>JALIZF010001866.1:440000-842500 GCA_029948255.1 Telmatactis stephensoni | reverse complement strand
AACCCCTAAGAGATACGCATACCAGCGATAACAAGCTAATAAGCAATTATTGGATGAGGTCGAGTAGGATATGGGGAATTATTAAGGCCGAGGTTTGTGTTATCTGCCGAAGCCGAACTTCAATTTTAACACCCTAAAAGATACCAAAACGCTGATTTTTACCCCTAAGAGATACGACGAACATACACCCGATCCTTTTACAATGGAGTCCCCCCGGGTGCAAGTCTTTCGCAGGTTGTTCTACCTGACTGTACGTATATGCAAACTACTTTGCACACTTTATTAGGCTTACTAGTGACACATTAGCCGGACTTTGATTGCAAAACAATAGCTAGGAAATAAATATCTTGTATTTTTTTTCAGAACTTGTACTCAAGTATTAGACCTCAGTTCTATATGTTTCTTTAATCCCTAAAGTTTCTTAAAATACGAATTAAAAATTGTCAATATTACTTAATATTGCGCTCCTCAAAACATATACTTGTCAACGCTCCTTTTATTATAGAGGAGTCCAGCTTTGGAACGATTTAAGTGATAAGCTTAAACTTTGTAAAAATGTTGATATTTACGTGCAATGCGAAGTAAGCTTTTGAAATATATTTTTAGCACTTTCTATATTCTTTATACTAGATATTTTACAGATTACGAATATAATTAATATGTCATTATTATTGTCATCATCATCATCATCATCATCATTATTATTATTTTGTTTTGTTTTGTGTTTTGTTATACCTTTATTTATATTTGAATGTTCATTAATTACTTCTTGAAAGCCCTGTAAAGGGATGGAGTAATAAAGTATATATGTATGTATGTACGGAGCATATTTTTAAGATAAAAATTGTAATTTCAGTAGTCGTTTTTTAACGACTGATATTAATTTGTTTCGTTTAATTAATTGGGGAACTCATCAATATGAAAACATTAGAGTTCTTCTGATTTAGAGTCACCATTTGAAACCAAAATTCAAAAGTCAAATTCAAGTGGGATCTCACCAAGGGTTATACCTGTACGAATAGCATCGTCAAAATCATCAGTAAAAAAGTCTTGATAATGGTTGACTGTGTTTTCTTTACCAGTAAGTTTGTCGTCAGCACCATCGTTGCACCACATAGGTAGTTTTTTCAGATAATCTGGTTCTTTGTCATCATTCGTTCTGTACTTCGAATTAGCATGCGGTTCGTTTTCCTCACTCCTTTCGGAGCTTGATGAACTGTCACTGTGTTGGCCGCACAAAATCTCTAACTCCGGGTCACCATCATCATCAGGCCGGCCTTCCTTTGACGATGGGACGACTTTTGATTTTATTTTGATTTCGCTTTGATGTTCTTTCTTTATTCTTGACTTTTTCTTCTTCTTGGAAAGAGACGATGTTGGGTCAGGAGCGGACTTTTCCAACTCACGAATAAAAGTCAATGCATCGACTACATCATAGTTGACATTTTCAAAATTGTCCATTGGTGCTCCTATTGGAGGAATGACTTTATAAAGGTTAAGATCACGAACAATTATCACTCGATACATCGGGAAATGGGAAAAACGACGACGAAAGCAAATACCTGATGTATTGGAATGAACTTGACTAAACCACGTTAGTTCGACCTACATCCGCTCAATCAAAGGTTATTGCATTAACCAATCAGCTTGAAGTAACCATAGAAACACTTAGTTTCCAATTAGTTGAACCACTAGAATACCTCAATAACCAAGAGCATGTAATTATGCAGTAACCATAGTAACACAGAGCATATATGAATACCATTGTCCATAGAGTAACCATAGTAACATAATTATCCAAGACAACACTAAACAATAGTAACCATAACAACAAAAAATGTGAGATAGTATTGGAATTATGCTGTACCCAACAGGGTATATGATTATAGGGACTTAGTCTCCTTCGCAGCCGTTATTAGTCTAGCTCCCATTCCCCTGCGGTCCTCTCCCGGCTGGCGGGAGAGGACCGCAGGGGAATGGGAGCTAGACTAATAACGGCTGCGAAGGAGACTAATAGGGACTGGGCTGGCTTAGTTTGCTGGTGCGGTAGGAGCTATCGCAAGATCTCCTCCTATTGGATTGCTACCCTCACTGTAAAATATAGAAAATAAAACAATAGAACGAGTTAACAATATGAAAGGTATTGTTTAAGTTCTCCAATCACAACAGATCTTACGAGCGGCTGCTACACTACTCAGTTTGCTAAGATCATTCTCAGCATTCTACTACTTGTCACGGACCAGGCTTGCTACATGCGTGCTAACCCTTGCGTGCTGACTCATGTAACTGGGGCTGAAGCCATTGACGTTCAGCTTAACTGAGACTGCTCGGTAGCGATCTCGGCTTGCCGGGCCGGCCCAATAATATTTAGATATTTTATAGGCAAGTCAGGATAGACCCATTTTAAAAACGTTGTCAAATAAAAGGCCCAAAGCAACGCAACTCACCCGAAAGGGTGTATGAGTAGAAATTACATGAAATCACGCGATCAAACTGACTAGTTAATTTTAGAACTATACTCCTTTTCGGTACCGTGGCCCATATAAAGGGACATGCAAGATGTAAGATGCAAGACAAGATGGAAGATGGAAAATGTAAAGAGACCGAAAAACGTGGTAAATCCAACCCAAGCGTTGTTGAAACGGTTGTTCCATCACGTGACTACACCTTACTTGCATCTGACATCTTGCATCGACACCTTGCCGCTGACATCTTACGTCTGATGTGTGTCCCTTATGGCGGACTACCGTAGATATCTTTCATTGGACATCTTGTATGCATGTCCCTAACGGGCCACGGTGCATTTGAGAGGATTTTTTACAAGATTTTTTGGCAGGACATAAAATTAGGTACAAGCTACCTCTAATAACCGGTAACGGCCAACTAAGATAAATAGCTGGCTATTTAAAAACTTTACAAGATTTGATCAATGTCATGTAATAGATTGGATAAGTACAAAAAATGGGCGCAACGAAGAAGAAAACACACAAAAGATAGATTAAGGAAACGTATTCGTAAATATTAAAAATATGGATTATTTTCTGCTAGTTTGTTTTGAGGGGAGATGTTACACTAAGTAAAAGTAAGACGTAAGTATGTCGTCACTAAGTTTGTCGGTATCACTTTAAATTTTGTCTTACTTACTTGTCTTACTTACTTATCTTACTTTTTGTGGTCTTTGTGGAACCACTGATTTTGTTCCATACCTGAACGCCCTGAGAGAATTTGATGTTAAATTTTCCATAATTTGTTCTAATTTTACTACATTTTCAAGCCAGTCTAGTGTTATAATTATGTTTTTGGTTTACTCTTTCAAATAGGACGTAAAAGAAATAGGCAAATTGTTTGAATTGTAGTCATACATAAATAACGCAATATAAAGGAAGATTGTCGGACTCCGGGTGGCAGACAGAGGATTTCTCTATAAAAAGTGAATTGTAAAGCGTTGTTGAACCTTTGGATATTGACGCTATAATAAAATATTATTTATTATTTATTTATTATTTATTATAAAAAGTTAAGTCTCTATGAAGTCTATGAAGGAGTTCTAACAGGCGAAGAACAAACCAACCGTGTCTGTTTCCTTGATTTGAGCTAATGATACAGTTACTGCATGACGCTTATAATTTTTGTTTTGCTTTGTTTTTGTTTTCTTGTTTGTAAAAAAGCGAGAAGGGAGAGCCTGGGGACAAGGTTGGAAAAGCGACTGTACTGTATTCTGGTCAGCGGCTGTATTCTGGTCAGCGTTGCACTTTCAAAGAGTGGTACGTACTTCACTTATGATCTCTATAATGTCCTTAAATATAATTTCCAATCTTAACAATGAACTCTTTACTTCATGCAGTGTGTGTGTGTGGGTGTGTATCCTATGTATCTAATGTATCCTATGTCACCTATGTATCCTATGTATCCTATGTATCCTATGTATCCTATGTCACCTATGTATCCTATGTATCCTATGTATCCTATGTATCCTATGTATCTAATGTATCCTATGTATCCTATGTATCCTATGTATTCTATGTATCCTATGTATCCTATGTATCTAATGTATCCTATGTATCTAATGTATCCTATGTATCCTATGTATCTAATGTATCTAATGTATCCTGTGTATCCTATGTATCTAATGTATCTAATGTATCTAATGTATCCCATGTATTCTATGTATCTAATGTTTCCTATGTATCCTATGTATCCCATGTATTCTATGTATCTAATGTATCCTATGTATCCTATGTATCCTATGCATCCTATGCATCCTATGTATCCTATGTATCCTATGTATCCCATGTATACTATGTATTCTATGTATGCTATGTATCCTATGTATCCTATGTATCCTATGTATCCTATGTATCTAATGTATCTAATGTATCCTATGTATCCTATGTATCCTATGTATCTAATGTATCTAATGTATCTAATGTATCTAATGTATCCTATGTATCCTATGTATCCTATGTATCTAATGTATCTAATGTATCCAATGTATCCTATGTATCCTATGTATCCCATGTATTCTATGTATCTAATGTATCCTATGTATCCTATGTATCCTATGTATCCTATGTATCCTATGTATCTAATGTATCTAATGTATCATATGTATCCTATGTATCCCATGTGTCCTATGTATCCCATGTGCAATATTGCAAGTTGCTGGGGAAAATTGCACAGTGTAACAGCGCCATAATTTTCTCTGCAACTTGTTTCGCAATGCCGTTGCGAGACAAGTTGCTGAGAAAATTGCACAGTGTAACAGCGCCTTAAAACAGTAACTGCAATTTTCATTTTTCAATTGTATGTTATATCAATTCTTATTATTATATGATCACTATTGCTGATCACTCCATATGATCTCAAATATACTGTCTTCACCATCACTAACACCTTCGCCAAATTGTAACCCCGGCTGTAATCACTTGAACAGTTGTAGCTTATGTCTAAGTAAGAATATCAAAGCAAACAACAAGACTGAAATAAAAGTATGCATAATATCCATTGATGTTGTTATGTACTTTATGAACGCTTAACTTAAGAGATCGACCATGATATCAAGAGCGCAAAACTGCGAAGTGCTCGGAGCTTAAGGTTATTTTTATTAAAGGCCCTGAATTTGTTGTCGATAAAATCCTGGTTCACTCGAATGACGGAAACGGAAATGCAAACGCAAGGGATGGAAAGTTTTTTACATTCTTGCGCTCGCGTTTGTGCGCGCGCGCTCGAGTTTTTATCCATAGTATTTTTCATTTTATTCAATCTCGTACCCAGAGCCTGCGTTCCTCTTGGTCAGCGACCGAGAAACGAGAGGCTCTGGCCAACACAAATTTTTAGTCCGCTATTTGCGGACTTGGCTTAACTGCGCATGTCAAGCTCAATCTGTGACAGAAAATTGCTGATCGAGAGCTTATTTTTATGCACCGTATTTAGAAATATACTCAGAGGTAAAGAATGATATTTATGTGAGTCATTTGTGTGATTTATTTCACGTTTTGAAGCCTGTCAAGTGAATTTGAATCGATAGTCCAACGGCCCTCTTCGAAGCACGACCTTCAACGACCAACGGGCCACAAATCTCCTATTAAAACTGCACTAAATCTTATCGCTTGCTCACATCCTCTCGACATGAAGTAGTCTGACAATCTTTTTATAATTCTGACAATGGTTCAGGCTACCCTGAACAATTTTACTTATCGAAAATCGATCTGGAAGTAATAATTTAGGATAATTCCGGGAAATCTCGATTCTCAAAATATGCGAAGAATGTAAAATTCAAACGCTCCTTCTATTGTTCTGTCAACCAATCAGAGTGCTCCAAATAACTGTATTGGCCAGAGCCTCTCGTTTCTCGGTCGCTGACCAAGAGGAACGCAGGCTCTGGGTACGAGATTGCATTTTATTGCGTTCGCATTTCCGTCGCTCGTGTAAACTAGGCTTATTAGAGAAAGAGAGTGTATTCCCATCAGCGAGGCGTCCACCAGGTGGGAGATCCCTATAAATTTTTTGCCGTAGGTTAAAATAAAAGCACTAACCAAATCAACTCCTGAATTTGACTAGACCTCTCCTTTATTTTGCACTATTTTCCTTTTTTTCACATTTGTAGAGGTATAATATATATTAAAAATCAGTAAAAACAATGAAGACTGACCTCCATTTACGATTTACAATACACTTATCAATATTAGTCTTTATTTTAACCGACCTCATGTCCTCTTACAGTTACAATCACACATTACACAGTTTTGCAGTCTTTGTGAACTCAATTATCGCTATTTTTGATAGTTAACAAGAAATGTTATATATTTTTCCTTAAAGTTTATTAGCAGGATTTTAGATCATTTGGTTCAGATTGCCATATTTATGATCTAATTTATCTTTCTTGCTCAGAAAAAATATCTTAAGAGAGGAGGTCCCTAATTTTCGAAGTTTGAGTTGAAAACGCCAAAACGTCGAAACTCTGTTAGTCACATCAGGATATAGGTCTAGGGCAACTATTATCAAAAATAATATTTTGAGTTTCAAGTTCTTATTTTTGGGGGGTAAGCGAAGGCACATTTCGATTTGGGGACTCTTGAGGCGCTTTTAGAGCACTTTTGACCAGTTCACTTCAAAGGTTGCATAAAAATCAACAACTAAACTCATGAAAATACGAAATGATATCCTTAACAACTAGATAACAAACATTCTTTTCAGAAGCCAACCGAATGATTTAGTTCAAAATTGAATATTTAACAGATTTTTGAACTTAGCGCTATTCCAAGCAAATTTTTGAAACCTAAAAATTGCTCAAATTTATTGGATGATATCGCCACTGGTACATGGCCTACCGTGGAAATATTTTGGTGAGCTGATAGAAACACTGCTCCCCTTCATAAATATCAAATAAAATTTTGGGGCCATTCAAATAATAATATTTTAGAGCGTGAACACTGACCTGCCCTAAATGCCAAAAATCATGCAATTTGCATATTCTTTGGTCACGCGACGATCACTTGTTTGTGAAATAGTAACCTAATTCACCAGTTATAACAGAACCCTAATAAAAGATTATAGCTGAATATTACTGACGACTACATTTACTTACGATCTGTTTGATTTTCAGAAGTAATTCTTCTGTTCATCTCACGTCCATCTTTGATCATCGCCGAAACCAACATGTTTGCAAAACTCAATTCAAATTCAAAAACAGAGAAAATCTCCAAAATGAAATCAACTCCAAAAAAAACCATTGCTATCTTTCTCTTAGCAAAATAAAGGAAATATTCCATGTTTTTTCCTCTCATTTTGGCAATTGTTGTGATATAATATATGAACAATGCAAGCAAGCCAAAAGGTGAGTTAAGAAAGTAATACTTGCGTGACACACAGGCATTCCAGTCAAGATTTACACAGCCCCTCCCCACTTCTCCAAACTAGTATGGTCATAACATGGCCACTTGTTGTTCCTTTGAGCTTCTTGTTGCCAAATGCACGGAGATGATCTTTTTAACTGAGCTACATATCAACACTGCTAATGAGGAAACAACCCGCCTCTTCCTTTTCTTTCATATTTTTACTTAATCCCCTTTTTCACCTTCGAATAAACGGGTGCGATAGGGAAGCTAAAACTATGTAAACATTTTTGAAGGCAAGTCATGTTTTTGATGGTACTCTCGGATGAAGCGGAGTTTTTATCAATGGATATTCCACCATTTACGTTGAACAAGAGCATGACTTCACCATATCACTTATCAGGTTTATGTAGGGGTCCTTGCGGCGAATTGTAATTTCAGAGATATCAATGTCAAAGTGTTCGCATATACTTTGCAACAAGGGAATGCTCAGCTTCTTCAAACCATTGGATGCGCTTAATCGGCAAAGGTTATAGGTATCAAAGACAACTGGATGAACCAGTTGGCATTCGTTTATTATTAAAGAACGGGTCTGGAAGTACGCGTCTTGTTCCTCGGCAGCTACTTCATTTTCATCAGCTTCCTCTGGTTTGTTCTTGATTTTGGAAGCTCGTCTTGAGAAATAGGATCGCACTTGTTTGGGTGTCAGGAATTCGCTAATACCAAAACGACGCTTTCCACTACAATCCTTTGCATATCTCATATTTCGTGCTACCGTCCCAGGATCGAGCTTGTGTCCTGTTTCTTGACCAATATCGAACATATCATTGAGATAAGCCTTTTGTTCATCGTTGAACCGGGTATTTGATTTTGCTACCTTTAATGCCCAACCCTGAGGAAGAGCATTTTCGCAGTGACCTTCTGAAGTGGTTGAACTTGAAAGGACTGGTTGAATACCTAAAAGTAATAAACGAAATAAATAAAATAAAATCTTTTTGCAGCAGTATCGGTCCACATAATGGTTCTGCTTGTTCTGCCACTACTCACTATACCTCATCAACCTCTATACAAAATATTTTGCATTTATAGAACACTCAACTCACAAGTTTATCAGTTTACCTGAACCATGCAAAAGCTTATCTCTATACATTATAATGGCTTTGTCGTACAGGCTTTCTCTTTCTGGTACTAGCTCACACTTCCCATAGTGCAAATGATTTTCGAGTGATGAATGCCGTTGATACATCTTTACACATCCATCATTTGGACAATAGAAAAGCCCTGAATCAGGCTCATGGCTGCTTTCCTCTTCCCTTCCATCACTCTGACTGACTGGAGGATCTTTATTCTGTGGTACTTTAGGTCTTGAAACAGAGATGTCGGTGAAATCTCCAGAAGAAAAACAGCTACTGATTTGGGAGGAGCACAGACCACTTGGATCTGAAAATTGTATGATAAAAATAAGTAGAAGCAGTCCGCTTTTTTGTTAAAAAAAATGCACATAAATGGGGTAAATTACTTACTTTGCAAGTCTGAGTAAAGTAATGTCTTTCCCTTTCCAATCTTATATGCTTTCCACACAGTTAATTCTTTGTCTTTGTACAAAATGTCATTCAAGGTGCTTATACCGTCGATTTTAATGGTTTCTACAGGCTTGATTATACTTGCATCTATGAGCACAACCCTCACGCCACGCACACCACCACTTGATAGGATGGCATCTCTCAAATGAGCAGCGGTTGTAACATCATGGCCTTCATTTATGTACCGTCGAACATGAGCTTTGATTGTGGCAGCTTTGCGGTCACATGGGCCTTTTCCGCCTTGAGGGTCGCTGAAATCTATGCGCTTTACCTTTATACCGGTTGCTTCACCCATTAAGTGGCATGCTACCAACATGTTGCCATTGTGGTAGCAACCAGCGTTATCTTGTCGGAGGAATGCAAGTGAAATAGTGGGGTGTTCCTTTTTTAACTCTTGTAGAGTATGTCTAATCATCGCTATAACAACATTAGCGTCTTGAGAACAGTTCTCTGCAACGTGCACAAATGCCTGGTGCTGGAGTTTTCCATCTGCCAAACGTCGCACAACCACGCTAATATGCCAAGAAATGCCCCTTTTGCCGAACCACTCTGCCTGTGTTTCCCTGTATTTTTTGGGAAGAAATTTCATCGCCCAATCTTGTGTAATAAGAACAGCATTCTCGTCTAGTTGTTCTAAAACGTCGGTGCGTGCTTTGTCTTGTTGTACTGACCGCAGTTGATGGGCTTTCCACGCTGTAATTTGTTGGGTTGCAAGTCGGAAGGAAAATATCATATCATCTCTTTCATTTTCAGGAAAGCTGCTTCCAACAGTGGTTAGTGCAGATTCAATTGAGGAAAGGACAGATTTTAGCTCCTCACAAGATGAACAAAACTGATCGTGTGAGTGATCACATTTTGAGAGGAAAGTTTCTTCTTTGCTTGAGCTTAAAGCATACGTACAACAATGGTCAGCAACGTTGAACACTTCAGCTATGTGCACCTGAGTATAAAATATAATCAAATTAGCCTGAGCATACACACCGCCTATGCACCTATTTTAAAAGAATCCAAAGTTGACGCTTGTCGCCGAATCGATCTGAGACCGCCATGCGTTTACTTGCGCTACCTCTGGTTACTTTCATTGTGACATGCAAACCTAACGTTTAACTGAGGCAAACTCAGACATAGTTCATCCTTTCCGGGTTTTTTTTTTTCGAAACTTATAACTAGCAATTTTTTACCACTCGATTGGGTTTTTGGTTTTAGGTTTTATTAGCTTTTCTTCCAATGAAGGCAGGGACTCCACAACAGCTTTCGCCAATTACTGTGGATCCTGTAGTGTAGTAAGCCAGACCACACACACCGGCAACTTCATTGCCTACTCTACCCGAAGAGTGGTGTGGGTTCTTTAACGTCCCTCCGAATTATAGATTGTGAAGTGTGGAGAGACGGGACCTACGGTTTAACGTCCTTATCCGAGAAGACTTGAAGGTCTAACCATTTGCAGATAGTAAGTTACAAAGGCAGCACCTTCTCCTCAGTTATTTTAAGACCCTGAGTGTTGGTCCGGCCGATGAGTCGAACCCCGACCTTCCGCACTGAAGACCGGCGCTCATCAAACTGAGACCGATAACCGGGCGGCGGTTGAGAAAGAGCAATTTCATACAGTTTTACATGACTTTGGAACGGTATTTGCAAGGGAGTAGAAACATGCACGCTTACCTTGTAGTCAGTCTTGATATATTGTTTACTTGTCTTTAACGCTCTCTCCCAACACTTGATCAATTCTCCGTCGCAGCCTCGACCTTCGAACTTTGAAACCAACTCTATAAGATCATCAAACGCTTGACCACCATCAGCAGAGATGTAATCTAAGCCTTGTACAGATTTGCGCACAGTTGCTGCACAGACGTTTAAAATGCGTTTGATAGTAGAGGGATCATAGGTTTCATTCCATTCTCCTCGCAGAATTGGGAATATTGACTGATGATCCTCTGCGGTATCATTGAACGAATCGTGTTTGGTGTTTCCAAAACACGACCATCGGACAAATGGAGGTACCGCTCACCAAATGGGAGGTCCTGTATTACATGAGGACTAGTAATAAACGAGAGTAAGTGATCTAACTGATTCTCATCAATTTTCATTCTAGGGCTTTTTTGGACAGGAACAGCAGATCCACGACCTTGCCTCTGGATATGCAGCTTTGCTATTCTGACGCGATATTTTGTGACGCCTGGAATGTATTTTTGGATCTCTGAAAACGGTAATAAGTCTGCAAATATTGACAGCACTTGTCGTCGTGTTTCCCAACTTGTTGCGTTTTGGTATGCCTCAGCTAGTGCTTCAAGGTACTTTTTGTCGGCAAGATGTTCGATCCCAACAGCCTTATCCACGCTACCTTTTTCTTGAATAGCTTCCCAAAGACTTCCAGCATCGTCAGTTGCAATCACCTCTAAAGTGGCCACGATTGCTCCCGTTGCTTTAGATACACGATAATTTTTACTTTGCTCACTCATGTTTTCCCATCTCTTTTTGGGCGCTCCAATAGAGGGTACTCTAGTATCACATACTCTCAAAAATTGGTTCAGCTTTTCAAGACGGAGTGCATGGCTACTGCTGCTTGTAGACTCATTACCGCTGCTTTCATCTGATGTGCTTGGATCATACAACGACAACTTGCTAAATGCGTTTTCTACAGGCTCATTTTCATCATCAGTACTGCTTTCTTTGTCCTATCAATTAAAACCGAAACTGTCAAATAACAGATAGTATATATAATGTGAAGGCAAACGTGATATGAAGACCAACCTTTATTTCTGTAGCTACATGTAGAGCTTGATTGACACCTTTTTCCGCACATTGCAGGAGTTCCTGATCCTCTTCATGAGATGTTTGCAATAGCTTATCGGTCTTTTTCTTCTTCGGCATATCTTTACAAGCAAATGTGAAGAGAGTATCTTCTGCTACAGACTCAGATTTTAGCTTTGATCGACATTGTTTACAGATTGCTAGAAAACAAAGAGTCTGACATCAGTCGATTTTAGTTTATCCGTACATTTTGCTTGTACAGCTAAGTAATGTTCCGAGTCATGCATGGGCCGTTTATGTGGAGGAGCAGTATTTGCCCTGTTAGAGTGCTTCTAGTCAAAGCGGTCAATAGTTAGATAAGTTTATCTAAATTAGTTAACTATTTAGGTGACGTCACCTAAAATAGCCGTAAAAGCACGCCAAGCGAACGGCCATGTCATTCAGGGGGGACGTTGAAAAAAAAATGAATATTATTGGTTCTAACGTGTCATTTTTTGAATTTGTTTTGCAGTTATAAAAAATAAATAAATTCGAACGAACGTTTTCAAACGATCGATCACGAATTTTCAAAGGTTTCTTTTCGCATTCTCTATTTGCTTAATTTTAGTTTGCTTATATGCTACGGCCCCCTGATTTTCAGGGCGTTACGGCATGTGATTTTTCAAATATATGTGACGTCAGCTAAATTAGTAAAATAGTTATCTAATTTAGGCATAGTTAACTATTGAACGGTTTGACTAAAAGTTCTCTACTAGGGCCAACGGTTACATTAACACTATAATGTTTCCTCCTAAAATTGTACTATCCTTTAAGTCAATGTCATTAAATGTCATGGTCATTCAACTTACGAGAGCCAACTGGCATTAAAACACTGGTAAGCCTATAAAGCTCTTTCGACTGTACGAGAGTTATTCCACGATCTCCTTTAAATGGTTTAGTATGCCCAGCCCAGTCAGCGGGAGAAGTGCACGTTTTCTTGTTGCATCGCCACCGTATTCCATAGCTATCGCGATGAAGTGGGCAAATAGTAAGGTCAGGAGGGTTTTCAAATAATCCTTCGGTACAAAAATAATACAATAAAATATAACTTAACTTGAAAAGAGAAGAAAAAAGAAAGAAAAAAAAAAAAAACCGCGCGATAAAATATGAATATTCGGCTTACCATTGTTAGCAATGACGTCAGACATTTACAAAGGTATGAATATATCACCTGGTCAATTACATGGGGATATTTTACTTTAATTTGAAAATTTCATTGGTAAGAAAATGGAGTAACAGGTACATTAAGTGAGCTTTATTGAGGAAATATATCGTGAAAGATATTGCTCTGTAATTAAAAGCTCAGCTTGCAAGTAGGAGTTTGGTAATGTCTATTCACTGATCGACACCTACGTACCTGCCCGGGCTAAGAGGAGTTGCGCTTCGGTTTGTAAATAGGTATCTCGAACTTCCAACGACTTCAGATGTCCTTTTATATCTTTTTGGCATTTACGGATATGTGTGCATGTTTCTTCGCGATAATATTTACTCGACCCACACGATCCACCAACAAATGCCGAGTACCCGCAGGTTGCCATATGCAAAATACGAAGGACGGTCGCCAATGCGATCAGGTTGATATATAAGATACTATAAAAATTGATATAAATATAAAAATTGCTTCGAAACTTCGACATGAATTCCCATCAGCTTGAATTCGACAAAACGGCAACACAAGTTGTCAGACAAAGTGTCGACGTATGTCTCGTCGTTAATTGTGTGGTATGCTGTGATCGACGGACTCAGTCAGTTCAGTTGTTTTATTTTTATTTTTACTTAGAAAGTGTTTCATTTGTCATCTGAATTCAGTATTAGCATAAAAAGGTAGCATTAGCTGATACAACAACTGAGCGCGATGGTCATTCACAGACGGGACTCCTGTGTGTCACGCAAGCATCATCTTCTTGCTCCTCCATGCTTCTCAGTTTTTCACAAGAACGGAGAAAAAAACATGGAATATTTCCTTTATTTTGCTAAGAGAAAGATAGCAATAGTTTGTTTCGGAATTGATTTCATTTTGGAGATTTTCTATGTTTTGAGTTTGAATTGAGTTTTGCAAACGTGTTGGTTTCGGCGATGATCAAAGATGGACGTGAGATGAACAGAAGAATTACTTCTGAAAATCAAACAGATCGTAAGTAAATGTAGTCGTCAGTAATATTCAGCTATAATCTTTTATTAGGGTTCTGTTATAACTGGTGAATTAGGTTACTATTTCACAAACAAGTGATCGTCGCGTGACCAAAGAATATGCAAATTGCATGATTTTTGGCATTTAGGGCAGGTCAGTGTTCACGCTCTAAAATATTATTTGAATGGCCCCAAAATTTTATTTGATATTTATGAAGGGGAGCAGTGTTTCTATCAGCTCACCAAAATATTTCCACGGTAGGCCATGTACCAGTGGCGATATCATCCAATAAATTTGAGCAATTTTTAGGTTTCAAAAATTTGCTTGGAATAGCGCTAAGTTCAAAAATCTGTTAAATATTCAATTTTGAACTAAATCATTCGGTTGGCTTCTGAAAAGAATGTTTGTTATCTAGTTGTTAAGGATGTCATTTCGTATTTTCATGAGTTTAGTTGTTGATTTTTATGCAACCTTTGAAGTGAACTGGTCAAAAGTGCTCTAAAAGCGCCTCAAGAGTCCCCAAATCGAAATGTGCCTTCGCTTACCCCCCAAAAATAAGAACTTGAAACTCAAAATATTATTTTTGATAATAGTTGCCCTAGACCTATATCCTGATGTGACTAACAGAGTTTCGACGTTTTGGCGTTTTCAACTCAAACTTCGAAAATTAGGGACCCCCTCTCTTAAACATGGGTTTTGTTTCTGGACTACCTTTTCCAGTGCACCTTTATAGGTGTTCCCCCGGCCACCTCATGCCATAGACTAGGTATGGATAAATATAAGAGCATAAAATAAAGACCAAACGTTTTGAAATTAACGCAATGCCTTGTTTCATAATATAGAATTGTATCAATGATGTGTACATAGGACATAATTGAAACTAGTTCGACCAAGTTTTGCCATTTAAATTCATGCCAAGCTTTCGGACATAATTGTCCATCTTCAGGATAGCGATGGAATAACGTTACTTGCGCGAGCTATTTGTACATGGAATGATGTTAGACTAGTAAGGATGTATTTAATTTTATCAATTTAATTTAGATTTGTTTATTTTTATAGTTATTTTTTAATTTAGCATTTTCGTTTTATTATTCCATGTACAAATTAGCTAGCCCAAGTAATAACAGTCCGTCATTGCCTTGAACATGGAGAGTTATGTACGAATACTCGGCATACATCAAAAAGCAAAACGTATAGTCGAACTTTCTTCAATAACATCGTGACCATTGGAAAAAAGTGATAACTATAGTTAAATGGCGTCCCATCAAAACATTTAACTGTGGTTATATTTCCCTTACCACCAGCTGTCATGGTAACCATTGTTAAAAGTGTGTTAAGTATAGTTAAATGTTCCAATGGCCGCGGTCACATCAGAACATTTAACTACAAGTCCAATTTATACGACAAACGTTTTATGGTATGGCGGTTGTCATGTATCGGACCATCGTTAACCCACCTTTAACAATGGTTACCATGGTAACAACTATTACTAAGGGAGAGATAACTACAGTTAAATGTTCCAATGTTGTCGCGGTCTTATCAGAACACTTCACTGTAGTTCACCCTTAACATGGGTTGTCAACAATTGGTAACCAGTGCCTGGGGTCTCGTCCGAACATAAAACTATACCACACTCACCTTTGACCATGGTTACTATGGTGACAACCAATGTTAATTATAAGAGCAAGATAACTGCAGTTAAAATGTTCCAATGGCCAGGGTCATAGAACATTTAACTGTAGTTATCTCACTCTTATTCTTGGTTGTAAACACTGGCTACAGTCACAGAACAATCAACTATAGGTAGCACACCCTTAATTAACAATGATTAACTTGTCAGCAGTCATTGTTAATGGTAAAATAACTACAGTTTAATGTTCTGTAAGAACGCCGCCATTGTACAAAAATCTTATCTAGTTGAAAATGCCAGTAACATGGAACATGCTTACACTAGGAAAGGGTGACTCTAGCCGAAGGAATATCTACCATCAGAAAAGACAACAAAAGGGCTAACACCTTAGTATTTGGGTAGTCCTACCTTAGTGTAAACATACTCTTAGTCTCTGATCAACACTCAAGATGAATTTGGAATCCCATCATTTTTTGCTATGGTGCAAACTTCCGTCCACACCAACACGGCGCATTTAGTTTCTAAGGCGCGAAAAAGGTTAGTACTTCATGTATGACCCCCCATGAGATGACACCATTCAAGTTACGCAAATTAAAGATTCCACCGAGTTACCGAGTCGAGTGTTACTTGAATAGTTCCATTTCATACATGAAGTAGTAACCCCGAAAACAAAGAAAAAAAGACGAGTTTTCAAATTTATTCAAAAAATTTCAAAAGGCGTTGTCCTTCAATGATGTCGGCTCCACTTGGATCTCCTCGAGGTATTCCAGTTTTCGAGGTTTGCCCACTTTGGACACTTGACCATGGTGACTAGGACGATCTTTTACGCAAAATACGCAGGACGTTAGGGCTGGAAATGACATCGTTCGATAATCACCACCTGAATCGAAACGAAAGAAATACATAATTAGGCATGCGACCACAGGGAGCCCGACCTGTAAGAATCGTAAATGAATACATAAAATCAATTTTTAGTTTGATTAAAAGTACTTTGGGCTTCTTGCGTTGAGATTTGAAACGAGACGCCAATAGCAGATTGCATAAACGTATCAGTGTAACGCACTCTCTAGCAACTCTCTATTGACTGTTACTAGAGAGTGCGTTACACTAATACGTTTATGTAATCTGCTATCAAGTTAAAAAAGTGATTTATTTTTTATCAAGTTTATCAGCATTTTTTTTTTACTTTATTGTATTTTATTTTTTATTTGATTTAGTTTAAAGTTGAGCTTAATTTATTAATTGATTTACTTCTCAAAATTTTATCAAAATTAGTTCAAATGAAAATGATTGAAGAAAAAAGAAAAAAGAAAAGAAAGAAACGGAAGTAAAGTGACATCTTTGTCTTTGGTCGAAGAGCCGTCACATCACCAATTAAATGCTTCCATTCTCATATTGGGAACTCCTTGTTCAGTTGCAAACATCTGAAATGATAAATTATGACAGAAGTTTCTAAACAATATGACAAATTTTCGCGTTTTGGCACCATATTTTCTTGTAACGGCATTGCGAGGAAAATTGACGTTGCAAATCGTCTCGTGAAACACGTGCCGGAAACACGAACACCCAGTAGTCATCAAACAAACGTTGAACACAACTGAAAAATACTCGGCAAGAAAAAATGTTAGTAAACCCTAAAAGAGATGTAGAGTTCAAATACTAAATCCACGAAACATATAACTGTGGAATGCATTATGGCAAAAGAATCCACCGTTTTACTGATAGCTATATACGGTTGCGTTAGGAAAAAGTTGTAGATTTAGTCACTCGTGTTTCATGGATTGAGTTTTGGTCTCTATGGTGTGTTAGATCAAAAAAGAAAAACGAGAAAAGAATCTAAATCTAAAGGAAAATGATAATGAGCAACGTTGCAAACATCTGAAATAAAAAAGGGAAAGGATAAGTAGAATCTAAAAAGGAAAACAAGTTAACTATGACAAAATGTTGAAAACAACTGAAAGATATACTAAAGGAAAATGTGTTAGTAAAAGCTGAAAGAGATGTAGAGTTCAAATACTAAATCCATGAAACATCACTTGATAATGCAGAAATCGTTTATTTATAGCCAAACGAGAGAAAAAACTCATATGCGTCATGCTAAAAAAAAAGTTGGAAATTTAGTTACTGTTATGGTTCATAGATAGAGTTCTTGGACTCTATGGCGTGTTAGTAAATCAACTGAGAAATACAAGACGGGAAAAAATCTAAATGGAAAAGGAAGAATAGAGAAACGTTGCAAACAGCTGAAAAAGAAAAGGGAAAATATAAGTAAAACCTGAACCAGGAAAACGCGTTAGTAAAAACGTTGAAAACAACTGAAAGAGTACTAATTAAAAGGAAAATGTGTTAGTAACGCTGAAAAAGATGTAGAGTTCAAATACTAAGGCCCAGTTCAAATGTCGAACTTTTGCCGCGTCGAATGCATTGAAAACAATGGATAATTAGACGGCCTTCTTTGATGTTATTAGATTCGACGCGGCAAAAGTTTGACGTCTGAACTGGGCCTTAATCCATGAAACACAACTTGATAAATCAGAAATAAAAGCAGATGAATGAACAAGCTAGGGTGGAAGACGAAATATCGATTTCGCCTCAGTTTTGTGTTTCAATGGGTTCACTTTTTGAACTCTATACATTGTTAGTCGATACAAGTCTGAAACAAATATATCAATGAAATGTATGTACACAAAATAAATAATCAATGTCAATAAAAGCGTCGCATAAGACATAATACCAATGCTGCAAATGAAATTGTTAAATCGCAAATAGAAATAATTAAGTAAATGACACCAAGAACAGCAAAAGATAAAATTTATTCACGCTTTAATTTTGCGTGTGATGGTGTGATTGTGGTTCGGTTACAATACATTACATGGTTGAAAAATTGAATAAAAAAGGTAAAGTAAAATCGTTATCAGAAGTAAACCAAATCAATGCGTCAATGTTATGTGTACATTCAAGCCATTATATTGCCCCATGCAGGCCGATATTTCCCCATAAGTCACAGCTATGGTTCACACTCATTCACACACATTGCCGAAAACACAGTCAATCTATGGTGCACGCCCACTCATACACACTGCCGGAAACACATGCAGTTAATATCTACATTACACATACAGCGCTAGCCTGATATTTCCCCAATTTGATTTTATTCCCCTACCTAGATCAACAGATAATCATAACGTACAATGCATGTATATCTATGGTCCACACTCACTCACACACATTGCCGGAAACACAGTGAATGTTTACATTAAAGTTATATTAACATATCTATGGTTGCCCTTGCAGATATAGTTCCCAAAATCAATCCAAAGTTTGTGATGAAGTCGTGCATGAAGCCAGTTGATAAGATGCGCCTATGAATTCTGGAAAATCTGTAAACCAATTTGTCTGAAGAAACCCTACAAGTCTGAAGAAGTCCAACTGGTCTTTAACGAGTCCAACTCGTCTTCAATGTTTTTAAAGAAATTCAACTCGTGGAATTCAGAACGGGGAAGCCGTTGTAACGCTGGTCCCGAGTGGACCGGGCCGGAAACACATACCTAATCCTAGACCTGTCCTAGAAAAAAAAACTACGAGAAAAGATCAGAAAAAAAAAAGAAAAACAAAACAAACAAAAAAAAAAAAAAGGAAAAAAAAAAAAAAAAAAAAAAAAGAAAAGGATCTTAAGCCGAACGGAAGGAGCTAGGATCACAGCGCAAGTTCTGAAATCCATTCCAAAATAAAGAAAACAACAACAAAAGTCAAGTGCAAAAACTCGTCTTTTGTCGTATATTTAAATTGATGATAATGATGCAACTACCAAAATTTCAATCCTAAATTCCTTATCTAAAGCTACCATTTTAAACAAAAAAGCTATGGTACTTGAATACTTGTTGTCGCAACCCAGTTTGGTTGTTCTTGGTAGACTTGGCTGAAACGGAGAAGGTGCAAATGCAATGGTATCACAATTTGTGACAAACCATGTCATTTACGTTGGGTTAGGCCGGGCCAAAACAAATCTGATCAAAGCTGAATTTGGGTGGAGCTAATCTAGAGTACGACCATTACCGTCGGCACGCACAACAGTGGACTGGGGCGTGGGGGGGAGGGTGGGGCTAGTCGGGATTAAAAACGCAAAAGTAGTTGCGCGTACCGATCGACGTTGCAGCCTGACCAGCGCCAACCTAAGACCTAAGACGCCAGAAATCTAAGCGCCCTACGCGCTGTAGTTTAGGTGTATGCGTTGTATGTAGACCGATCAGTTAACAACTATAATGGTCGAACTCTACATCTAAAGATCATGACACAGACTCAGACTACAAAGGATGTCTCTCAAGTTGAGAGTAAGGTCGGTCAGGTCCATTCCATCGATCGTTGATCCAACGTGTTCCTCTCTTAGGCCTAAGTATTTATTGAAAAACTAACCTAAGCAGGCCAATTGACCCCGGCCGCCGAGTGGCCGGTCAAAAAGCTAATAAATCCGACCTATTTTAAGTGGTAGCTTGCTCTAATGCAACTCGCTGGTTCCATGTATTAATCATGGATCCTCCTAGCCCTAGCTAATTCTAATTGAAATTTTCATACTTTTAGTTTAATTAGACTACTAGATGAAATGGGCCCTTTCACTTGTGACTACAAGCCAAAACGAGAATGAAAACAATGCACCAGCAGCAACACACACAGACAGGTTTACAAAACACCTCCAACACAGCCTGTAGCCAACAGGCGCCTGACATGACACGCCATATTTGCAAGCAAACAGACGAGTGCAGGCCACGAGGGGCGTCTGATTTCGCAGGCACAAAACAACGTTGAAACAAATATGAACATATAACAACACTGAACGAAAAGCGATAAGGACAATTTAATTCATCACAAGTAAAAAGAATCCATTTCTAATTCATATTTTAAATGATTTAAAATATGAATTTTTGTTGTGAGTTGCTTTTACTAGTTAACACCTCTCCACACTCACACAACACAACCAGAACCTCGAGGAAGTCAACAAATACAGCCAAATAAACGACTGATTAGAAAAATTATCCTAGAATTTGGTTTACCCGAGGTCTGGTGCGCATACTAACCCTGGTGTCTTCGTTTGTCATTGCAGCTAGAAAAATGTGGAAAACAATTGATTAATTTATAGTTGATAAAATTTGTCAATTTGCAAACATTGCAGCGAGCACAAGGATTCAGCTCAGTCTCGGTGGTTTAGACAGTAATTTTGACCCTCAGCTATTTAATATAAAACATGAGGCTGAAACTTCTTCTCTGAAACATGTTTCCGTAACGTGTAAAACGGCAAGTTTCAGGGAAGTAATTTAACCAAGTAACTGAATGGCTCTTCAACTATTCCCGCTAGGCCAGGGACTTTTTGAAGTCTTGAATTGTATTCTAAAGCAGTCTCGGCCTAATAAAAACTTGCAAGTAGCAAAGCAAAACACGCGTCGAAACTCTCACAGCTTGAACGTTTCAACATCGTTTCAACAAGAGTATGGAATTCTTCGGTAGCGGCACATGGCAGCTCAGTTGAACTTTTTAAAAATACAATTTATCTCGCTTTTATAACAGTTTTGTCTTTGCACAAACACAAATATTGGCCAGTAATAGCAATTACACTACTGTCTAGTTTCCATGCAAAATTGAAAATTCAAAAATCTTCAAGCATTTCAGTTCTACTTACCTTTGGTATCGCTGCAGTTTGGATTCAAATTTCTTCTTCATTGAAATATGTACTTGATATCACGTGGTCAGTCAAATGATTTTCGACCAATCAAAAGCACAAAATTTTGTAGGCGTGATTTTAGAACGCTTTCTGATTGGTCAATAACAAAGTTGTTAGGCGGGAAAATCGTGCAAGGAGTTATGCACGTACGCGCGCGTGCCTTTTATGTTTTATCTGCAAAAAGAACGTGTGAAACTTTTCATTCTTTACGTCGCAGCAAGATAATGTCCCTGAAAGCTATCAAAAACTTTTCCCTTCTGTTAGAGCGATAACACTAAAACCGTGAAATAACTTAGTAACTAAATAGAGACAAATAGTAGCAAAACCCTTTGTTTTCTATTGTTTCATTAGTACTATTTGTACTTTTTAGTTAGTACTTGTTTCACGGTTTTAGTGTTATCGCTCTATTCGAATGAGATTTTTAGCAAAAGAGTGCAGTCGCATGTACGTAAAAGTTTTATGAATGACTGGGCGAAGGCCCAAAACATGTACAAAAACTATTCTAGTCAAGCAAACGGCAAGTAATGCGGAAAGGTGGTGATATGATATTGTTTTAACAATAAATAAATAAAATCTTCCATAACTTCAACAGTTAGCGCATTTGTTTCTATTTTATTTAATATCTGATTCCCTTTTCATGAAAGCTTTCCTAAGTTTTAATATATATATAACGCAATTTCTATGTGGGAACTTGGCAGATTGGAAGCGTCTCTTGGTTTTGTTTTGAACGCTTTTGATTGGACGAAATTTTTATAATAATAGTAATAAAATCATAAAAAGTATTTTATATAGCGTCAATATCCGAAAGTTCAACAACGCTTTGCTACACCCCAGTTTAAAAAAGCTTAAAAAGTGATTTAAAATTTTAAATTTATCAATGCAATGACAGTATTATCATACAAGGTAATTGAGATCCCTAAACAAGTAAATCAATTCCATAGACAAAAATGTCAATAAGAGCAAAATCAAAATGATGGATTTCCCACCCCCTAATTTTCATTTCATTCCATCACCACTGTTGACATAATATCGAACATCGTAAGAGGCACAAATCACACACTGAAAAACAAAGCAACAAGGCATTGAAGGTACATTGGGGATACACAAGTTACATAGCATACATAGGATACAGAGGATACATTAGATACATAGGATACATTAGATACATAGGATACATTAGATACATAGGATACATTAGATACATTAGATACATTGGATAATAATAATAATAATTACACAGGATGCATTGGATACATTAGATACTTAGGATACATTAGATACATTAGATACATGGGATACATAGGATACATGGGATACATGGGATACATAGGATACATAGGATACATTAGATACATGGGATACATAGGATACATGGGATACATTGGATACATTGGATACATACGATGCATAGGATAAATGGGATACATGGGATACATGGGATACATAGGATACATAGGATACATTGGCGGGATACATAGGATACATTAGATACATAGGATGCATAGGATACATAGGATACATTAGATACATAGGATACACACACTGCATGAAGTAAAGAGTTAATGGACATTATAGATATCATAAGTGAAGTACCTACCCAAAGAGTATGTGATCTTCGCTAGGAACGCCTGGTTAATTTCCTGTTTAGAGTTCGAGATGAGAGAAAGTCATGTGAAAGCGAGTTAAAATCACTTATTTTGATATAAACGTAATTCGTTTCTATCAAGTCTACTTTTTAAAAATGCCAAAGAAAAAGACAGGAGCTAGAAAAAAGGCAGAGAAACAGAAAGCAAGACAGAAGGGCATCCAAAGCGGTGGAACATGGTCCTTGATGGAATGGCCATGCAACGTCGTGATGGTAGGAAAAACTTCTCACAGTTTACATTAGAAATAAGGAGATGTACTTAACTTTTCTTCTTGACTTTCATGCAATGGTTTACGCCAAAGGAATGTGATAGATGCACAAGGTATATATATGTTGTAAAATTGTAAAATCATATCACACTGTGTTTGTGACTTTATTATAATATTGCAGTCATTAAAAAACTGCTCTGTTAATCACTCTAAAGTTTCATATCTGTCATTTTCTTAATTTGAGATTTTGGATCTTTGTAATGAGAATGAGTTTATTATATTTAGAATAGGATTCTTAAAATACGAATGTTATTCTTGTTTCGATAACCATGCAGTTATAATGTTCCTACCTCAGGACGGGTTTTTGAGTAAAAAACTCTTGTTTTATGCCATCCCTCGTCAATCAAAACTATAAGAACCATGAAATCATTGCTATCCGAGCTGGCTCTGTTTGATGGGACAAAATACATACACAACACAAATGTTTTGGATAAATTTTGGCAAAGGACACATAGCTGCTTTTATTATAAAACTCAATTTGAAAAAAGGTTTAAATGACCACCATGTTACAAATTTGATATACACCCCATCAAAGGTGAGGGCTACAAACCGCTACATACCTACAAAAGATATACAAATGACTGGATGGAACGGGGAGGAGTAGGGTAAAAATATAAAAAAAGAGATCTGGAGCTACATGTACAAGAGAGGATCCTACCAGGAACAAATTTGTTTTGCAGCAAAAGTCCCCTAGAGGGGGGTCAAATAAATGGGCAACTAGGACCCGGGCCTCCCACCAATTCCAACCAGCCATTTTAAATGAATGACATAAAAACATTATTGCTTACAATTATAACACCTTTAAGAAAATGGCAGATATGAAACTTTAGAGTGTATTATGAACTTTGTACTTTGTTTGCTTTTTAAAAGTCCCTTATGGTATTTACAGAATGTTACTCTAAAAGGTCAATTTTTTGAAATATTTCTTGCAGAAGACAGAAAAACCGTGCATTTTGCTATTTTTGTTCAAGTTTACAGAAATTGTCTGTCTGTGCACACTGTGGTAAGACTGCCAGTTATAATTTCAATGCCATTTTAAGTATATTATGTATATGTACTGTCATGGTTTTGTCTTATGAATTCACACTTTAGCAAGTGCTTTTGCAACTAATACTCGTATTTATTACATTATATTGACAAACATAGAGATTGTGATTTTATCATGTGTACAATAGGTAAAAGCAAGTGTCTAAGTAAAACAGGAGATTGTGTCGTTAAACACACTGGAACCCATGCTGTTGGCCTAAGTATGGTGGTAAGAGTATGACCTATATAATTTTTAATTTAATGTCCCTGGTGAACAACCTCAAAGGATCTTTCTAAGATCCTTAAGGATCCTTATAGGATCTTGATTGGAATCCAAAGATATTCTGCAAGGATCCTTTTCTTTGCAAGATCATTAAGTATCCTCATTATTGCAAATAGATCTATCTGTAATTTAATCATGACCCAATGTCGACTTGCACAGCGTTACATTCCTCCACCCTTAATCCAATAACCCTCTAAGAATTGAGTGTCTTACTGATTAACTACCAGGCTCTTTATTTCAGGGTGCAATTTGTGATTTCTGTGAAGCATTTGTATGCCATAGTAAAAAATGTCTGACAACCCATGCTTGTGAATGTCCATTACGAGATGCAGATTGTCTAGAGTGTGAACGAGGAGTTTGGGATCATGGTATGTTGTGTATTTAGTTAAGTGTAGTGACTGCAGCTGAGTACTTAGAAATGGAATATATTTAATTATCCTCATTTAAGCTAAAGGCTGAATTACAAGGTTGGTCAGCCACAATTTGAATGCTAAAAAAAGTTTCCTTCATCTTATGAAATCAAGAAAAAGTACGTCACCAGAAAAGTGAATTTGTAGTTGGCCCAAAACTGGCAGTTTTCAACTGAACCTTCTTTTTCAAAGATGACATCCAACTTTAATGTTGTCATTTGCAAAAATCAGCCAATCAGAGTGCATTATGTGCATTTTACCCATTTTTATTGAATTTTCACTTCAAGGTGGAAGGATATTTCAGTGTGCATTTTGTGCATGCTTTTCTATGTGCTGATGATCAATTTGAACACCAAGCAAAATGTCAAGTTTTGGAAGTCAGAATCCTTCAAATGTGAGTACCCAAAATAAACTTATTGTGTATTTTTGTGTAGACTTATTCCATAAGTCAGGTTTGTTCACTTTGCAGTTGGGTTTCCTGTGGTGGTGGAGTGATCCTACCAATGCAAAACAGAGAAAAATACAACTTATGAATCAGTCTAATTTTTGTGTAGAAAGAAACACATAATTATATAGTGAACGACCACATATATCATCTAACAGTACTAAGAACAGTGTCTAGATTTGTGACTATTCATTAAATGAATTCTACAATTTTTGATTTGTTGGAACTATATAGGTGGATCATGCAATAAACTGGGGCAACATTCTTGCTTACGCTGCAAGGTAAAATTCTGATTCAAAGATTTTTGCCTCACAATTAATCTGGAAAAATAACATTGTGAACTTGTCAATATGCAGGTTTGTTTCTGTGATGATCATGTAAGACGTAAAGGAATAAAGTACACACGTGGACAGGCTTTTCCTTGTCCGAAATGTGGCCATGAAACCAAAGAGACAAAAGACTTGTCTATGTCCAGTAAGTTAAAATGTCAACACTTGAATCTATGCCAACTCAAGCATTTGCATTTTTATCTTCAGTGGGCAGAAGATAGAACATAAAAACTGAGTTGTCTAAGTCACACAGTGTAATTATTTTTTGTGTGTGTCATGCTTCTAGCCATTTGCCAATTTCAAATTTGCCACAAGAAGCTAACAGATCTCCTGACACAATTCCTTCTTCTGCTGTCAACCTTAAGAGTGCTTGGTGAGGTGTTGGGTAAGGTGCCAGCAAGAACTAGGGTAGGCGTCGGTAAATAATTTACTGACACCTACCCTCTTGCTGGCACCTTATACCCAACACCTCACCAATTACTCACCGGCACCTTAACAACCACTTGCTGATACCTTGCCAACCACTTGCTGACACCTTACCAACCACTTGCTGACACCTTACCAACCACTTGCTGACACCCTACCAACCACTTACTGACACCTTGCCAACCACTTGCTGACACCTTACCAACCACTTGCTGACACCTTACCAACCACTTGCTGACACCTTAATTACCAACCACTTGCTGACACTTTACCAACCACTTGCTGACACCACTTGCTGACCACTTACCAACTGCTTCCTGTCACCCAACTAACAACCACTAGCCTTACTGACTCCTTACCAAGCACTTGCTGACATTTTACCAATTACTTGCAGACACCTTAACCAAATAATATAATTCTAAAAAAATCCCAACTACTGATTATGACATCATTCCTCAATTATTCTATAAACTAATTGCAATTTTGAGACAGAAATACCACAAAATATTGACAGCTATTTGTGACAAAATATGTTCCATATTGGGCAGAGTTGGAGCCCAATATGTGAATATAATTTTCCCCCAACACATTTTGTGGTATTTCCATCTTAAAATCACAATTAGTTTTGTATCGTGATTTGGAAGGTTTTTTAAGGGGGGGGGGAGGAAAACGGAAAAAACTGATGTTTTCACTGATTGAAAGCAAAATTCTCATTTGATAGAAAAGTGTGCACTAGCTCTGACGTAAGCATTACACCATCAAGCTCACTCAAAAGTTTTTCTTTGAATTAATGATAATTTTGTCCAACAAACTTCAAATTTTGCATGGCCATTTTGAGCCATCAATACCACAAAATATTGTGAAAGTGATATTGTAAAATATTGTGAAAAAAAATGTCTCAAAAATAAGTGAAAGTGATTAGAGAATACTTACGGATATTGTTTTTCAATTTTTTATTTATTCTAGCTCGTACTCACACTTACGGTCGTCAGAAATATGAAGATGATGATGACTATGATGATTATTATGGAAGACCAAGTTTTTCATTTGGAGGGTTTAGCTATGGTGCCACCACTTCATGCCATGTGCCAGATGATGAAGATGATGATGAAGATGATGATGATGAAGATGAGGAGGAGGAGGAGGAGGAGGAAAGTGAAGAGGATGAAGAGGGAGAGGAAGAGAAAGAAACAAAAGAAATTGGGAATGAAGAACAAAATTCAATGGAAAAACTAAAAGATTCTGTGGAGAACCTTGACGTCAAGAGTTGAATGTTAATAATACTTTAAAAGAGTCAAAAGTTTTATTCAAATTTGGAACTATCCCACTGATATTGAAATACAAAAACATGACAAAATTTATAGATATAGTCTACATGAACATAGACCCATTCCATATTCTTCTCTATACCTGTCAAATGGACTGAAATGATAAATATTTTACATTTTGCCATCACAAATGCTATTGTAGGTTGCTAGGAAATAACAGCTTGATTAAAAATATAAACAAATAAACAAAGAAGTACAATTGCTTTGAAAATATCAACAAAGATTTGTACATAATTAAATATCAGGATTAAGGATCATCACCCCCTCTATTCAGGGATGGATTTAGGGGAGGGGTGCAGGGGGTGCGCACCCCTCCTGAGACGTCTTTTTTCTCGATATTCCAAAATATCCTCTTGGCAGTTTCCAATTTATATGATGGTGCACCCCCTCCCAAAGATAGTACTCACCCTCCTGAAGATAATCCTGAATCCACCCCTGTTATTGCTGAGACCCATACAATTCCTCTGTTGCCAGGGTCCATACAATCCCTCTATTGACAAGATCCATACTTTTCCCAACTTTACACCACCTCTATTGTTCAACCATATATACACCCCTCTATTGGCCAATGGCAAACAAACTCTAATTTGCAACCCCATACAACCCTTTGATTACCCAACCCCTGTTGATTGCCCCACCCCAGCCTATTGCCACAAACAACCCCTCTATTGCCTCACCCCATATACACTCCCTCTATTGCCAAATGCCATACAACTCCTCTATTGCCTGACCCTATATAACCCCTCTATAGCTCATCCCCTTTGTATACCCCTCCATTGGCCAAATGAGGCTCTATTAGACAGCCTGCATGTACACCTGGGCTTGTTGCACACCACTGCCTTGATCCATCACCAAGGCTATGTGAACCACCCACCATCTTCATCGCAAGCAATGTGACTTCCATGTCATGTAGACACCACTTGCCCAACCTGTATACCCTTCTATTTTTACCAACCCCATGCACCACTATTGCTCAACCCAATACACCAATTTCCATATGTGATCAGCTCAGTGGTCACACACAAAGTATCCAAGTGAGGCTTCAGGGTACAAATTGGAATAATCCTTTGTGTGTATCCTGGAGCCTCGCTTCAATGCTTTGTGTGTGACCAGTGAACCGATCTATGGGAAGATATATGAGTATATAGATATGATCAGTGGCAAATCCTTTCCAGTGGGAATTCAGGCAAAAAACATGACAATATACTTTCCAAAAGCTTTACTTTCTAAATGTTTGTTGTTGGTTTTATGGTAATTGTTAATCAAACTGACATGCTTTAGCTCAAATTTTGTGCTTGCTACACTTGTGCAAAAGTATAATATGTATAATGTAAGTATAATGATAAGTATGATGATAATGTAGGTTGTTTTAGCAGTAGTTGTTTTAGCCCCTCAGAATTGTATGGCTTGCTAAAACCCTGTGAGGTTACTTTAGAAGGGGGGGTTTGAGGAAGTTATGCCCCCACCAGGGTGTTTTGTAAAATGGTGCCCCCCCCTCAAAAGGTCTAGATCCACTGCTGATGATGTCTATTGCAAACACTGGTAATTGACTGGCTGGGTTGCGAGCCTTGTTTTTTTTATAGTACTGTTGAGCAAAAATTACAATTATACCAATGTTACCTAGCTAATTGTTCTTATGATGATTACCCAATCTACCCAGAAAACTTCTACAGTTTCCATTTCCTTTTGCTTTTTACATTTAAAATATTCAAAAATATCACTGCATACTGTACATAGCTTGCACTTACACTTGCATTGCTAGTGTCACCTTGTTTATGAATTTCGCATTCCCAGAGAAATGTTAAGATAGGCCAGTATTAAACAGAGCTGTTTTTACTTACTTTTTTAATTTTCTAAAATTTATTCAAATTTTCAATTTTGAGTTGAAAATATTTCAAGTATGTAACAGTCAATAATCATTATCATGAAAAGGCATTTCATTCCATTATTTTAAAAATTGAAACATCTAGCTAGTTTCTAGACTACTGACAATGATTCTGTTTTTCCACTTCAGCCTTTCTGCATTTCCCATCAGAGCAGACTGTGTGTGAAGATCACAAAGTGTATAGACCCCTTGCACGTGATGTCAGAGCAGCTCAATCTGGGGGACAAAACAAAAGACTTTTGCTCTCTTGAGAATAAGAATCCACTGTTTGTCCCCCAGATTGAGCTGCATTCAAGGCTGCAAGGGGTCTATATACCTGTGTGAATTGATTTTAATGATGTACAAACTCAGATTGAAGGAGTTCCCATGAAAATGGTGTAATGTTTAGTTCCAGAAAATATCCATACCCCAACCACAAAGAATTGGAAATTCTGGATGGGAGGGGGGTCAAAGAGGTAGGGCGGATCATTTACAAATTCTCTCTGTGGAGAGAGTATGGATATTTTTTGGAACTTATAACACAAATGACCTTTTCAGGGGCAGATCCAGGATAGTCTTCAGGAGGGTTGCACCATCATATAAATTGGAAACTGTCGAGAGGATGTTTTGGAAAAATATTGAGAAAAAAGGACTACAAAATCTTTTCAGGAGGGGTGCAGACCCCTCCCCTAGATCCCTCCTGCCTTTTAATGTGCAAGTATTGAATAACTTGGCATGGTAAAGACCACATGTCACCATTTAAACAATTTGAAAAAACTTTGAAAAAAAGGTGAAAAAGTCACTTTAGCCATTTTCAAGGGGCATCTCTTCAATAGACCTTCCCAGAATTCACCTGAACAATCACAAAACAATACACTTAAGTCAAGGCTGGAATGGATGAATTATACATTCACTGTATTTTATCCACCCCATCCTTAACTTGAGTCAATTGTTTTGTGGTTAGTCATGAAAATAGTGGAACGCATCAGTGACATCGCAACTCAGACAAACAAACTAAATTGTGCATCTCCGTAAGTTTGATGTCGGCAATTTGTTTTTTTACTGACCACGTTTTTGAAAATAAACAATGTTTTCATGATAAAATGTATTTTCCTTTTCAGTATATATACTATGCGGTTTCATGTGTGTCTGAGTCATGTACCTATTACCATGTATTACGTGGCTGTAATAAGAACTGATGCACAGTACTCTATTGTACTCTTCATTGGCATTATTAGCATGTCTGTATTTTGTTTGTGCTACATGATTTGTAAACAGTAATTTTAAGTCTGTCCCTAACAAACAATAGAAAAATATTGAGTATCTTATATTATAAATTCTTTGTTTCTTTGTCTATGAAATATATATGTGTAAGAACTGTTCTGTGATTAACTCAAGGAAACAGCTATTTAACTTACACAATTTGAATCAACCTGATTGCATGGTACAAAGTCCACCATGACAGACACCAAAATACCACAGTGGAACATCTAAAACAAAGAGAAGTCAAGCTTGACTAGTTGATGTATTATTGAAGTATTAGCTAGAGACAGCATGGTTGGGTGGTCAGAGCACGTAGAGCACAATCTGTCATGGTCCTCGAGCTGAAGTCCTCACTCTGGCCACTAAGTTAAAATTCAGCTTCTTGACCATTCTTATATACAAGAGATTTTAATTATTATTCACTATCCCCTAACAGACACCTCAATAAGAAAAACTCCTCTCTAAAAAGGACACCCACGGCTGGTGGCATCCATGGCTGTTCCTTTTCTTCCCAAATCAACATTATTTACTGCAGTAAACTTCCTCTAAGACAGTCACCTCTCCGAGACAGATACCTGTTGATGGTTGCAAAGGTGATTGTCTTAAAGGGAGAATTCACTGTAAGCCAACTCTGGGGCGGGGTGGGGGGGGGGGGGGGGTTGAGGCCTCCCACATATCAGAGGGTAGGGATGCTTGTTGGAAATTTTGAAAATGACCCCTAAAAGGTACCTGAGTCAAATTAAGGTGGATGTGGCAACACAAGATTTTTACCCCTAAAAGGTATCAACTCAAAAACAAATGATTGAACGAATCTTAAACATGTTAACTCCTTTATCGATAAGTGTGGAGAAAAAAAGCCAAATGGTTAAAACTGTTGCTGTAATGCCTATCTTCAATATCTTATTTACTGAAAAATACCCCAAAGAGGTACCAGTGTAGTCTGTGGTAGCCCTCTAAAGTTTGAGACACCCTAAAGGGTAAGATCACTGATTTTGACCCCTACAAGGTACGATGAGCATCCCCACCCTTTTTTAAGTGGAGTCTCTCCCTGGAAGCCAACTGGTTTGCCTCCTGGCCAGTTGGGATTTTCTAAAGCATTAAATATGTTTACGTCATTTGTATTCTTTAGATGTGATTATTTGTGCCTGTAAACTAGCTGTATAGACCCCTTGCAGCATGTTGGAATTCAGCTCAATCTGGGGGACAAAACAATGAATTTTAATTCTCAAGAGAGCAAAAGTCTCTTGTTTTGTCCTCCAGATTGAGCTGCTCTGATGTCATGTGCAAGGGGTCTTTAGCTGAGTGCTCATCCAATATCAACAAAGCATTTAATACATTCTTATAAGTTATTTTGTTTTAGAGACTGTCACATTCTACAGCCATTTGGTATCATGGTAGCTTTTGGACCATGTGACCAGGTGATGCAAAGTTTTGAAATTCATACATTGGCTTCATAGCACAATGATTTGTTTCCTACTACATGATAGCTTTTTCAGTTTTAAAGTGTATATTCCATGGATGGCAACATTGGAGAGAATCACTACTGTTGACACCATTTATAATTCCACTAATACAATGAGTGATGGTACTTTTCTGGGATGGCAGAAAGAAGTCCTGTTGATTTCAAATAATATGATGCATATGAATCACAAATTATATTTTTACAGAATGCAGCATTATAGAAATTTTATCAGAAACTGTCCAAAGGATCCAGATGACATTTTGGAAAAGTATTGAGGAAAAACTAATCTCAGGAGGGGTGTGTGTACCCCCTCCACCGCTCCCCTTAATATGCCCCTGGGATACATTCAGTTTAACTGCCTGTCAAGTCTGTACAAGAACTGTTGACATTAATTGAAAGGATGCTCACAAAAATGACCTAAGTGACTTTTCTGATTTTTTTCCCATTGGTATAAAATGTCAATTAACTTTCTTTTGTCCAAATATCAATGCCTGGACATCCATCAAAAAGTTGCTTAGGTCATTTTCATAGTCAACCCTTCAGTTGGATAATGGCCATTACACTGAATTATTTATCATGAGGAATCATGTCAAAAAGCACCAAAGAATAGTATACCTTTGCTTTCCACCCAGCTTTTATTATAAAGCCTTGTAAAGTATCGCTAAGGATTAAATCAAATAATATAAAATCAAATTAAAACTAATAAAACAGTAAATATTAAGTAAATAAGATATAATTGATAACATACCAGACCAGTATCACACAGACATGTCGTTACCAGGTGACCAGGGCCTAAAAGTTTGGCCACCTATAACAAAGAGAAAGCAAGATTAAAATAGAAATAATAATAATAATAACATGTTCTTTTAATCAAAATAAGCAGTCTAAGTCTGTGCATAGATTGACCTATTGTCATCAAAAATATATTCACATATAACTATTGGCCTATTATTGTCTATCCAATATTTGCCACCTACTTTAACAGCTGCAGCAACATTAAGACCTGATGAAGCACCAACAAAAAATCCTTCCTCATGGAGCAAGGCGAATGTCTGGGAATGAGAAAAATATTTTGATACCAGGAGTAGTACAGGAATTCCAAATAATCAAGTTTTTATTCTGAGGGTCTTAGTTTACATAAAATACAAAATAAATTCAATGGTATATTATATTCCTACCATTTCTATTGCCTCTGTGTCATGTACAAAGACAGCATCATCTATTGGAGCACCTTGTAGATTGCTGGTTACTCTACCCTGCCCTATACCTGCATCAAAAAATCAAAAAATCAAATCAAATCAAAAAATATGATTGATTATTATGGAATATTAGGCAATGTGGGTCAAATAAAATTTAAAAATAAGATAGTTTGTGTCATTTGCTGCACCAAGAAGATTATCATTATCATGAGGTGTTCCTACTGGCTCAAACCTAGGAACCTAGCTAGTATGCTCGCTCAGCTATTTGACCTAGCTAGTATGCTCTCTCAACTATACAAAATCATCTTATTGGATCAAATTTCTTTAACTAAAGATAGTTGCTTGTAATTAAACAAATCTTTATATTTAACTATGATTTAACTTGAAAAATATTGTGAATTTTACTAAATAATATTTAATCAAGAATCTCAACTTTTTATATATATATCTCATTACCTTCTGTAATCGAACTTCCTTCTGTTCTAACTAATTCCCCAATCTTAAAGTAGTTGTATAATACACTTCCCTATAATAAAACATTTAACAAAATTCAAGTTGTATATACATAACACATGTATGCATTTATAACTCAGTTATATGTTTACTTTAATTACCTGTGGGTCTGCTAAGATTACTTTAACATTTGGGTTTTTTGATTTAAGATATGATCCTACTCCTGTAACAATAATGGACAAGTCACTAAGACTAATTTCCAAATCCAGCAGATTTCATATGAGTGTGAAAAGGAGTGGGACATGCTGTGACTGTGTCAGTGCCCTGATGTCCATAAAAACACTCAAAATTACTGCTGTAGCCATGCTCTGACTGTGCGATGCCTTTTTGACACTCATATGAGATTTACTCTATGAACTAACACAGTTCTGCAATGATTTTGATCAAAGGCACAGTATTACTTAAAATATTATTCAAGCACTTTGGTTGTTACCTGCCAATGTTCCACCTGTCCCTGTACTAAACACTACTGCATCAACTTGACCATCTGTTTGTTGCCAAATTTCAGGACCAGTGGTTTCAAAGTGTGCTTTTCTATTTGCTGTATTGTCAAACTGTTGTTATACACAAAATCAAGAAAATTACCAAAGGGCTTTAAAACATTTACCTACAGTGATTCTAGTGAATGAAAGGAACATGTAAACTATATTAGTTGAGCGGCATGCAATTTGCACTCAGTTAAAGAAGTTTAGGTTCTTTATGAACTGAGACGCTTCTCTTTTGTAAATTTAAAGCCTCTATCTTAACTCCCCTTGATCCCTATAAATGTCTTAAAATTCAATCCAACTGACCTGATTAGTCCATACAGCATTATCTAATGTTTCAGCAAACCTTCTGGCCTGATGGTTATAATTCATTGGGTTATCAAATGGTACTACAGGAACTGGCTGAACAATAGCTCCTAAAGCTTGAAGCAAATCAATCTTTTCCTAAAAAAAACACAGAGATTGAAGTAATAGAAGGACATTTTGCAATGACTATCATTGACAAATTTACTCAAAAACTACAAAACATTTTTTCCAAAACTGCCATCAACCAGCAGCATTTTCCCAGTTTTTCAAACTGTAATGGAGAGGAAACAGTACCTGTGCCTGATTGTTTGGCATGTAGATAACACACTTGTAACCTTTAGCAAGACAAATGTGAGCCAAGCCTATTCCTGGAAAGAGACAGATTTTGAATTTATACAATGATTATTAATAATATTATCTTTGACAAAAGAACTACTGTATGTTTCACAATGTACAATATATAAATGAAATATAGACCACTAGGTACCAGTATTCCCTGCTGTTCCTTCCACTACAGTGCCACCAGGCTTAAGAAGACCTGGAAAGAAACAACAAAAATGAGAGAACCTCACATTTTTACTCCAAATTGTACTTGAGCTAGCTTGTAAACAGTTTGTATATAAATATCTTATAAAATATTCAATGCCACATTTTTATTCTTGCCTTTTTCTTCAGCTTCTTTCACTAAGTACAGTGCTGCTCTATCTTTAACTGATCCTCCAGGATTCAACTGTTCTGCTTTTACAGTAATATCACAACCTGGAATACCAACATTACAATTTAGTAGAGCTAAGATGTAACCACAGATGAATGAAACATAGATTTAGTGCCCATTTGATAATATAGTATATACCTGTAAATTATCAACTGAAGTACATTGTATAAGGATACTTTAGATGGTCATACTTGTCTATAAAACTGATCACCAAGATGAGCCTAAGTGTTGGATGCTGGAAAGGATGGACTAGCATTACCCATCCAGACCCCTCTGGAAGGTTGAATCACCATGGCAACCCTGCCATAGACCACCAACTTGGTCACACTGAGCAAATAGTGGAAGTATATCCACACGTACCTACATGTACTTGCCCTTCCCTGGTCAGGGCAGGGCTGGATGTAGCAAAGATTCATGTAAAATTAAATTAATTTAATGGTCAGCACCAGTCAACAGAGTTGATTAGCCCCTGAATATGCCCTGATAACCTCCCCTCATCCACCCTATAGAATGGGAAATAATGCTGGCCAGCAATGTCTCGAGTTTAACCTTGCCTCAAATAATTACATTTAGCCTCATTAAACTGATACCACAATTAAACCCTGTTAAAAAATTGTAGGAATTTATTTAGTCAGATAATTCAGTACCTGTTTCTTCACTGAGCTTGTTCAGTCTAATTAAAGGAGTCCTAATTCAGAAAATAATCTAAATTAATAGAAATCTAATTAAACAAAAGTGTTAATAAAGAAAATAAACATTCAAAGCATTTTCTTTACCTTCCTACAAGGTCAATAAATCCATTTCGTATATCCTAAAAACATGACTAAAGTTAATTAATGAAATACTTAAAATCAAATCTCTGCTATAAAAAAACATAGACTTATAGGTACTAAACTAAACACTAATACCAGTACTTTATATATATATATCACCCACTGGAACAGTTGTCTCAAATACCATGGTATCCATGGTGATCATTTTGTGGGTTCTTGATATACATAATGTATTGTTAGATTTGTATATTTAACTACATCTAATCTACATGTCAGACCAATGCACAAAACAAAAAGAGTTTCAAATTTAAGTGTAACTATGTAGACCCCATGAGTGCTATTCGCAGCTCCCCATCACTTTAACATGGAGTACCCCCTGGTCATACACACCAGGATTTAAGATTGCACACAAAACTTGGTGCCCTAAATAGGGGTGTCGTTGAAATGGCCAAGACATAACTTAGCAAGACATGAGACAAGGCACAATAATTTTTATGAGCCCAATTTCATTTGTTTTCAAAATTCAAGACTCAGACTGATACAGTTTTTGAGAAAAATCAATTTGATTGACTCATCTCCAAGAGGCGAGGGTTTGATCGTCCAACCAAACAGGCTTTAGAACTATTTGAAGTAGAAGTAATTACACTAAATGAGCCAGGCAGCCAATATTTATGGGCTTACTTAGGCAAACTTTGGAATGCAAATATAATATGGGCTCCTGATCCTGTCTTGGACTGGCAAGGGTCCATTATATTCCCCAACACCATTGGTTTTCTACTGTTATGTTTGCGAATTTTGTCAGGCTGCCTCCAGTAGGCCACTAGTTGGGATAATGACTAGATAAAGATAAATACATGAATGCATGATAAAATCGAAGATTATCCATGTATTAACTTAATTAAATAACTAAAAAGCGTATTTGTTTTGGCATTGTCTAGTGAATCTGCAAACTTTTTAATTGTAGTTTTTATACAAAGTCACTAAGCTAATTAATGAATATATATAATACAAATATAAGCCCGTAAAATTCGTCTTACCTTGCTAATGAAACGGTTTCCTGGAGATCTTGGTAATAATTTGGTGATCCGAGAAAATACTCTAGGAGCAGCCATCTTGATTCCTTTACCGATGTGCCGAAGGATTATCGACTCGTTTATCGAGCGTAACGAAAAGTTATCGACTGTTCATTTGTGCTCGTCAGATGCATGCTGGGATAGTTCCCAAGACGCGAGGCCAACAAAAGTTTGGCAGAGAAGCGTCAATGGAGCTATAATATCTAGGTTAAACTGTCGTTTACGTCTCTTAAATAAGCAATGGGCGAAAATGCGCAGAAAACGTTCGTCTCATAGTTACAGCGACAACTCCAAAATGACCTGGAGACAGCAGAACTGCACTGAATCGTGACATGGATTGGGCTGGAGCGGGGCCTCTTGGAGAAGAGGATGTTGAAGAATTGCGCTCAGAGCGCTCGATACGAGGACTAAAGGTGTTTTTTTTTTGCTTTATATCATTTATTTTGGAATAGAAAATAAATAAAAAATGATTTTAGTTAGTGATCAATGAATTGTCGATGTATTTTACAGTCAGCAGAAGAAATAGAAAGACTGACAGTTGACGAAAACCTCGACGACATAGAACGGTCGGTGCTTCTTATGAGGTGAGTTAGCGATGCCAGAGCGTATCTAGCGTTCATTTAGAGCGAATTAGCGGTAATCTCTGCAGCTTAACCTTATATTCATACTTTAAATTCGCCTTATGATAAATTAATTGCACCACACAGGTTTATTTTAACTATTATTCCGAATAGTTAACGGAGCTAGTTGTGAAAAACTTCCACGAGTTGACAACAAAGTTGCTCGAAAAAATCATGTTTGAAACCAAGAGCCATCTGTATTGACCGTAAAATTGTGTAGCGCTTATGTTTGCCAAGGACTTTACGATTTCTGAGTCGACAAACAAATCTATAATTCACCTACTGGTTGTATTTGCTTTAGTAGCTGTACTGTAGCTGTATCGAAGCAACCGTAAACATTACAATGGTGGTGATAATTGCTTCTTGTTTTCCTTCGCGGTCGGATCGTATTTTTTGGCGGGGTTGTTTGAGCATTTATGCGTCTAGTGATTAAGAACATATTTAGCTCTTTTGCTGACCTCTTTGACACGCAAACTCCCCGATATTTTGATATTACCAGCAGTGTAATTACAGTTCTCTTGACAGTCAATATCAGTTTATTTTCCATCAAATTTAGACATCTAGTAGTCAGTATCAGTAAACTTCGTATGCTCTAAATTTGATAAGGATATTATTTATTCAGTTATCTAGTTTCATCTATGAAAGTAAAATATTGGAAGTATAGTGACAGTATTCATAAATGCTCCTCCAGTTTTGTATAAACCTAATGCTGACTGAGGTTTTATAATATGGCGAAACGGATCTCTGGGTTGTGCCTAAAAATACTGGATTGTGGCTAAAAATACCCACATGACATTTGGGTCAGTTACAAGCTGTACTCTCAACTGCTTCAAAATATTTGCAAGTTCAAAGTGAAGCATGCTCATTTTTTTGCACAATTAGAAAGAATACATTTCAGATTGCTGTTTTAAAAGAGCATAGATGGAAAAAATGGCCAACAATTCTTGTGCTTTGGTGTCTTGCTTGTCGTCTTCTGAGATATCCTGAAGTATTCTCTGTTCATCATCACTGAAGGCTTGTATTTCTAATATTGATCTGAAAGACCCCAAGTAATAATTTTCAAAAGCTTCAAAATACATCAATATAATGTGATCAATAAAAGACCTTGTCAAAAGGTTAAATGGACTTAATGAATGTCATCAATGATTGTCTCATGATGACCAGTGTGAACCTGTTGGTGAGATCTAATGTCCGTGCCCTAGAGCAGGGTATATCATGCCCTATCTAACTTAAACCACTAAATTTATAATTTCTGCTATTAAGAATGTCCATCAATAAATTATAGTGTGAAACACTGTGAGCATCTAAACCAAGAATGTCTTAGCCTTTTCAAAAATTCAGCAGCAATCAGAGTCAATACAGGCAATAGTCTGTGATGATAATATGATGAATGTGTGGTATGATGATATGAATCGCTAAGAGATCAAAATATTGCAACTACTGAGTGTTACAGCAATTTTCAATCACACCTGCCCTCCAATGAATTATTTCTCTTATTTGAAAACTTAATTTTCATGGACATTAATCAAAAATGTTTCCATGACAATATTTGCTTTTTACTTTTCTATGTTGAGTTGTTCGATAAACACACACTAAGATATATTAAATCATGTTTAGACTAAATTGTAGGCCAGGTGAATTTTAGCTTACTAACCCCATATAAATATGTGAAACTTAGATTGTCTGTTATTAATGGTCAACTGATATTATACTTAATGAACAGGTCATGAATTGCAAAAATCAAAAGCAACTTTCATGAATAAGTAATTATTACTTATTTTTTCATCCTTTGTTTTTGTATTATTGCTATTCATAGGAGGAAATTTCCAATATCTTTCATCATTAAGACTTGCTAAATCAAGATAAATGAGCCAGTACAATGCTGCTAAAACTAAAGTGCATGTGCTGGCGATTATCACCGAAACCATTTTGATTGATATCTATGAAAACTCCCATGGAGAGAATAATAAGGGTGCATTGAAAATTGCTGTAAGGAAGGAAGAATTGGAACTTTATTACAATGGGGTTCATAATACAGTTGACTCTCTTGTAAGCGACCACCCTTGGGATCAGGAGAAAGTGATCACTTACGAAAGATGGTCACTTACAAGAACCTAACACAGGAAGCCCAAACCATGTGTAATATGTAACACACCTGAATACATGTCCATGGAGAATCGGTTGTTTTATGGAGAGAGAGAGAGAAAAAAAAACATCAATACCTTGGCTTCAAAAACAATTAAAGAAACTTGATAACTTCTCAGAAGCAATGGACATATAGTAGTTTTTATAAAATCACTTGAAGTACTGTTATACTGTTTGCTATATTTGAAAACTTTGTCTAGTGTAGGTAACCAGAAGTGTATTACATGTATACAATTTGTGTTATCTGTACAAAAACATTCAACAGTTGTGTTTATTGAAGGATCTGTTATCATTATACTGACTCTGGAGTGATCACTTACGAGAGAGGAAAAACAATGAATTCCAAAATTTGAACCCCAAAGGTGGCCACGGCCCCTTCGAGAGTGGATGCTTACAAGAGAGATTTCTTATAAAGTTTAAACAAAAGATTATGCAAACGAACTTCAATTTATTTATTATTTTATTTTATTTCATTGTATTTTATTTTATTTTTTCAGCTCAGGAATTGAGACTCAAAAGTTAAGTGTCTTAAACAAATTAGGAAAACTATTGGAAGCCAACAGCAGTGATGTTAATCGTAGAGTCATCCCACTATTAAGGGTATGTTGACAAATATTGTACTTTAAATAGGCAATATGCTTCATAGGATATTACTTTAGCATGGCTGTAGCAAGAACCTTTTGCTGAATTTCTTTTTCTACCTACTTGATATGCAAAAGGATCTGTGCAAGGACAAAGTAAGTTATCTCTGATTAATTTTAAGTTCTCCTTTTGAGCTCATTGAATTGCAAAGGAGAAGATTGATTTTGATCCGAGATCACTTAAGCTACATTTCACTCTAATTCACAAGGTTTACACATACACACAAAGTCATGGAACTTGGAATTTGCATTCCAGGCCTAGAAAAGTCATGGAATTTAGAAAATCTTTGTCTGGGTCATGAGAAAGGTCATGTAATATTTTTAGATTTCTGCCATCAATATTTTTTTTCAATGAAAGGTTAGAAATTAAATTAGAAGATTAAAGAAGACAAATATTTTCTCCAGTAGATCTGCAGTGGTCATTCTATCCTGCATTTTTGTGCAAATAATGTATACTGTTTAGTATATTTATATTATCCAGTTGGTTGCTGGTGTCCCTCACTGCACTGTTATATATGAACAAAAATAAAAAAATACCCACAAACTTGGGAAATGAAAAAGAGAGGGACAAAGTAAATGACACAAAATGCAAACAAAAATATAACAGAGGGAAAATGCCTTCATTTATCACCAAATGTTCCCAAATTTCATTGGCAGATGGACAGATGTCCCACTCCAAGCATATAGCCTGGAATGAACACTGGATCTATAACAGCTATGAATCAATTTTAAAATCATGACATTCCAGGATTAAAGGTCATAGGAAAGTCCTGAAAATATCATGGAATTTCGTATCCTAGTTTCTGTGTGAACACTGTATTTTATGACCCCTTTGTTGATTTCTAGCTCCAGCTATACTTTATCACATTAGCAATATTGTGTGTGTTTGGCAGGGGAAGCATAAATAGAAACATATGTTATGCCAACATCAAGCATAAGTGAACATGTGTAGCATTATATTCATTACTTTGGAATCTCAAATGCACAAAGCTAGATGTGTCTGTCTAAATTATTGATTTGAAATAAAATAAAACCCTATACACTCCCTTTCAGTTAGTGTGATAGATGGTTACAAGTTGTAACAGGTGTAGCCCAACCTCCTCTGATCTAAACATGTGATATTAGTAATATAATCAAAGGCATTTTGCAAACAACAGCATTTACTGCATTGTAAAGAATTGATATAGACAATAGAGTACATATAAATTTTCTTCCTCTATTCCTTCTTCAATTTCTGGCTGATTATATATACTGAGAAGTGTAAGTTAGCTTTACTAAAGTCATATTTTCTACTTAGCATCACACCAACTTGTTAATTTTTGATAAATTTCTTTATTTTAGGACTATTTGCATGTAGCACCAGTACACATACAGCTTGCTGCTACCAAATCCTTTATGAACATTCTCCAAATTTCTTCTATTCCAATCTATCTATTTGCTTCATCGTTGTTGTCTATTGTAATTCATAATGTTGACAACAAAGATATAGGTGAGTGTAAATGTTACAATGTACTACAATGCAATATACTGTATTTTTTTATAAATATTTTGTTACAGTCAGGTATGTTCATAATAAAGCCCCAAGCATGATGATGTTTATACCAGAATTCTTTTTGAATAGCTTTTGTTCACTAATTAAAACTATTGCGTTTGTATTCTCAAAGGAATTTAGAATTTGAATATGAAAGGTTTTTGTACCACAATGGTATAGAGAGGGGGTGAATACGTCATCATGCTAGGGGCTTATTGGAATAGTTTCTTCAATGCAAAGACTGTTGGACAAAATTGAATGAAAGTATTATATTTTGAGCTCGCACTTGTGCCTAGCACCATTTTGTACAGTAAGGGTAGTGTCATTCAGTCAACAGCAATGTAGAAAATGATCAGTTCACACAAGACGTGCAAATGCAAACACAAGTGCAAATGCAAGCACAGGCATTATTCACACATGGACGCATATGCAAGGATTAAGTAGATACACCTGTGTAAAAGGTGTTTCTAAAGATACAGTGGCTTGCATTTGTACTTGCATTTGCAAAAACCTAAATTTGTATAATAACTCCAGTGCAAGCACAAACACAAGCACAAGAAAATTAAAAAATTTCCTTCCTTTTGTTTTGCATTTTCACTTTTACTTCTCAAGTTCACAAGTTATTGTATTTCCATTTTCATTACAGGTGTGAACCAGGCTTAGCTTAAGGGTTCTTCTAACAAAAGAAAGGAGGAAAAGCAAAATGGCTTGCACTAACTAATAATTGATATTAATTTTTGACCTTCGTTTTTTCTAGTTGTATCTGATGCCTGGCTAGAAACCCTCCTTTTTGCTATAGATTTTTTACCTAAAGACATTATAAAAAGAGAAGTAAGTATTTTTTTTTGGCAGCCTATTCAGAGCTATTTATCAAAGTAAGAATTCAATTTTTTTATTCTGATAATACTGTAGGTCTTACCTTTGGCCATATCAAAGGGACAGCTCTCACAGTCTGTCAGTTGCCGACTTGCAAGTTGTAAACTACTTGGACATATTGCTCCCAAATTTGAGCCCTTTTGGTATGTACATATATTTAGTAACCATCTGGAATCAGTTGGAATCAGTGTAACCAAATGTCATGAAGCAAAAACAAATCCCCTAATCCCACTATTGTTATAGAGAACAATAGGGCGCATAACCAACATATACAATCACTTCCTGTTTGACTCAAGATGCAATTTATTGGAGCGGAATGGAGCAGATTTTGTTTCTGTTATTGTGTTTGTTCTAGAATTTCCAGCCAATTGAAGTTTAATAATGCTGATTTGAAAAGGTGTAAATTTTATATTAAGAAATTTGGAAAGAAATTGTTGGAGTCAGTTTAAAGGAAGTAGAGTCTGAGGCTCTAGCTCCGTAAAAAATAAAGGAATAATTTTTGTCTCCAAACATTTCAGATAAATAAATAGTATGATAATCAACTACTGGTATAAAATCAACTCATGTATATCAATATTAATAATAAATTTTTACATTGCTTTTTATAGCAGAAAAACCAGGTCATATGATAAAATGCTTATTGACTGAGTTAGGTCAGGATGAACAGGAAAATATTTGTCTCTTGGTCATTTGTATGGACCTCACTGTGCTTGGTCTGTACGGCCATGACGTCAAGCCAAATATTTTCCCATCTGGCCCTTCCACTCAGTCAATAAGTACATATTATTAATGGCAACCAACTACAAATATCACTTACTGGAGCCATTACTTTAATTTGTTGTTAAAAAGTTGTTGAAAAACAAATTGATAAAAACTGTGCATTTTTCTCTGTCTTGATATTGTATGCTAGCCACATATTTACAAGTTTAATAAAAGCCATGAGTTAACAAATTAAATTAAATTGTAAAACCTTCTGTCAATAATAATGTAGTTTTTATCTTTTCATTTATAGGATCAAAAAAGAGTTAATGACTCTAGTAACTTCCCTATCTCAAGATGTTGATTATGAAGTTAGGGCATGTATGTGTCAAGAACTAGAACCTGTAGCAAGAGCTTTAGGGTAAGTATTGATTAAATATACTGTTTCTAAAGAATGTAGTACATTGTACATGTATACATGTACATATCTTAGTTTATCCCACACCATAGAAAATACAGCCAATCAGAAAGCAAGAAAGCTATTGTATATTTCGTTGGTATTCCACTCTTCCTTCCCATCATGCATTTGTATTTTCTATGGTGTGGATAAAATAGTTATACAATGCGTTCTTGTGGCACACCATAGAGTATCCCACTTGTCACTTGTATTTTCTTTATATACACACCCGCTCATGTGTACACATGGAAATAATAAGTGCCGCATTGGATATTCCATGGTATGCCACTCAAAACCATTGTATAACTAGTATATATAAGTTTTGAGCAGATTTGCATGACTTTGAAAAGAGTGATACTCTACTAAAGGGTCTAAAAAGTAATGATTAACAACAATTTAAGAGACAACACAACACATTTGAATTTGCAGTACATGTTTAGGCAGATCTGACTGCCATCGTCAGTTGCTAAGTACAGAGCTAGTTCGAGTGGTGAAATCATACAAATATGTAACTAAAGTGAAACAGAAGAAAAAATGTGAAAATGCAAATTATTGGAAAAACTTTTAAATTTACATGATGTAATTGTTGGTTAAGCACCAGGAGAAGCCATTGAATATGTAATGCTTCTTTGATCTTAAGACTTAATTTAAATTGCACTTGGTTGTGCTACTCTACCATTTCTCAGTGCAACAATGGATTAGCTTCTAGATACCATTACAGAACCACTATAATGAGCTCAGTAATAATTATTTCTTATAAAGCTGTTTTGTATCATGTCTTGTTGTAGCTGGGAAACTACAAAAACTATGATTATTCCTGAACTTGTTGAGCTAACTAATGATGAAGAAAACAGTGTTAGACTAGCAGGCCTGGAAACTATTACAAACCTTTTAAATCTCCTAGATGATGGTGAGTACTTACAAGACAGTATCCTTAACAATAAACACTTTTGAGGAACAATATCTAGACTTCTTGAAGACAGAAAGCAACTGCATACACTGTACATGAGGAAGTTCATTTTAGGGAAAGTTGATAGTAAATGAAATATGAAAAAAAAATTATTAATTCTTGTTGTTTTTTCCACAGACACCTGCACAAAAATCATTATACCACTTGTCCAGAAATTTTGTGAAAACTGTTCAAAGTATGGAAACGAATCAGTTTGTAAAGTATCCAAATTATTTGGCAAATTATGCCATGGTTTATCAGGTATGTACAAAGAGTCTTAAAGTCTTGAATTGATATACATTTATGTAACCTATAGTACATGTATTACTTCATTTTACAATCATAAACATCCCCAAGATGCCCTTGGAAGTTCCTTCTTTTTTTGCTTCCCAAACACACGTTTTCCTCTCTTTCACATGGTTGTATTCTCAGCCTGATTTAACAAGGTACTGTCTATTTCTTTTAGTTAACTTTGATGAAAGTCAAAAGAAGTGGTTCCTGGACTATTACAGAAAACTATGTAGCTGTGGGAATCCAAATAAAAACAATAGAGTAGGGAGCGTTACCTTGGCACTTCAGGTAAGGAGTTTATAATATTATTACAGTAAAGGTGGTGCACTAACAGACTATATTCAAGATACATTTAAGAGTTCATAGACAAATTCTACATAGCAGTCATTCTTATAACCTATATTACTATGTACCTTTCACTTCAGAATTACAGTTTATCTGGAGCAACAATACAAGATGATGATGATGCTGAATGTCGACGATGTTGTGCCTTCAATTTACCAGTATGTGCTACTTGTATTTCTACTGATCTGTTGTTATTTATGTGATTCACTATCATCACTGACATACTGGTTTGTCCATTACTAGGCAATGGTACTGTTTGCTGGCCCACAAAGATTCAGTACTGAACTGTACCCAGTGTTTCATAATCTTGTGGAAGATCCCCATGCACTTGTCAGACGAACTGTTGCTTGTGGATTTCATGAGGTTTGTAAAAGTTTAAATAAAGATTTAAAAAACATAGAATAGAGCAGACTTCATATGAGTGTGAAATGGGCCATGCCATGACCATGTTAGTGCCTTGATGTCTATAAAAAGATCTATGGACAGTGCTGTTTTCAAGGTCGTATAAAACTGGTGTACTGTCATGCAGTAAGTGCATACCAAATTTGAAGCTGCTAGCACATGCCAATTGATTGGTTAAAAGGCATGAGCCCTCATCACAGCATAGTGTAATTTGTCCACTGAAAGAAGCCAAAACTACTTGCTATTGGTGCTTCATTTTTTCAGTTCTATCTGAGATGTACTTCTGCTCTCGCTTCATTTATACACCATGGAGAACCCATATTTTAGCCATGGGTTCATCTATGCCTTTGATAAATGTACTGATAGCCATTTCTATTTCAGGTTGCAAAACTACTTGGTTCAGGTGTTGGAATTACACAACAAGATTTAGGTATATTATTAAAAGATGAATCTATCGAGGTGAGTAATCATTTAAAAAGTTCTTGAAATATGCTTCCTGTTGATAATACTTTGTTCTTTCCTTGTCTTCTCTAGGTTCTTCAAGGACTTATTCAAAATTTACCAGAAAGTTTAGAATGTTTAGCTACCAGTGGCAATGCATCAAAGGTATTCCTCAGTCACATGATCCTTGACATTTAGTGAAGGGACAATCCTAATGTTCAATCGACTGCACATCTGTACTTAGAAAATACAGTGGACCCTGGTCTTAGGGAGAACCAGTTAATATGGTCACCTGGTTGATATGGACACTCCATTTTGTCTCCATGGTGTCCATATCGACTGAGTTGTACTGCACACAATTGACACATAGGCATGGTTGCAAGCAACATACATAGGCTGTGGTCACATTAGAATATTTAACTATACATTGTACAATATTTCTTGTTTCTCTTTCATTTCAGTTAAATAATTTATCAGACTTAATCGCATCATTAGTAGCATGTGAACTAGCTGTGGCATCATCAAGTAATTGGCGCCTACATGTTGAACTCTTGGAGAAGTTTTCTTGCTTTCCAAAGTGTCTAACGTCTGACCAAATCTACTATAAGTTTGTGCCTTTATTATTCCGGCTGCTGTCTTCAAATGTAAGTAAACTTACAAATTGTACCCGCATTTTTTTTCACTGTTCATTAGATAGACTCTATCCTTATTTATGGTGTCCTTTTTTTCTTTTTCGTAGCGTGTCTTACCTGTGAAATTAGCAGCAGCTCGTACTCTCTGTGTCTTCATTCGATTTAACAGGCGATTTGAGCATCGGCAAGAATTGTGTTGTAGGTTAATTCAAGGTGAGAAATTAGATCTCAGTATCTCATTTCATTCCATCGGTTTTAGTCTCATTTCATTCTTCAGGCACTCCATTTTAAACACTTTCTATTTATTATATTTGCAGAATGTGGCAGAGGAAAGAGCTACAAATCCAGACTGCTTTTCATTGATATATGCAAGTTTATAATGGAGTTGTTTTCACGGAGCTTTTTTAAAGAGAATTTCTTTGAATTTTTATTAGAATTAGCTTCAGTAAGTACAAAACAGTTTTATTCGTTGTAAATGGCCTATGTTTTCGTCTTCTTGAATAGAATAGATATCATTATTTCCTATAACTTCGTCAAGGCGAACGCAGAGGTATCTCATTAGCCCACTGCCATTATACTGTCTCCTCTCCTCCAGAACGTCCAGGGTAACTAAGGTAGTAGTTTCCTTTACACTTAAGCTTCGCGCCGTCTTACTACACTCCCTCTCTACGTTTGCGGCAAAGAGGGTGGTTGAGAGGTTGACTAAAGCGATCTGCGAGGAGACATTTTAGGGTGCTAGGTCATAGTCATCTATATACATCAGGTTTCGTACACCTTCCTAGAAATCCTGGAAAATCCTGGATTTTTATTTTTTTCGTGGAAAGTCCTGGATTTTTTAATGAACTCCTGGAAAACAGAAACGAATAAGTGTACGTTTACTGTGTATATATGTGCATAAAAGCTCCGTTTTCATTCCTTAACTCGGCCAGTAAAAAAAACCATGCAAATGTATTTTGCGTGAACTAGTGAAAAACTCGTGGAAATAATCTGAAAAATCCTTCTTGAAACTCCTGGATTTATTGACTTTTCTGGGCGCACGAACCCTGATACATTTATCCACCAGCTTTTACAACATCGGTGTTCTAGTTTTCGTCTTGTAATATTGTGGTGGTCATTTTTCTACAGGATCCAGTTTTAAATGTACGATTAAAGTTCTGTTCTGTATTACCGACACTGAAATCGGTCCTCAAGTTATCAGATCGTGTCTTGTTACAACAACTGGAACAGTGTGTGAGAAAATTACTTAGTTCTGAACAAGAACCAGATGTTTGTTCTGCAGTGCGAGAGGTTTGTGTAAAATTCACTGTATTTGGATAATCACTGTAGTTTTCTGTTAGCGTTCCAAGAGAGTTTTTTGCACTTTGTGTTGCGTACCAACTATTTAACAAATAAATTCAATTTTTCTGTGCGTCTGTACTCTAAACGATGCACAGATGACGTCAAAATGTCATGATAACATTCTCTGCACATTTTGACGTCTTCTGTTCATCTATTAGACTCCAAACCCATGGAAAAATAGAATCTGTACTGTAATCACACACAGCTCTCGACCAATCAGAGCGCGCGTGATATAAAACTATGATATAAAGAACTCTTCCATTGATATTTTTCATAAAAAATCTGTTTAATTTTTTATACAGCTACTATGCTCAACAGCATTCAACTTTAATTTTGAACGCTTTTTTAATTTATATATAGGCTGTTATGAAGCTCGACAAAATTGAAATTGCAATGGACACCGTAAGTATGATACTTTGGTCTACACACAGTCTGCGCCGCCTTTTGTGACGCGGTACGCAGTTGAATGACTTACGAATTACCAATTCTCTGAAACGTTTTTATTCGTTAACAGTACTCGCGGAGAACAATGTTCGAAGACGACCTAAATGACCAGAAAAAAGAGGAAGAAGAGAAGCTGTTGAAAGCCATGGTACAGCGATAATGCGTCGTTAATTAGATAGATTGACTGTACAATGTTTATCTGAGCGAATTTTTCACTTCTGTAGGAAGACAAAGAAAAAGAAGAAATGTCTAGTGGACGTCAACAATCTGATCTTCGCAAAAAAGGCGCATCAAAAGACGATAAAAATGTTAAAAAAGGTAAAAATGTCAAAGTATTTCCTTGTTAATTATTATTATTATTATTATTTTTTAATCCATTTACACTGCATTTTAACATAATGGAAAATGTACATACATATATAAGAAAACTAATCAGAAATTAAATAAATACAACGAAAAAACTACTCAATACTAAGAAAAATATGCAGTGGGGAAGGACTAGAAGGGAACATATGATCCATTCGAGCTAGTCCACCCAAAAAACGTACAAACACTTAAACAAAAAACAGCAACAAAAGAACGTTAAAATTTTGTCATCTATCCTATCATATTCGTCGTCGATACGTCATATTCACCGACATATCCTATATTAATATATCTATCTGCTACCAACAAGTCTTCACCCCACACAAGCAATACAGGACACCCCCACCCGCCACAAGCAATATAGGATACATCATGACAATAACATTGTCATAATATATCCCACACCGCCCAAGCAAGCGAAAACACCCCACACCGCCCATATGAAGTGAAAACTCGTCGAAAACACTTATGAAATTATCATAAGTGTTTTCATCTCACAAAGCGTTTCCATCTTTTATCTGATATAAAGGCACTGTTAAAAATAAAACGGGCAAAAACGAAAGTCAGGGTGCAAAGAAAGCAGCCACAGCTAACGCACAAACCTCTTCAGGTGAGTGTAGTTTCTTCACTTCTAAAAGTTATAAAATTTGGGGAGTCCTGTGTAATCAGGGTATACCTTTCAAATTTGCAATTTTTGTCTGCAAATCGTCTTGCAGTTGCGTTGCGAAACAAATTGCACGAACCATTGCAGGAAGTGTAGCACGGCGAAACGCCCAAAATTTGTAGTAGAGTGATCGCACTTAACCCGTGAAAAAGTACAAAATCTAAATAGTACTAAATAGCGCCAAATTCTTTGTCTTCCATTGTTTAATAGGGCTATTTAGCATTATTTAGCTAATACAATTTCACGGGTTAAGTGCGATCACTCTATTATGTCTTGCACAAGGTTTTGTACAATGGTTTGTGCAACTTGTTTCGCAACGCCAAAAAGAGACCAGTAGTTGCAGGGAAAATGCATCGTGTAACAGCGTGGTGAAAAGCGTGCTTTACGGGTGTTAAATTCGAATGATTAGTCAAAGTTGGGAAATTATAGTTAAGCAATATAAAACGCGTGCGCATGTCTCTGTACTGTGATATAAACACGATGGAAGATGTAGAGCAAGAGAAAAGCAAGCTTAGGAACACGAGGCGTAGCCTGTCTCTGTATCACAGAACAGAGACATAAGCGATCATTTTATATTGCTTTTATAAAATATTTTCGACGTTTTGTGTGTGTGTGTGTGTGTGCGAGCCATGTCTCTATCCTCTGGTATAAACATGGGAGCCAGCCAATCAGCGCGCGCGTTATATCTCAAATATTTTATAAATACAAATAAACTTGATTGAAAGAGATGGAAAGGAGTGAGTGGTTGGCACGTGGATGCCGAGTAGACTGATTAGGATACGCGATTTTGTTATTAACAGGAACTTCGGCGTCTTCTAAGCAAGCACTTAGGGGATATTCAACAGGAAAAAGTAGCAGTAGTTCATCAAAAGGCTCTCCATCGTCGAGTTTACAACGATTATCCAATATGTCGTCAGCGTTACCTTCAGTATCTTCATCAACATCATCGTTGAGCCATCGAGATTCATCTTTAACGTCCGCTGCTAGTTCTAAATCTGCCACGAAAACAAAGATAGATAAAACGTAAGAAAAATAAATACTAGACGATGATAAATTTCTCTCTCCCTTGCTCCCTTGCTGCTTGCTTCCTTAGTTCCTTCCCTCCTTCCCTTTGCTTGCTCGCTTGCTTGCTGGGTTCTTTTATTTTTTTTTTTTATCCTATTTTTATAGTGAGGGTCGAAATATGCAAATGTGTCACTCACTCACTCGGAAATTGTTAAACTATGCTACTGCGCATGCTCTACGTGATTGAAGTCAGGCCGAAAGTAACGTGGGCTCTGGTCTTTCTTTCTTTCTTTCTTTCTTTCTTTCTTTCTTTCTTTCTTTCTTTCTTTCTTTCTTTCTTTCTTTCTTTCTTTCTTTCTTTCTTTCTTTCTTTCTTTCTTTCTTTCTTTCTTTCTTTCTTTCTTTCTTTCTTTCTTTCTTTCTTTCTTTCTTTCTTTCCTTCTTTCTTTCCTTCTTTCTTTCCTTCTTTCCTTCTTTCCTTCTTTCTTTCTTTCTTTCTTTCCTTCTTTCCTTCTTTCTTTCTTTCTTTTCCTTCCTTATTTTTTTCCCCTCTTTGAGTGGGAGAGAGTGGTTGATCTTCAGAAGTCCTTCTCAAAACCTCTTCAGTCGCTTCCGTAATCCCGGGGTAATCGATGCCGGGCGAAATTATTTTGTCGACGTCAAACATAAGTGCACTTTGAATGACTTCCTAATATCTTGTGGTCAAAATCTGCCATTTCTGTGGCGGATGAAATAACATCTTTGACGCTTAGCCTGCAGTAGTTTTTCAGAGGCAGTAAAATCATAAGCAGCGGTACTTATTTATGTATTTATTATAATTCACAGGACAGACCGAAGTACGTTAAAAACTAAACGTCCAAACGCCGTTTCTCACAGCAACTTCAGATGATAAATTTTGCGAGGAACGCTTACGGAATTTCGTTTTTTGATGATGGCAGTCTCGGCAGTGTGCGGTGGAACTGCAATGAAAGAACCGCTTCCGAGAAAATATTTTGCTAGAAGAAAATTGTCCCAAAGATTTAGATACTTGGGCGAATAAGAACTGTGGCTGCTCACAGTTTGTCCTTATAATGACAAGTCAATGTCAAACCAATGTTCATTCATTCATTTTATTTGAAATCACTGGTGTAAAAATTCCTTCGCTTGACACTGCTCCAAACAGGCCAGAGAAGAAACCAGAAATCTTGACTTATACAAAGGTTTTGTTGAACTCTGGGCGTTGGTCAGTTGACTATCGCTACACCTTGGATTTCTGTTTTGGTGATTATCCCTTAACGCTAGGACGCAACTTCTATTTAAGCTCTTCACATGTAAAACGTACTAGGGTTTGATGTTGGATGTAAGTTATTCTCAGATCATTAAATTTGTGTATCCAATAAAAGATCAATTGAAATGTATCGATGTGTTGACTGGTTCTTGCTTTTCTTTCGAATGCGCGCGCGCTTCTTTTATTTCTTCGTTCACTGTTTATTGTATATAATTGTTACTGAGAAAAGTGGGTCCAGTTCTGGACTAGCTTGACGCAAGCGATCAAATATACACCTATTTCAAAAAAGGTTGTCATCGCTAAGAGCGATAGGCGATAGGTAATAGGTCATTCCAAGACCGCAAAGCACTATTGATTTCTAATTGATTTACATATGAATAGCCAAATATTTGATGGAAGAGTGTAAAGAAAGATTTAGGATGGCTTAATTAAGAAATCAATAGTGCTTTGCGGTCTTGGAATGACCTATTACCTATCGCCTATCGCTCTTAGCGGTGACAACCTTTTTTGAAATAGGTGTATGTATACAGGATGTATAACGAACAAAAAGAACTTTGTCTATATTCTTGTTACCAGGCACAAGTGAACTGAATTGAACAAGTTACAGTTAATTTGCACCTTACAGATGCTTGGATATAATAAAAAATATATAAACTAAGAAAGTACTGCCCCAAACAACTAAAAAGTTAAAAATGAGTTAATAGAGCCAGAATCCCGGCTGACAGCAAAAGGGGATTATTTTCTCTGCTGTGATGCCAGACTTCGTCTTCATGGTGGGTATAATACAAAAGGAGAAAGAGCAGGGGGAAAGGGATGGTCTTACTCGTCTTGTTTAGTTTCGTAATTATCTACTTGAGTTGTAATTCTCACTAGGTTTGAGTTCATACAGTTTACAAATTCAGGGAGAAGATGAAACCGGGAAACTGGAAGAAGCTGGTACGTCGAAATTTTGGGCTGCCTGTGGTAAATGAAAGGTTTCGTCCCAAAGCGCATGCGTATAACAGACCATTCAGGACTTGCCGTGTCAATAATATCTTGTAGGAGAATAACATTAACAATCAGGCTTTCCTTTCCTTGGCTTCCTTTTACAATCAAAATGGGTTTTACACTGCGGGCATTGGGGATTTGTTTCTTATCAGTATGTCACTTTGTTATTTATTGTGTATGGTTTAACATCGTTTAAGACGTTAGACATTTGTGGTGTATTTGAGGACGCTGTTCAAAGTTATCGCGTGTTGTGCAACGTTGTAATCTCTTGCTTTTAACTTCCTCTGCAGATTTTTTTGCATTTCTGTCCCATAGACTGTACTCAAGTTGTTACATTAACAGATTCGAACTTTGATCAAATAGTTGGTAAGTAAGCTTTAATTTTGCAAAATAATCATGGCTCATTATTGAGGCTTCTTGAAAGCAGCTCGATTCAACTCATTCATGATTCATGGCGATTATTGGCTTGACTATATTGTATTTCCCTTTGATCTATTTATCTCTGTTTTTAGGAGGACATAAAGTAGTTTTTGTCAATTTTTATGCCGATTGGTAAGTGCTAAGTAATGGGGGTCTCTTAAATAAGTAATACAAAACAGTTTAAGCTTATTTAGAAGAGCACTTAGATTCCATTGTAAGATGTTTTATTTATCTCATAAGCTTACAGTTCTACCAAAATATAAACTGCCACTGACTAAAACACCTTGGAAGTGAATACAACAGATGGAAGGAATGTCAATATCCTACTTGCATGTAAAGCTTAAATTCTGTCTTATGACGGTTATTAAACACAATGATTTTATAATTGTAAAGACAGTACAATTATTGTATTCTGTCTTTTATGATTAATTTTGCCCATATTAACAGTATTACTTTTAAGTTAATATCTGTCTATTTCGGTGTACTTGTTGATAGATACTCTCTTCCTAAGTGTCATCAAAACTTGCTTCTTCCTGTTTGATAGTGTATTTCATTAATTTGATTCCCCCTTGTTTTTGTTTAATTTTCACATGACTGAATGTTGGCAAAAGTTGTGTCTACAAGGATACACAGAATCCTGTTAAACAATATTGTATTATTGTTACAATAAATAATAATACAATACTAATAATAATAATTCAGTATGTTTTACTTAAACCTTAAACCGGAAAGGTTTCAACTCCTCTCCAATACAAACAGATTCCTTTTTTCTCGTTTCATTTTTCTTTCATTCAGTCACTTGATTTCAGTTCAACTTGTGTTCATTAATATGTGAATTCTTCAATTTCAACAAAAAGAGCATATAAAATAATAGTCTGAAATGTAAAAACAAGGAAAATTACATGTATATTCATTGATATTTGCCAGCTGCTTAAAATTAAAGGTTCCATATAAGAATCATTTTATCGTGACCTTTGATGAACTTGTGTATTCTCCCACTAGTTTCTTCATTTCTCAAGGAGAATTAAGTTAGATTTTGATCAAAGGTCACAAGATAAATTGAATAATAAATTGAATTGCCCTATCGCATAATGACGTCACACCAAAACATTCTATTGAGCAATCACTGATACATGATATATATCAAAACTCGACACATTGAAGTTCTACTTCGAAAAGGAATATTAATAGGTCCCAATTTCCACTGTTTCTGAGCATCTATCCCCAATGTAAACAAACTGTGACGTCATTATGCGATAGGGCAATTGTTTAAGCTTAATAATAACACTAACCAAACCAGAAATGAAGAATTAATTTTAACATTTTATATTTCATGATTTTGCATTTGTTTGACATTGGAATGAATGTCTTATCTTGAATTCTTGAAACATTTCAGGTGCCGTTTTAGTCAAATGTTAGCTCCAATATTTGATCAGACATCAGATATTGCAAAAGAGGAATTCCCTGTAAGTAGCTGTATAACCAGCTGTAATTTACTTGAACATGTCTAGATCTTATGGGGGAACCTGATCAAACTGGAAATTCTCTTCATTTAACAATAGGTCTACAGGAGAATTTGAGTTGTGATCAGTTAATTGTTATTCTTGCTCAGTCCTCATAGATTTCAGATTGAATTTTTGAATTGTACTCTTTGTATTCCATAGAATTTAGTTCTTGCCAAAGTGGACTGTGATACACATCAAAGTGTTGGTCAAAGATTTGGCATTACAAAATATCCAACTTTAAAATTATGGAGAAATGGACAGGTACTATACTAAATTAAAATGGTTTTTATAAATCCTTGAATGGAACTTTGTTGTATAGAGGGATTTCATGGCAGCCATGTTTGTGGGCAAGTACAATAGAAAGTTTTTGAATAACAAAAGATTTTATTTCTCTTGGGAGAAAATCACTATTATTTTGACCACAAACATGTCTGCCATGAAATCCCTCTATTGGGGAGTTAAGTAACCTTATGTTGGCAGGAGAGAATACAGCATAAATTATTGCTCTAAACATAAAATATAATCAAGAGATCAGAGGGGCTGTTGAGCCTGAATTCATATCTGTCATATAGTTTTCACTATATTTTATTTTCAGCCCTCAAGAAGAGAATACAGGGGGCAGAGATCAGTAGATGCCTTTTCTAATTACTTGAGAAACCAGATGAAAAGTGTTGTTGAAGAATTTCACTCTTTGAATGACATGAATATTGATGTAAGTAGTAGTAACATAATCTTGGGTTATTACAATATAATGTATAAAAACATGTTGACTGTCAGTAGCCAAATTCACCTGTACAAATACAAAAATACATACATGATTGAGACTCCCTCAACAGGGCTTTTCAGCTCAATTTACAAATCCTAACTAAATCATATAAATCAAACATAAATGGATTAAGAATCCCAACTGGCATTATGAAGGAGGCAAACCAGTTGGCTATATTACAAGCATGGCCGAGAAACTGAATTTGAACTAATCGAAATTGGAACAAATTCAGTCTCAGCCAGTGGCCAGAGCGGGAATCGAACCTGGGACCTGCCAGATTGCGAGACCAACGCTCTGACCACTCGGCCATGCTGCCTCCTATAAGACTGTATTAGTCTGTTATTGGATGATATACATCTTAATACAACTTAATTAGAAATAGGATTACAAGAAGATTTGTCATTGTACATTTTTAATTGGATATTTCTCGTAATCCTATTTCTAACTGATACTGTGTATTTTGAAATTCATAAGTGATAATTTTTACAGTTTTGAAGGCCACTAATAATATTATTATTTTCATTCTTATTCAAAATAGTCATCAAAACGCACTATAATTGCATATTTTGAGAAAAAGGACAGTGACAACTACAAGACTTTAGAAAAGGTTTGTCTGGTTTTGTTGAACTCATCCATTTGCTTTTTTCAACCACCTCTCAATTCATCCTGTCAGTCATTCTCTCAATTCATTCCCTTTTAATACTTTCATTTTCATCTTATGCATCAGCTACTCATTTCTGCAGTCAGCACTTTTATTTCTTTTCTTTAGTGTACATGGGGTCATTTATAATTTTGAATTTTACTATTTCTAAAATATCTATGATAGGTAGCAGAAGACTTTAGAGATGACTGTAACTTCCGTGTGGGCTTTGGGTAAGTTGTTTTTAGATGTAGACATTGTATTATATTCCTGGCTATAATCATGGAGTATTGTACATAAATTTCTAAAAAAAATATGTGCTATATCAGAAATTTTTTCATGATAATAATTTATTGGTTTGTGTTTCACATAGTGATGCTTCTGCCCAAGAAAGAAAGACAGGGGATAATATTGTCTTCAGACCAGAAAATGTAGGTGTGATTAATTTTATCTTAATATACAAGTAAATGAAGAAACTAAATAAGTTTTTATGCTGGTTGAGAACAATAATATTAACTAGTTTAAATGCTTTTTATTATCTCATTAGAAAGAAAAAGAAGCTGAAATTGTCTTCATGGGAAATCTGGCAGACTATGAAACAGTTAAGACTTGGGCTAGTGACAAATGTATTCCAATGGTACGGGAAATCACTTTTGAGAATGCTGAGGAGCTAACTGAGGAAGGGATTCCATTTCTACTTCTGTTCTATAATCCTGAGGATAAACATTTCATAACAGAATTCAAGGAGGAAGTTGCCAAGCAACTTATCCATGAAAAAGGTATGTTTAATATCATGTGTGTGTTGTACTTTTAGTATGTTTTACTGTGTTATTGTTATGTATTTAATGTTTTATACTGATAACTTATTCTTAATTTGAAGGGAAAATGAATTTCCTGATTGCTGATGGTGTTAAGTTTTCTCATCCACTCCACCACCTTGGAAAATCTAGAAAAGTAAAAAATATTCTTAACTTCTTTTGCTCTTAAACAAAAATGAATGAGATGTTTCATTTTATCACAATCACCACCACCAATAGCTTTTAAATGTTGTTTTTCCTTAGGATCTTCCTTTAATTGCAATTGACAGCTTCAGACACATGTATTTATTTCCAAAATATGAAGACATCAGGTACATTAGTCATAATTATATACTAGTACATTAAATGGAATCTCAAGGGTTCTCCGTCTCTAAAAATGTCCCATAAGCAGACACCTTCCATGAGCAGACATCTGCTCATGGGAGGTGTCTGCTCATGGGAGGTGTCTGCATATGGGAGGTGTCTGCTTATGGGAGGTGTCTGCTTATGGGAGGTGTCTACTTATGGGAGGTGTCTGCTTATGGGAGGTGTCTGCTTATGGGAGGTGTCTGCATATGGGAGGTGTCTGCTCATGGGAGGTGTCTGCTTATGGGAGGTGTCTGCTTATGGGAGGTGTCTGCTTATGGGAGGTGTCTGCATATGGGAGGTGTCTGCTCATGGGAGGTGTCTGCTTATGAGAGGTGTCTGCTCATGGGAGGTGTCTGCTTATGAGAGGTGTCTGCTTATGGGAGGTGTCTGCTTATGGGAGGTGTCTGCATATGGGAGGTGTCTGCTCATGGGAGGTGTCTGCTTATGAGAGGTGTCTGCTTATGGGAGGTGTCTGCTTATGGGAGGTGTCTGCTTATGGGAGGTGTCTGCTTATGGGAAGTGTCTACTTATGGGAGGTGTCTACTTATTGGAGGTGTCTGCTCATGGGAGGTGTCTGCTTATGGGAGGTGTCTGCATATGGGAGGTGTCTGCTCATGGGAGGTGTCTGCTTATGAGAGGTGTCTGCTTATGGGAGGTGTCTGCTTATGGGAGGTGTCTGCTTATGGGAGGTGTCTGCTTATGGGAGGTGTCTGCTTATGGGAGGTGTCTGCTTATGGGAAGTGTCTACTTATGGGAGGTGTCTACTTATTGGAGGTGTCTGCTCATGGGAGGTGTCTGCTTATGGGAGGTGTCTGCTTATGGGAGGTGTCTGTTTATGGGAGGTGTCTGCTTATGGGAGGTGTCTGCTTATGGGAGGTGTCTGTTTATGGGAGGTGTCTGCTTATAGGAGGTGTCTGCTTATGGGAGGTGTCTGCTTATGGGAAGTGTCTACTTATGGGAGGTGTCTGCTTATTGGAGGTGTCTGCTTATGGGAGGTGCTTCCTTATGGAAGGTGTCTGCTCATGGGAGGTGTCTGCTTATGGGAAATTTTTAGACACCTCCTTGAGGCAGGCCCTCCATAAGTAGATACAACCAATAAACAGACACCTCATATGCAGACAGCTCTCATAAGCAGATGCCTCCCAGAAGCAGACACGTCCCATAGGCAGATACTTCCTTTAAGCAGTCTGACTGCCACCTCCCATAAAGACACCTCCATAAGTAGACACCACCCACAGGCAGACAGCATCCATAAACTCATTCCCAGGTCCAGCTGTGCGAAAGCAAGTTTGCACTAATATAAAGAAATCCATTGATTTTAATCCTCGCATAGCACTGACCTCTTTCAAGTCAGCCTTAGTCTTCAAAAAGCTACACCTATTGATTCCATATTGGCTTTTACGATTTGATTTTCTTTGTTTTAGAATTCCTGGTAAGCTAAAGCAGTTTGTAGATGATCTTCACTCTGGTAAACTACATCGAGAGTTTCATCATGGACCAGATGAACCACCACAGAAACCTGTAAGTCTCAACCTTAAATCAAACTTGAAGTATAGAAGTATAGAAGTAGAACTATATATCCTTATACATTGTACTCAGTATCTGTATTCTCAGAGCCTATAGATCAGTGTGTGCCAGAAATCTTTCAGCAGTCTGCTGGTTATCTGTAGTTGTTATCTGCAAAGATGAACCTGCATAGTCAGGTTGTTATCTGTAGTTTCTACAGTGCTGTCATTTTCATTTAGACACAATAAAAGATTATTGAATTCAGTTTTGATATCTGGAATTATCATTGTCTCGGCAAATGTCATTGGTCTCAAGTGAATTATTAGTTAGATGGGATGAACAGAAACTTGTGCCACTGTATAAAAAGGGAGATAACTTACTGACGTTTCAAGCCTTGGTCCTTTAATGAACCTTGGCCCATTTTATACACCGGTGCAGTCCAAACTTGTTCACTCTCTAGTCTCCTTTTGTATTAGTTAGATGTTTTTATCTTAAAGATATATATGATTACATTGTGATGTATTGGTGTTTTCAGGATCAGGAAGTTATTGTTAATCATGGTACTCATGGAGACCAAGGTACAGCAGATACAGCTACTGGTACAGATGATGGATCAAATAGGCAAGCTGAAAGTGGCTCTGGACAAAGGAAAAAGGCTAAAACATCCCCTCCTGAAACTGTATTCAAAAAACTTTCTCCAAGCTACAACCGATATACTTTACTTCGAGACGAACTTTGAGGCTTCCACCACCAATCTATTGAAACAAGCAATGTGCTGGTGTACATTTTGAAGTACATGACATTATTTAATGAGGGTTAGAGTTCACAAGCAAGTCAAAAAACTGGTGCCAAATGACTATTACTGAACTTACCCAAAATATGAGAAACCAAGTTTGGTCTTGACTGATATTTAAACACTGCAGTTGTTTTATCTGGAAAGGAAATTTGTCTAACTATTTTTAACAAAATAATTTCTTTTCCTCAATTGTATAAACTGTCTGTTCTCACTTTGGGATTTTTTAAAAGTGTTTTATTGTTCATTACATTATCAATAAACATTTTAGAAACTAAGAAGGACAACACAAAAACTAGCTCTTACTAGTAAGTTAATGCTGCAAATTGTTACCAATACTTTCCTAGTAAAAGTCAAATAGACACAAAAGAAACAATGGAAATAAATGTGCGTTCCTCATTAGTGAAGTTCCTCCATATGGTGGCTATATATAAGTAAAAAAAATCTGATTATATGTTCACATTTCTGGCCTTTGACAAGTTAGTTTCTTATCATTGTGAACATATTGACTGGCTTTCAAAAATGGCGGCCTAGCTAGTACATGAGAACGAGGCCACAAAGGCCTTGTTATCAGAAAATAAGCAGTGGCGACACCTCTATTGCTATCAAAGATGATGTGTTCCTCTTCCTTTTGAAATAACTATTTTCTGTGCATTTTACAGGATATACTTAGACCCATTTGATGCCATACAATTTAGAGGCCTTTCTGGCCTCGTTCTCATGAACAATGAGCCGCCATTTTTGAAAGTCGTCTATAGAGCAGATTTCATATGAGGTTGAAATGGACCATGCCATGCTGTAATCATGTCAGTGCAGTGTTGGGAGGTATCTGCTTATGTCCAATGCCATCTTCACAGTCATGCGAAATCTACTCTATAGACGACTTTCAAAAATGGTGGCCTAATACATTAGAACGAGGCCACAAAGGCCTTGTTACCAGAATATAAGCATGGTGACACATGTATTGATATCAAAGACGATGTATTCCTCTTCCTTTTGAAATAACTCATCTCTCTGCATTTTACAGGATATACTAAGACTCATTTGATGACATGATGATTTTGGAGGCCTTTCTGGCCTCGTTCTCGTGAACAATGAGCCCCCCATTTTTGAAAGTCGTCTATAGATGTGTGTGAGATGGACCTATGCTATGCCCATGTCACTTTTGTGCCATCTTTGAGAACTTTCAAAATTTCTCACCATGCCATTTTCACAGTCATACAAAAAAGTTCTAGTAGTCTTTTAAGTGACTAGAACTAGTTAGTATGAGTGACTGCTTATTGATAGTGACTGTATAATGTATTTTCAGTTAATAAGTCAATGTTTAATCGTTTGTCAAGCTAGCAGGTTCTTAAATTGATTTAACACAAGTATATAATGGTCAGGAGAAATGATGCTATTGACATTTTGACATCTCAAGTTTAAGCAGTGTTTATATGACTGTGAAATAGTGACTGTGCTGTGCTATGCCGCTGATGTCCATAAAAACATTCAAAATTGCTCCAGACCTGTGGTCATGCTGCACTGTAACTGGGCCATTTTCACAGTCATATTAAAATTGCTCTAAGTTCTCAGTTGTCTCAGTCCTGTTGTGTTTGGTACATGTAAATCTTACATATTATGGTGTGTGTGTGGTGTATTAAGATGTATCTGGAGTCAAATTAAAACATGGTCATCTTATGTCTAAATTTTGTTCACAAAATAATTTTACCAAATCATTTCAGTGGAATTAAAATCAATGTTCTTAATAATTTGTAAGATTACTTTTACAGCTGGCCTCAGTGTCATCAGGCTGGGAGTGGTTCAAAGGCTCAAACTCTCCCTCCTCTTCAATCTAAATCAATATATCATGGATATCAACAAGTGATGACAATGAAGCCCCCTTTCCAAGGTCCTGACAACAGGCCTATTTTAGAGTGCATGCAGGCATGATCAGGAGTTTCAATTTTGCCAGAAGGGGATATTCATAATTCAAGGCCCAGTGTTTGAAAGACCAATTAAAAAACAACTGATTTCACAGTAACAGGCAGTTACATTTTGGGACTGAAATTTTGCTGTGAAAATCAAAATGTACCTCCCAATCAGATTTAATTTTCTCTTGATCTGTCAACAATTTTTGGGACTGGCCAAGGCAAGGCAGCCAATGATTTACAGAGAAAACCCTACTCCTGTGAAAAATTTTCAATGATTATCATGATAAATTACAAAACAAACTTTAACTGAGTACAAACTATAATTTGTGTTCAAGTAATAGATCACTATTATATATAATTCTATTGCTGGGTTTTATCCATTCCTTTGGGAATTCAGAAGACAATAGAGCAGTAGCCATGTTGGATGAACAAACAAGATGCTAATGAGAAATCTTTTGTTGAAGTTCATCTTCCGAGACGTCACTGCAACCCAAGAATACCAGTCTGTTTGCTCCTTGGGTTTCCTAACCTGATGAAAGAATTGTTTTGTCTCAGTGTCTGTGTTTTGTTTCGTAATTTTGTTTCAAAACAGCAGCAAGGTGAAATTCAATGTGGGCTGCATTTTACTCTTATGGTGAATGCAAAAATAATCAGATGCTTGAAAAACAAAATGAACCAATTTCTTTCTTTTTCTATCATTATTTCAAAAACATACATTGTCAAATATTAGCTAATAATTTAATATTCATTCAAGTACTTTTAACACGTCGGCATTTAAATGACCAGATAATTTGTTTTGACTGCAGGGTACATGGTGTGTTTTATCCTACATTGTTGATAAATCATTATCAATTTAAAAGCCCAAATATTTACAAAACAATCTTTTATGGCACGTACAGTACCCTTAACACTTATTGGCACACAAACCAATCATTTTGGGTAAAATCCCTTGTTCCATCTTGTCGTAGCCTTTCAAGTCCTGTTTTTGCTAAGACATTCGAAGAAGAAAAGACAACCAACTATACACATGATAAACTAGCCGGAGGCACTATAACCATGCATGTCGAACACAAGGGTGAAATCACCCAGGAGGTGGGGCCCAGATGACAAGCAACCTGCTTAGTGTCTCTAAGACCAGTATCACACAATAACTAAAATAACCATTACCACATAGAGTCTCTCTGTAGCTCAGTGGCAGAGCATCCAACAGGTATCTGGAAGGTCATGGGTTTGATTTCTGTCAGGTGGACTTGGAATGTTTCCGAGTTCCCTGCACAGCTAGTGACAAACTGTTTACATTTCTCTATTTTCCATCATTGTTGATTAACTTTCTATCTTAATTAACTCAAATAAGTATTTTAAGAAGTTAAAATGACCTAATTATGGTTCTGTGCCTAAAAATGATGGGCCCCCATACCCAGAATTAGGATCAGTGACGTGTCTTCAAAAGGTGGATGTGTACATTGGGTTTAAATTATGACTCTTGGAGACCATCATAATCTCTTCTTAACAATTCTCCTGTCTTGATCTGAGCTCAGATTCTGCAATTCAGTGTCTACATTTTTTTCTCCTCTTTTCTTGATTATTTCTCCACCAGCAAATCCAGCAATACCTCCCCCCAAGGCAGCTGCTGCACCTATCTTTAGACCAAACACTAAACCTATTGGTCCACCAGCTGCTGTACCAATTAAAGCACCAATAACAGGTAGCATCGCAACCTGGAGTTTTCTTGCCTATAATAAAAACAAAATTCAAAATATCTTGATTACTTATGAAACCAGCTTGGCATCCATATGCCACTCACTCTCTCTCCATTAGAGAATAATGAGCAACTCCACTGAAAATAATCATTTGAGGTTATTATTATTTAGGATGGAGAGCACAGGAATTGTCATGACAACCAAGATGCACCTAATATTGTTGATGTTGATATATCAGTTTCAGAAATGTAATGTCCCTAATATAAGAAGTGGGCCAGCTTGGGGAGCTAGCTTGAATTTGGAGTGTTTCATTAGTTGAGTCAAGCCTTATTGGCAAAGGAAGCCAGCCCACATAATCATTAGGCTAGCCTGCTTCATGTTAGCATAATTGCAGCCTAAAAGGTATTTCTCTTCAAAATGGGAAAAGTTGATAATCTTAAGCATTGTGTATTTTCATGTGATTTAATCCTTACCCTTCCTAGCTCAGTTGTCCCTTGTTGTACATTCACATGAGCTCTGTCTATGTTATCAGTAATACTGTCTAATGTTGATTGCTGCTCCTAAGGAAATTCAACAATTAAACCGTAAAAAGCTGAATAGGGGAGTCTGCAAGTGATCCTTTGAATAACTATTTTTAGCAAAATTTATTAATATTTTTTAAGAAATTAGAAATAAGTTGGTCAGAAATTGCCAATTTAGATCTGCTGAAACAAATTTGCCAGGCAATTCTGATACTAAATCATGAAGAAGAAAAAATTCCTTGTTACTCATTCATCCTCCCCCAACACCTACTGGCACACACACAACAACAGCAACTGCAAAGAATGAGAGTACGACATGATGCAGTTGTAGATCGATGTAGTTGAAGTAAAAGACAACATATTGTATTTCACTAGGAGGTTTCTCTGGAAAATGTTTTTAGTTTATTTTTATACTCATTAGAAATGCTTGATAAGAACACTAATTTTTCCACATTTTAGAAAATCACTCAAAATAACCCCTAGATCTTCCACAAAAATTCTAAAAGTACTTGGCTGACCAATAGAATCCATAAAATGTACTAAATTGCACAATGTTTTCTATGCATCATTGTTACTTACATGTACAATAGTTGAGAAGTCATGGATAAGAGAATTAAGATCTTCAAGGTTCTGAAAATATGTACAGTAAATTATAACACAATCAGGGTTTGTTTTGTTACAAGGTGTTCAACATTACAGTCCACACCTGTTGTAGAACATCCCAAGAAGCAGATGTCTCCTCTTCCAGTAACAACTGTTGCTGTTGATAATCTGTATGGAGTGTTGTTGTCAATTCTGATCCTGCTTCTGTGTTTCCTGCATCAAAGAAACATTTTACACAATCATATAAAGTCAGAAAATTTCTCATTTCTTTCATTTCAAACTATCAGTTGCACTTCCTTATTTACTCCTGCTATTACAGCAGCTATCATATGAGTGTGAAACAGATTGTAACTCTGTGTTAAATTAAGAGTGCTGTGATGTCTTCTATAGAGCAAATTTCATAGGAATGTGAAATGGATGATGCTGTGACCGTCTCTGTGCCATGTTGTCTATCTTTAATCTTTAATCGTTATAATTGCCAATAGTATTATAATATGTATATTAACTAATGGATGGCAATGGATGGTCATGATTGAAACTTTGGCAGGTATGGTAAATACTAACAGTGTCAGATGGGAGACTGTTCCACATAGGTACACAACAGGCAAAAAAAGAGTACTTGTAAGGATCCACAATAATTGCAGGTAAAAGATTATAAGTCAAAACATTCTATCATTTGAAACATTCAAAATTCCTGAGAGCTGTAACCATGCATGTTGTGACCATGCCATGTTCACAGTCATACAAAAACTGCTCTATTCTACATGTATTATTAGTTATTCTCTACTGTAACATACTCTGTCTATTTTTCATACAAATCTGTCTGTTCTACTTGACAGACAGGTCCTGTGAAACAGAAATTTTCTCAAATCAAGAAATCAAATAAATTATTAAAGGGTTTATCAAAAAGTAAGCAACCTTTGATCAAGTCATTTTCTTTGAAGAGAACTAAATTCTGTCTTAGATAATAACCAGATATTGCAAGCTTGCCTAACTTCTTCTTGTGGGATCATTCCATTTTGTTTGTTATGTTTTAATATGTTACTACATTATTTAGTACCTTCATTTTTCTGGGTTCTTTTAGGTCTTTCTGAATAAAGTCTCTGTACCTCCCTGAATGATCGAACTGCTTGAAGAGCTTCATCTTTTATTGGTGCAACTTTTTCATCAAAGACTGGAACATCTGATGGAACAATCTGTTTGCGAATGTTTTCCATTTCACGAATATTAACTTTCAGTTGCTGAAATTGAAAATCAAACCATTAGTAAGAGCTCCATTACATTTTCACGATAGGACTGTATTAGAAGGTGATATTGAATCAGACCCCTCTGCATTGTCAGCGCACATATATACCTATTTCAATAAGGTTGTCCTTGTTTTTTGTTGCATATTGCATGTTGCACACTGCATTCCAAAGTCTGAAATGCAACATGGACAAATGTGTATTTGGGTAACAAGAGGCTCTTACAACATTGACTCTCTGTTTCCTCTCAGCTTGTTGAAAGACTTTTTCCATACCTTTATGGACAACCCTTTTCAAAACAGGTGTATAACCATGACACACTATGTAACAAACTGCTGGGACAAAAAATACAGGGACAATTTCTGTGGTGAGAGAGAAAACACTACAACAGAATTTTGTTCCCATGTCATCAGGTTAGTGAGTAATCATAACATGATCTGTAACCAGAACATTTCTTTTGAAATGTGTATACAAGAGCTGCATATGACCATGTCTCTGAGAGTATCAGGTTCACCTTGTTCACAAGACCTATTCCAATTTAGCTCCAGACAAAGTAATATGGCACCCTCTTGCCTTTATTGGGGTTATATGCACAACCACACCTTAAGGCAATAAGCCATTATTTTGTTTCTGGAAACAATTTATCGAAAAAACTAACCTGTACTGTCCTAGCTGCATTTATTTGTTCAGCATTCAAATCATGCCACGAACATGACTGGTAAAACTATAAGAAATAGACAACAAATTAACAATAATTATTATTTGTGATAGAAGGTGAAAAATAATGTCCATCAAATGGGGTAACAGAATGAGCGCACAAAGGATAATGCATCAGCACCGTTGTCTGAACGCTTTTATATAATAATTGGTATATTAAGCGCGCTCTGATTGGTCGAACAACCATGTGTGATCAGAGTACACACACATAGATGGCGTCATCGAATCTTACGCGCGCTCTGATTGGTTGGAATGTTTCAATAAATATTATATAAAATAGATAGATTCCATTTTTCCGTGCGTCTGTACTCTAATCGATGCACAGAAGACGTCAAAATGTGGTGAGAACAACAGTCACGCCACTTGACTTCGTCTCATGGCGTACTTTTTTGTTCTCACCACATTTTGACGTCATCTGTGCATCGATTAGAGTACAGACACACGGAAAAATGGAATCTATTTGTTAAATAGACAATGGCTGTCAACCAATCAGATTATGCGATTTTGCTTGAGTGTTAATTGTAAAAACAAGTTTTTCTCATGCAACTCACAAGTTCTGCTACAAATTTTGTAAAATTTGGTTGTACCTTTTCCATGTTTATCTGGTGTCGATGTAGCCTCTTCAAGTCTGTTGGTACAGCAATGTTGATGAACTTTTCTAATGCTGGTCCAAATCTTTTTAATGGGTGTTTAGGTAAACTAGAAATAACATCTTTTTGTGTCCCTGCAATAAATTTTTTTATCACCAGACATAAACATCACTATCATCACAATCATCATTATCAAGGGGGGAAGGAGGTTTGCTAGGATATCTGGGGAGGGGGGGAGGTGGGAGAGGTACTCCCTTACAAAAGTGGTAGGGGTGCTCGACAGAGGGTTTTTGAAATGACCCTAAAAGGTACACAAAAATTATCGGAGATGCCGATTTTATATCCTAAAAGGTACGACCACATTCAACTTCATCGTATTTTCAACCCTTAAAGGTCCTTCAAGCATCCCTACCACTTTTGTAAAGGAGTACCCCCCCCCCCCCCCAGATATCCTGGAAATTCTATGCACACTCTTATAAAAATCTTTGTCAGCCCAATGTAACAATGCCCTATATTTGTACTAAAGTATGTACTAAAGGCAGATGCACGGTGCCCAAGTAATCAACCATTTTCAGCACACATACCTAGATGGTATTCTAAAAATTGTCAAAATGCAGGATAACATCCACAACTGCTAACTCTCCAGATTTAGCTGGGAGTCTCCAGATTTTAGACCTGATCTCCCAGTCTCCAGATTTGAGTGCAAATCACCCAGATAATATTGGAGACCCAGATAACAACACTAGATTTCCATATTGGCAATATCACATGAGTTATAAAAATTTATTGACTAGTGATTGACCTTTCACCCCTCCCCCCCCCCCCCCTCCCCCACTGAGCATGTTTTTCGTAGAGGTAGCAATGAAGCAATGGTAATAATATTGCAAGATCTCCAGATCCAAAAACACACATGGTCGGCAGGTATGCGTCCTCGGAGACCCAGGGCGTCAGGGAGGGGGGAGGGGAGTGGAGGGGAAAGGAAAGAGGGGAAAAGGACGCCCTGGGCTTTTGACTACCCCTAACTTGTCTTGAGGCCAAACGTCAACAAAGGCTCTGATTGGCCTCATTATAATTTAATTATAATGAGGCCAATCAGAAGCGTTTGTGCCATTAGATGAAAATCATCTAAAATTACCAGTAAGCAAGTTGACCCCACGCATCGCCACGTTTAGTTTGAAAAGAACCATGTTTCCAGCTCACCGCGACTTTTAAACAATAAATACGTAATCTCTTTCATGTATTTTGCAATACAATGAGTTTAGAGTGAAAAATATAGAAAAATTGCAAAGACCTTGGTGAAACAAGATTTATTTGAGGAACTTCTCATAGGATATGGCTGAGCAACTGTCACTATATGAAAGCGATAATTGAAATGAGCCAGATATTTTTGTCATTTGAACTTTGTTTATGTTAGACCATCTAATTGGATTAATTTTGGCCTCAAGACAAGTTAGGGGTAGTCAAAAGCCCAGGGCGTCCTTTTCCCCTCTTTCCTTTCCCCTCCGCTCCCCTCCCCCCTCCCTGACGCCCTGGGTCTCCGAGGACGGCAGGTATGGCATCACATGAGGCACCTCTCCCAGTCTCCTGGCTTACTCTGCTGTCAATGTCTATGAATCATTAATTGAGTCTTAACCACATATACCAATAATGCCTGGAAAACATACACTTCAAACCTATCAATATATTCCTAAGAATTCCAGCTAGATTACCACACCAATAGATTCCCAAACATATCTTTAAACTTTTTTGAATGAAACCAGTGAAATATATGCAATTTTATGATGCATTAGGCATTTGATTATATTGGACAACAACTACGTACATCAAAATGCTAACAGAAGGTTTGTTTAAAATATTTGAGAAATATTATAATGCCGTTTCCAGTACACTTTGTAGATCATTGTCAGTAGATTTTGGACTACAGGAAGTTCTCAACAATGTCACGTTGTTATATGGATTGACCTAAAAAGGAATATCCTTTGAAACACACTCATTTCATAGGATATACTTTGCTATTATTTATAAAGCTTTAACCAAAAATAAATATTCGCCAACCTCAAACCCAGTGGTCAACCGAAATGGCTAAATTTAGTGACCAGTTCTTTGTGTTAGTGACAAGAAGTAATAAACTTACTTTGTAATGCGTACTCTTCAAATGAAGCCATTCTGTTTAACTTTAAATATTATGGAGGAAATGCCAGTGGAAATTTGACGACCGAATGATAAACAGATGAAGTTAAAGCGAACCTTCTTTTCCTTTCATTGCGACCATTCGAAAAGACTGACAAAAATGCCAGAAGAAACTTCCAATCATGATTCTCTCAAAACCGTTAAGTAATTTATCATAGGTGCAATTTCTTTTATACGAAAAACAAAAATAAACTACAAAATTCCCTAGAAATTCTTGTATGAGGTACTTGTTGTTTTCCGGAAAATACTGCCATGGAGAATCCCGCTGACCGAAAACGTCATTATTACCACTCATTACCAGTTCTTTGCTCGGTTTTAAAAGGAGCAGGAAACCAAAATTACATCGAAATGCTGTGAGATAGATACGGTTCCTTAGATACCATACAGCAATAATGCTATTCAAGGGACTGTACGTTTTTAATGAGGGGAGTGGGCTGGAGTTTTTTTGGGGAGGGTCATCGAAAAAAAATTCAATGTTTGTGAAGGGGGGTCACCTCTTTTATTTGATGATATTAATATTATTAGAAACTAGTGGAAGTTATACATTTCTCCGGCTTAACTTTGTATATATAAATATGGTTTGTTTTGACAACTGTCACTGCACGCTGTTTATCTATTTATGCTGTATATCATCATACTTTGTTCCTTATGCGAAGTTAGTTTCAATTTCTTCCCATAATTCTTGCGCGTTTGCTTGCAAAAGTCCATTGGTCATGAACATGTCTACGGTATGCGATATTTTGCGATTCTGAATGGAGCCACAGTTCGGTAAAACTCAGTAAATTTTCGGCATATTTAGGTATTCCGCATACTGTTTCTGTCGTTTAACTTTCGTTTATTTCATAAAACAGCGGTTGTGTACGACTTTACGGTCTTTAGATTTTCGTGAAGCGGCTCGCGCTTCGCGCTCGTATGTAAGTGGAAATGTCGTGGTAATCCAATAGAGTCGTTTTCGTATGAGTGGGAAACTTCCCGTACTGTATCGTAACTGTACCAGTATCATAGTTTCTATAAAAACATTCGAAATTCCTGCTGTAACCGTATCGTATCGTAACCGTAAAGTGTTCCCACTCATACGAAAACCACTCTAGTCATACATTACTTAAAGTAACCATTTCAAACTCCTTTGCAACAACCCTTGCGCGGAGCGGCTCGCGCTTCGCGATGCGTTTGCAAAAGATCATATATTTATCGAAGAAAGGATTTCGGATATCGTGCAAGGGTTCAGACCAAAAAAAAAAAAAGATATCATGCAACTGAAATTCCTGCAGTCCCCGATTCTGAATTATCTAATGGTCGTTTGTCCCATACTCGCTTTAGTTTCGGATTTGTCCCAGCTCCCCCTCGCTATAAGCAATTCAGTGGTTTGCTACGGCCCTGTTACCCTCAGTCCCTTCCTGTCACATAAGGTCTCTAATATATGCAGAACTGTATTGCAACATTTGTTTTTACAACACTTGATACTAATCTCGCGATCTGATTGGTTGATTAGAGTGTGTCAATAAGAGGACAGACACACTGCTGACGCTTCGGCGTGCGCGCTCGTTCTGTTGCCCCGTTTAAAAAGGATTTTTAACTTTTATCTCAAATAATTGTTGTGAAAAACGAAAGAAACTTTGCAGTGAAACCACTCGCTGCGCTCGTGATTCCACTTGGGATTTGAACATTACGTCAAGAGTGTGTCAATAAGAGGACAGACAACTCAAAACCATCTTCAATTTGTTAATTAGTTGATTTGAGTTACCTGGGGGAGGGTCATCAAATTTTTTCCCTGTTAATCAATGAAGGGCCATGTTTCTTTTAGAAAAAACAAGGGAAAGCCGGTTATCATAATTTTGTTTTGATTTAGATAAAAAAAACTCCAGCTCACCCCCCTCATTAGAATCGCTAAAAACGTGCAAACCAGGCAGTATAATACCGCTAAACAAACGCAAATTAAAAAATATATATTTTATCTTAGATATAAAAGTTATGACAACAAGTTTTCTCGACGTTTCGACGCCATGGTGTTGTCATAACTTTTATATCTAAGAGTTTTAAACATAAACATTTAATATATTTTATCGTTATTTTTATACTTGATACTAATCTCGCAATCTGATCAGGATCCCCGATACCTTTTGCGTGAAACGTGAACGGCTGATTTATTTTGACGTGAAACGTGATTTAAGGCCGAAAATCTTTTTGCGTTCACGTGAAAGCAACTGACGTGCGTGACGTATGAAAAGACCAAATATGTTTTGCGTGATTTCATTTTGCAAAGGGCCAAACACTGATGACGCGTTTCGGCGCGCGCTCATTCTGTTACCCCGTTTGATAAGGATTTTTTAACTTTTAATATCTCAAATAATTTTTGTAAGATCAATTTTTATTCCAACACAAGATCGGGTTGTGTGCGACGGAGAAGCATATTGCGTGAGTTCATTTCATTGACATGACACAGGAGCCTAAGCAGGGCACCCTGACCCCTCACCCATGCTTTGTGACAATGTAACACCAGTGAAGCCTGACCTCATATCAACAACCACAAACAGTGTTTGGCTGAGTTAAGGCTAGGTTCAAGGATACTGTTGGCGTTTATCATTCTATTTTTTCATTCCTACACCAATCTCCGACGAAATCGGATTATTCCCTCATCCCGTGGTGGTTCGTGTTACCGCGCAAGCGCACAACATTCCAAGGGAACAGTACAACCACGCCACGAGACAGATCAAGGTTCAACAGATGAAGAATCAAAGCAGAATTTTAAGGTATATTAATATCACTGCATTATTATCATCAAGACGAGCTTCCTCGACGTTTTACATTCTATTCTTTTCCATTCCTCCACGATCTTTGCCAGATTAAGTCAGCGTCCCTGAAGAAACACGTTTTTCGGGTTTCAGACACCGGCTAGAAAACCAGTTTGAACCAGTGTCGGCGAGCTTGGCCAGTATTTTTCATTAGGGGCCCTGCTTTTATCTTACTTTAAAATAAAGAAATCATCCACCACAGTTCTTACAATTGTGTGTGATTTTCAAGTCAGTTTAATCAAAGTATCCGAGGCTGACGGAATTATTCGGGAGTTATCAACAGCCTGGGTATTGTAGCTTTTTCAAATGAAAGATTCATTCCTCGATATATACGACGTCAAATTTTAATAGTGCAGATTTCGTATGAGCGTGAAAAGGCCGCGGCACGGCAGAATTTTCGAATGTTTTGATAGGAAACACGGCACTGACACGGTCACGACACGGCGCGGTCCTTTTCACACTCATACGAAATCTGCACTATTAGCAAGAGACTCCTTAAAGACTCAACAGGCTAGGTATGCATTGTTCTATTCTTCTCTCAGCACGATGCTGTAAATTTTTTAACTTTATTTGATACTGTTCCACCAAAGTTACCACCGATTTCATTGCTACGCGACCTTAATTAATTCGCGATTCTCTCCGTCAACCAAACAGATTGGTCGAGACTACTAATTACATACTTGCGGTCGAAAATTTACTGTGCAAATTCTTACAGTCAAGAATGAGCGCTTTTATCGTGTAATTCCAAAAGTCACAGTACAGAAATATAATTACCATAGCTGGAAAGAGCACATCAAAATTAGTAAAACTGTGAAGTTTGAATGTAGTAACTTTCAAACTCATGAAGATATGAATTTTCCGAAATCGAAATTTTGTATGAAAACATTCGCTGGTAGGCAAGGAGATGCCTATAGCAAAGGTTTTCTTACAAATTCACACTTTTCAAAAATTCATATTCTCGCGAGTTTTGGATTTAATTCCTTCAAACTTCACTGTCTTGCTAATTTTAACATGCTCTTTCCAGCTATGGTAATTCTTTTTCTTTTTTTGGCAAAGGAATAATTTTTGTGGACTTTTTCGGAAACTTAGGCCATAGATTTATCAGATCATTAAAACTATACAAATACAATAAGCCATTGGTATTTTCTATTTAAGACAGAATATTTCTACATGTTTTATGTTTGTTTGTTTACAGTTCAAGTTAAAGTAGTCTCGATTGTGTTTGAACAGAAGAGATTGTCACGCACATAACTCGCTGAGTGAACTTTTGTCTGTAGGTCCTGTAGGTATAATAGACTGGTTAGTTTGGCCGTTCCAAACCATCTCATTCTCTTAACTTTGGTTCCACTTGAATTGGCTCTGTCTAAATTCACAAATTATTAGTTTATTATTGTTACAATGTTTACCTAAATCATGGAAATCATGTATTGTGGTTGTGGTTAAGAAATTGGGAAACGGCTGTATTCAGGCTAGTTAAGAAATTATGCCTAAAAAAACTCGCACAAGAAATAAGAATAAGAATAAGAATAAGAATAAGAATAAGAATAAGAATAAGAATAAGAATAAGAATAAGAATAAGAATAAGAATAAGAATAAGAATAAGAATAAGAATAAGAATAAGAATAAGAATAAGAATAAGAATAAGAATAAGAATAAGAATAAGAATAAGAATAAGAAAGTGGTTTATTGACATCATTATCACGTTGAAACGAATTACAATATGTTTAACAAAATCTATAAAAACGTACACTAAAACTATGAAAAATAGGAAAAAGATGAATACAAATATATATATATCAATATGTTAAGTATAACTTTCAGAGTTACTATATCGCTATAGTAACGTTATAACAAAACATACGCTTCATTTAATTAGCTCTATTGAATCAATCTATTGAACTTGGGAAAAAACTACTACGAAAACTTTTAGTTTGACATTGTAATAATGATAATGAGTTCGAGTTCCTCGTATTATATCCATGGGCCACCGCCCTACGCACTGGAAGGTGCTTTGATAGTCGTGCATGAAGACTTGGATTAAAGCGTTGTCACCGAAGATAAACTATACACAACAAAAAACTAAAGACAATGTTACCAAGTTCTACTCAACTAGAGGGGTAGGCATGAGTTTAGAATGTGATAGCCTGCGTAGCCGGCTGTCAAGGGAGGGGGGAGGGGAGGGGAAAAGGGAGGGAAGGAAGACTGGGGAGGAGGGGAAGAAAGGGAGAGCCGGTAAACCTGCTCCCACTCGAAAGATCAAATAACCTCGCGCTATCCACCCTTCGTGCAACTGGAGTCTAGATGAAATCCTGTTGTTTATAGCCCAACTCCTGGTGGCTGGCAGGTGGCCGCGCATGCGCAAAAGCCTCGAACCTGACATTCCAGATCGAGTTGTCACGTCAGATGTCGTGCACTTGAGGCAATCAAATGTCATCAATGTCTTCCGAACATAGCAGAACATTAAGGTATATTTCATTATTGTAATCAAGTCGAGTAGACTCGACGTTTTATATGCTATTCTTCTCCATTCCTCCCCGATCTATACCAGATTAACTCGGTGTCCGCGAAGAAACACGTTTTTCAGGTTTCAAACACCGGTTTGAGCCATCGACACTTCGCATTTCTGAATATTCAGCGATTTCATTGAGTTTTTTACTGCAGTATCGGCACATTTTGAAATACGATTTGAGCTTTGACTGAACTATTTTTCGGCACTAGGGGCCCAATTCTCCTGCTTTTTGGAAATTATTCACAACAGTTGTCTTGTACTCATCCAGCTGTTCAAAATTATACAATAGGACCCAAGGTAGCAATGAACTAAATCGCTTACTGGAAATAAATACACTTACTGGACGAAGTTTCAACCCCATACCATCGGCCTTGACCTGATGAAGGCTGATAGTATCGATCGGTGGAAATGTCGTTTATTCTCTGATGTTTTCAGTCACAATTTCCAGTCGGTGATTTAGTTAATTCACCACAGTTCTTTTAATCGTATGTAATTTTCAATTCAGTTGAATCGAAGTATGATTGATCCGACTGAGTTAGCTAGCTTTTTCATTGACCAGTAAGTTTTTTCGGAACTTGTACAAGAATGTAGTATAAGAGACCAGTGAAGACTCATTCCATATGACGTCAACAAAATGTATAAATTTTTGTATTACCAAGAGACCCCTTCAGACTCATTCAGTATTGTCATTCAAATAATGAGTCGATCAGATCAGACATGAAGTTCTGAGTAGGTTAAATAAGACAGAAAGGCTAAAATGGAATTGGTATGTAAATAAAAGAGACTTAAGTAAATAGGTAAAAGGATAAAAGAAACTAAAGGCTTAATGACCAGTAAGTCAAGGTCCTCGTTATACGGTCGTCTGGTCAAGCATATACTCCCGGGGATACCGGTATTCGAAATTTACTTTTCTCTTCTCTTCTGGGAACAGTTGTTCCTTGTCATAGAGGGAATACAAACACATTATAGCCGTGAAATAGTTACTGACCTTTTAAATTGTCGAAACAATATTTAGACAACATATATAGAGACTTTTTAAACATATTTCGGTTCTAGTAATAACGAACACGTGGACAATCGACCAATGCAGGCCAATGATATCAAGGTTGAATTGTGCAAGGTCTCCACAGACTATAGGGGAAGTTGTCGATATACTAGTAGTGATCGATATCTAAACTAAAACACATCTAAAGCATATCTAAACTAAAACAATATAAACTAAAACATATCGATGGTACAACTAAGGACATGAAACGGGCTGACTTCTTAATTGTTTTTTTTCCCTGGGGGCCACAAAACAAAAGAAGTCAGCCTACTTAACCGGACCAGCCTGGTTCATATAATCAGGCCCTATTAAAAACCGCTTTGTTCTCAAATTCAAATCAGTGAGCACAGCAGTTATCGACAGTTCCTTTTTCCAGTATGTGCACTATAGTCATCGACAACTAATAGTAATCAACTAGTCTGTGGAAGAGGCCCTTTAAACAACTTTGCACTATTAAGTACAAAGTATTTTAAGAAACAAAAACGATATAGATTATCACCGGATTATAGGATTACCCAGGGATTACCACTGGTTGCATAATCACGCGTATCGACTCCATGGAAATTGGGAATCAACTCCGCCTCTGTCCATGTCTAGACTGTAGCCCATCGAACAGTCGCGTCTCGCGTAATTTTACAAACGGTGGTATTAAAATCTTTTGTTAGATACACCTATTTCGAAAACGTTGACGGTCGAAGATCTGAATCTGACATCTGAGACCGAGTAACCTGCTGCAAATTTTGATATATATAGCTAATTCAATTAACGTTGTCGCTGAAAAAGCCTAAATAAAGCCTAAAGCTTTGAGAGCGGAATCATGAAAACTTTTTATCACCGTGACATCATTACAATAAAAAACTTACTGTATGCTTGCAAATTCTACAACTTGGACACATATTCCTTAATTTCTCAGATAGCCTACAGAGAAGTTTGTTAGTACACAAAAGATATTTGAAAGGTTTTAGCCTATAGGCTTTTTTATAGTTATAGATATAAAGCCAAATGGTGTAGTTTGTTGTAATATTGGAAAATATGGTCTCATGGCCAATGGTTTCATTTTTATTGGATTAAAACTATAGAAGTTTTATCAAAGTGTTTGTTTAGCCCTTGTGTTTCCTTAAACTCCTTGAAAACTCCTTGAATTTCATTTACGTTTTCAAGGGTGCTTGTAAAGCCCTTGAATTTTAGAAATTCTGCTCAAACTCCTTGAAAACTCCTTAAATGTATACTTTAAACAAAAAAACGTAAGGGACTTGAATAGAATGGGAAACATAGAAATGCACGGCTTTTTTCTTTTACATGTAAGTGAGGGAAGAGGATGTCCTAGTATTTCAGTAAAACCATTAGTAAAAATTTGGGTACCACTACTCCTTGAAAAATCGTTTTTGGGTTCGGCTTGAATACTCCTGGAATTTTACATTCATATCTCAGCACGAAACCTGCATGACATAACTACCGTGTACAAAGAATTTATGACTGTTTGCATATACATCATACACGCCCTTGAGGCCCCCAGGATATGTACCGGGGATATGAACTGAGACCAATAATTCTGTAAAAAATATATAGCAGTTTCTTTCTGAGAACGATTTTAGGGCATTTCGACATTTTTTAATACACTTTCCTCCCTCCTAAGTGTACTAAAATCATCAAAATGCCCTGAAATCGCTCCCAAGGGCAAGGAGAACACAAGCAACACTTCAGGCATGCAAGAAAGAATATAATTGCTTCATATTTTGGAATAAGCCCAAAGGGTGATGACGTCTGGCTCCCTCTCTATACCAGAATCCTTTGAATACAAACACAATAGTTTTAATTAGTAAACAAAAGCTACTCGAAAAGGATTCTGGTATAGAGAGGCGGTCAAAACGTCATCACGCTTGGGGCTTATTATGGGCCTCAATTCAGTTCAAATCCACATACATTCTCTTATAGATTATTTGTATAAAGCTCTTATATAAAGCTTGGGCTACCTGTCGTTTGTGCAATGGATATCGATGAGAAGTTTCTACACAGTCTACCCCGGCTCATAAAAACAAATATGACAAAATGAATATTGGGAAATCTGTTGATAAGATGATTTTAAAGAAGGACGTGGACAATCGAACTTGACAGCGATTGGGGCAAATTTTTGCTATTCCAAACAAAATTATGTAGCGAATTCATAGATAAAACGTATGAAAATCCAATTATTATTAATATACCCAGGAACCATTTCGGTTTCAGCTTCTAGATTCGATGAGTCAATAATGATGAATCTCGAGAATGAAAAAGAGAACAGGCATTGGGTGTAATAGGCATGATATACTACAACTACCAGAATGCTTTGCGGCCAACTTTCTTTTGTAAAGTATATTGGTAAAAAAAATAAATGTGAAGCACTATATTTAACGTCGGAAGTTCCTTCAGCTAGAAGCTGGTCTTCCAGGAAGTTGTCGGTGCGCTCATTCTACCCCCGTCTCTCTACCAGTGCTCCGTTTTACGGGAATATAAAGCTACTTAAAGCTACAAGGAAAGGAAAGAAGTCGAAACAAGGATGTGAAGTCACTGGGGATCGAACTCGGGACCTCTCACACCGAAAGCCGCGCACTAACCAACTGTACCATCCTTGCTCCTCAAATTAGTCTATTTAAACCACTATTTTCAAGAGGGAATAAAAATCTGAATAAGAAAGAAAATTCGTAAAGCATTCTGGTAGTTGTAGTAAAATGCATGACTCCTATATTCACTTGCAATATCCGTAGGCTGCAGTGGGTACAAGTCTACTATACCCTAGCTTCAGAGCAGGATTCCTTCTTACCTAGAGTGATCATATTTTGATTATTGAATCTCACCCCCTGGCGAAATTAATTTGGCAACAATGTCGCGTTAGTTAGAATCCTATCCCAGTAAAAATAGTGGGTGTCCTCAAAGGCATGCCCAGTGTTGCTGGAAATTCCTCATTATCTTGCCCGTCACCCGCGCCCTGTGAAAATGTAGGTTTACCTGTTACTTCGTTACATTCCAGCACCTGCTAAAGTAGCTCCACTACTGGTTGTAATACATGATTTTAAAGCCCCATTCACCAGTAGTTTTCAACGCTAATCCCGCAGGCCGGCCTTATTGCTGGAACGTCTCAATATAAATTGAGACGGGGCCTACGGTTTAACGTCCTTATCCGAGAAGACGTGAAGGTCTAACCATTTGCAGATGTAATTACAAAGGCAGCACCTTCTCAATTATTTAAAGACCCTGAGTGTTGGTCCGGCCGGGAATTGAACCCCGACCTCCCGCACGAGAGACCGACGCTCAACCAACTGAGCCAACCGGGCGGCGGTTTTAAGAACCTGTCATGACAATTACAATCTAATTGCTTTGATTAATTATTTTTAGTTGAAACGCAGCAAAGAACTGAATTAAAGAAAACATGTTCAGTTGGAGAGCTGCTGCCCAGACAAAACATTTACCAAAGGTGATTGGGCTACTGACGGGAACCCTGTTTGGAGCAGCGCTGATGCGCACGAAAGAAGTAAGATGATTGGCTCTGACTATAATATCATTACCGACTTTAATATCAAGCAGGGGACTAGTACGAGTTCCTGAATTGTGCTACATCAACACAAGACCCACATAGACAGAAGGGGCACATTTACAAAACAATATTGAACAACTCCAAAACTCCAAAATTTACTAAGAAATGTATGGATTGACGGACAACGTGTCCGCTGCTGCATGCATTTGTAAATTCTGTCATATTTAAATGGCTGTAAGTTGCGCTAACCAGTTAGACACACTTGCTCTTATAGTTATCTTCAGAAATAAGAGAAAAGACAATCTCTAACTCACGCTATTCTTTATCTCTTTTAGAGAAAATCGTCTGCACAAGAAAAGCAAAACATTGTAACCTATGACACAAGCGTTGAAGAGGATCTACAAATTTTCACTTCAGAAGATGTCGCCGCACATGATTGTTTAGACAATGGAGTATGGGTAACTTACAAAGGCAAAGTGTATGACATAACTGAGTTTATAAACAGCCATCCTGGTGGGCAGGACAAGATTCTGATGTCAGGGGGCGGTTCTCTCGAGCCTTACTGGTCTTTTTATCCTGTTCATAAAAATAACACTGTACTAGATATACTTGAACAGTACTGTATAGGACGCCTTGATGAAGATGAGCAAGCAGTACAAGAAGAAACTTATGAAGACCCATACCAGACTGAACCTAAAAGACACCCAATGCTTAAAGTGACTGGACGAAAACCGTTCGAGGCTGAAGTTCCTCTTGATCTTCTTATGGATCATTATATCACACCAATTGAGCTCCATTACGTACGTAACCATATGCCAGTACCAGCGATCAAAGAAAAGGACTATCGACTTACTTTGTCTGGGAAAGGAGTCAAGGATGTACATCTCTCGCTCAAGGACTTGAAACAAAAATTCAAAAAGCATAGTATAGCTGCGACATTGCAGTGTGCAGGAAACAGACAAAGTCACATGTCTAAAGAAAAGCAAATTCTAGTGGCAGCGGTCTCAGGCTCAGGTTTGATTTCTACAGCAGAGTGGAGTGGGGCGTTATTAAAAGACGTTCTCGAATATGCAGGATTAGACGATGAAGTGATAGAGTCTCTTGGTATCGAGCACATTCAGTTCGAGGGACTAGATTATGACGTCACAGAAACGTCCTATGGTGTGTCAATACCCATCAGCAAAGCCATGGATCGAAAAGGGGACGTTTTATTAGCCTATGAAATGAATGGTGAAGACCTTCCTCCTGACCACGGGTACCCTGTCCGCGTGCTCGTTCCTGGAGTTGCTGCATGTAGAAGTGTTAAATGGTTGGGAAAGATCATTGTAAGCGATGAGGAAAGTGACAGTTTCTGGCAGCAAAACAAGTACAGAGGTTTTCCTCCAAATGCTGACACAAAGTCGCAGCTAGCAAATGAGTTGGATGTTTCTGCTTCTATTCAAGAGTTTCCAGTGACCTCAGCAGTCTGCTACCCCAAAGACAACCATTCCTTTTCCCGCCAAAACCACGACTCCATTCCAATAAAAGGCTACGCGTGCAGTGGAGGAGGGCGTTCTATTATCAGAGTTGATGTATCAATAGATGGCGGTAAAACATGGAGAACGGCCAACCTTAAGCGACAAGAACAACCTACTGGTCGTCAATGGGCGTGGACATTCTGGGAGTGCGAGGTATCAATACCAGTTGGTGTAGACAGATTAGCGATTATTTGTAAGGCAGTAGATAGTTCGTACAACGTACAACCTGAGACTGTTCTACCGATATGGAATCCGGATGGATATTTGATGACGTCGTGGAGTCGTGTGAATGTCAAAGTGGAAGATTAAAAAACTCGACCGACGTGCTAACAAATGTTTGATGGGTATCAGTAGTAACTGTGTGAACAAGTCAAATAAGTTTCTTCCACTAGAAATAGTTTCATAACTAATTTATACATTTGTAGTGAAATCTTAAATTATAATGAACTTAAAATCATTTTATTTATACAAAAGTCTAGCGTTGTAATTGTAATTGGTATACTAGTAATACTGCTATATGCTCAATAGCATTTGAAAGAATTTCCATGAATATCACTATTTACCTTCAAATGACAAACAAGGAAACATCACCCTTCATCTACTATCAACTAACCATGTTTAGTCGGCGGTACAACCTACAAGTTATAATTTGGGCTTCCTTTGTCGTCGTCGTCCCACAGTGTACATTAAGTGAGAGGGCCCTGGAAACGAGGTGTGTACATTAGAGTGATTTAGCAAATTCGCGACGCAAAGCGAGCACAGCACGTAAGATGAGGAATTTATCACATTCACTCGTTGCGTAACTACCGTGATAACGTCGCGACACCACGTTCAGGACGCCATTTCGCTTGGTTTTACGCCCTCTTTTGGACAAAATTCGTCCGCGCGCGTGACAGCCTCTTTCGCGTCGCGTCGCGTTTGGTAAAACACTCTATTCTTTATGTCGGGGGGACGGAAAGGCGTCACGGGCTCTATCGGAAGGACGGCATATGGATTTCGACATACCGTCCAAAGAGGTGACCTGTTCATTGATTCCTTTCACAAGTCAGGACCAACGTGCGTTTCTGAGATTGTATGGCAAATTCTTCGATAATGCTATAGATCTGACGCCAATGCACAAGAGAGTACTGCACTTGGAAGCGCAAACGTTTCTTCGCAACATGGGCAAAAAGGACCAGCTCCATGATTTGTATTGAACAAAGCCCTTTCCCCGTGCAGACGCACCAATTAACCCTACCATCAAGCACCCAAGGGAGATGGCTTTACTCAACCTTTTTACATCTACGGAAATGCGCAACCCAACAGACGTGGTTGTGTCTTATTACTGGCACTATAAAGGGAATAAACGCTTCGAATTTGATCTATCATGGGATGGGTTCTTTGAGCTGTTGATTGAAGGTAATGTTCAGAATGGAAGTCTACATCTACTTATTTCATAAAATATTTTTGGAGCTTGGTTTTATATTTAAGAATACCCGAATCAATTTAAAAAAAAATTAATTAGATTTTTTTGAATTTTAAAAAGATCTATTTTATTCAAAAATAATGGTCCGGTTAAAACTGGACCAACCGTAAAGTTGGCTACGGCCCTGCAGTACCAAAAGATTTTTTTGCTCAACTCGCCTTAGCTTGCATTTCAGGGTCGTGACATGGTACGTTTTTTCGCTCATGGTCCCGTTTTTTGGTCGAAAATTTTGATCCCTGATCCCAAAAGTTCTCTTATTTTGATCCCTGATCCCAGTTGTGAAAATTTTGATCCCTGAATCCTGTTGATTTGACTACTAATCCCGATCCCACGTTTGTGACCCTGATCCCATGGCTTGAGATCCCGATCCCAAGCCTGTGATCCCTGATCCCACGTACCATGTCACGACCCTGTTGCATTTTCCTTAACTTGCCTTAACTCGTGGAGTTGCCGAGGGGCTATTTTCCCTTAATCTAACTCGCCTTAACTAGCAGGGTTGGGGAAGGGCCATTTTACCCTAACTCGCTGCGAGTTAAGGCGAGTTTAGACCCCAGAGTAAGCCTTACTTTAGGGGGGGGTTGTCAACCGTGAAAAGAACTCTCTAAAAGTCGCTAAATACACACTCTATCTCAAAACAAACAATAAAACAAAAACAGAACACTTCAACAACTATCGGTCTTTATTTTTGAAAGTGACATTCGGACCCACATGGAAAAGGTAGAGATCTAGACTTGTTTCCATGGCCCAAACTGCTCTTAATCAGGAGTGAACTAGAATCAACAATTGCGACCCATTTTCCCACAATCAGTGCAATCGTTTGATTCCAGTGCTCTCACGATCAAGTGCAGTTTGGGCAATGGAAAGTCAATGCAATTTGACTGTTGCGTGCGATATGGTGGAGGACTATCGGAACAATCAGGGACGATCAGACGGTAGTGTTCACTCTTCAGGTCGTCTTTCTCCTTTGATATTTTTAATTATTAGTTTATACATTTTCAGGCACAGACTTAGGGGAGGGATGCAGGGGGTGCACCCCCTCCTGAGACAACCTTTGGCCCTTTTTTATCAATACTTTTCCATAAACTGATGGATCCCCTAGACAGTTTTCGATTTCTCTAAAGCAAATAAGACTAAGTCATGGTTTATAATCGGATAACTTGCACGACTGGCATTTGAAAATACCGCCAACTGGTGCTTTTTTAAAAGCATTTTCTCGTACAGTTTCAAATGCTCGTCATGTAGGTATTTTAGAGTATAATCCATGGTTCATGGTTTAGCCTTATCTATTTGTTTTATAACATAGATTTGAATTAATAATTAATCCATCACTTTGACATTTACACGACTCCACGCCGTCATCAGATATCCTTGAGGATTCCATATTGGTAGAACAGTCTCAGGTTGTACGTTGTACGAACTATCTACTGCCTTACAAATAATCTCTAGTCTGTCTACACCAACTGGTATTGATGCCTCACATTCCCAGAATGTCCACGCCCATTGACGACCAGTAGGTTGTTCTTGTCGTTTAAGCTTGGCCGTTCTCCATGTTTTACCGCCATCTATTGACACATCAACTCTGATAATAGAACGCCCTCCTCCACTGCACGCGTAGCCTTTTATTGGAATGGAGTCGTGGTTTTGGCGGGAAAAGGAATGGTTGTCTTTGGGGAAGAAGAGGGCCGAGGTCACTGGAAACTCTTGAATAGAAGCAGAAACATCCAGCTCATTTGCTAGCTGCGACTTTGTGTCAACATTTGGAGGAGAACCTCTGTACTTGTTTTGCTGCCAGAAACTGTCACTTTCCTCATCGCTTACAATGATCTTTCCCAACCATTTAACACTTCTACATGCAGCAACTCCAGGAACGAGCACGCGGACAGGGTACCCGTGGTCAGGAGGAAGGTCTTCACCATTCATTTCATAGGCTAATAAAACGTCCCCTTTTCGATCCATGGCTTTGCTGATGGGTATTGACACACCATAGGACGTTTCTGTGACGTCATAATCTAGTCCCTCAAACTGAATGTGCTCGATACCAAGAGACTCTATCACTTCATCGTCTAATCCTGCATATTCGAGAACGTCTTTTAATAACACCCCACTCCACTCTGCTGTGGAAATCATGCCTTGACTTCCAGGCGTTCCAAAAAACGGTTTCACTTGATACATTTGATTTTGTCTGTTTCCTGTACACTGCAATGTTGCAACTATACTATGCTTTTTGAATTTTTGTTTCAAGTCCTTGAGCGAGAGATGTACATCCTTGACTCCTTTCCCAGACAAAGTAAGTTGATAGTCGTTTTCCTTGATCGCTGGTACTGGCATATGGTTGCGTACGTAATAAAGTTCATTTGGTGTGATATAGTGATCCATAAGAAGATCAATAGGAACTTCAGCAACAAAAGGATTTCGGATGTGTACCAATAGTGCAGGGTGTCGTTTTGGATCACCATGATACGGGCCGTCAAGGATTGTTTCTTCTTGTACTGTTTGTTCATCTTCATCAAGACGTCCTATACAGTACTGTTCAAGTATATCTAGTACAGTGTTATTTTTATGAACAGGATAAAAAGACCAGTAAGGCTCAAGGGCACCGCCTCCAGACATCAGAATCTTGTCCTGTCCACCAGGATGGCTATTTATAAACTCAGTTACGTCATACACTTTGCCTTTGTAAGTTACCCATACTCCATTGTCTAAACAATCATGTGCGGCGACGTCTTTGGATGTGAACACTTTGGAACAATTTTCTTCGTTTGTATCATGTAGCTGTTCTTCAAGTGCTGAGGACTTCTTCTGTGACGAGACAGAATACAGTGTTTTAGAACTTCATCTCTGCCCTTTTTTTAATTCGTACTTTTTATAAAGGCTTATCCCTATCCAAGTTTTCCCTGTATCGATTTTATATCCCTCTGTGTTTAACAAATAGATTGCATTTTGTCGTGCGTCTAATTAACAAATGCACAAATGACATCACAATATGGTGAAAACAAAAAAGTACGCCACCACACGAAGTTGTTCTCACCACATTTTGACGTCTTCTGTGCATCTATCACATTACAGACGCACAGAAAAATAGAATCTATTTGTTTTATATAATATTCATCGAAAGATTTTAACCAATCACAGCGCGCGTAACATTCAATGCAGTCATCTACGTGTGTGTACTGTACGTGTATTCACACTGTATGTCTCTCGACCAATCAGAGCGCGCGTAATATGCAAATTATCATATTTTGACACATGTGGTTTGGGGCGTTTTAAATGCTGTTCTAGAGCTTTAGATAAAATTCAAAAAGATTACGCAAAACTCTGTAATACTGCACAGTTTTGAATTAAAATGAGTTTTCGTTTCAAAGATATGAGCGATGAAATATGCCGACATTTGAGTAAGAAATGTAATGGCCGCCATCTTGGTGTACCACGGCTGTGTACTGTGTGCCCCACGGCTGTACACCAACATGGCGGCTTAAATAACACGATCGAGTGAAAATCATGCCATACTACATCTAAATCGCTTAATCTGATAAAAATGTTTCTAAAACAAAATTCTCTTCAATGGACCAAGCAAAATATGTGTTATTTCCTGCCAATTTGCCTGTTTAAGTCACCTGTGAGTGTAACGTACAGTATTGCGTGACAGAAGATTCGGTCACTGATGACTCTGAAAGTAAACAACAGAGACAGGGACCACGGGGCTCCCTTAAAAAATGGTGACGTGGGGCGAAATAAGATACTAGGATGAAACAGAGAAACAGCCCAAATTTTCACCGGCAACCTCTTTCTACGATATATACAAAATACTAAAGAGCCAGATTTTAGCGATGCAAAGTTTTGGTGACGTCATGTGAAAACCAACAATAGTTTGTACCTTTTTGTTACGTAACAGTGCTGAGCCACACAGGGTTCCCGTCAGTAGGCCAATCAAAGTTGGAAAAGGATTTTTCCTTGTAGTGCCTCTCCAACTGAACATTCTTTTTTTAAATCAGTAGGATAGATCTAAAAAAATGTGAAACCAGTTTTGTTTGTAGTGAATGAAAATGAATAAATAATAAAATATGCAAATAAATAAAAATGATAAAATACTTGTATGCAACTTGGCAAACCATTGTGATGTTATTTATAAGACTTCAATCTATACTCTTCATTTATCCTTTTTTAACTTTTATTATCATTATTATTATTATGTGAACTCCTAGTATAGTTATTCTGAATTACGACTGAGGATATTCATTAAAGATTGATTAAAGATCATTAAAGATGCAATTATTCGTTCCCAATGTAATACGAGGCCGAGCTTTCCTTGTGTTTCACGACACTGACATGGTACGGCATGGCTGCCGGTACTAGGCGTTTTATTGAAACCTCTGGGCCCAGGTGGTCCGAAAGACGATATATTAGCGCTAATCCACAGGAACTAACAAACATCCAAACTTGTTCCAGTTCATTTAATGTGAGCCTATTTCGAATACACTACCTTTTCCGTATAAATTCAGTTTAACACTATTTGCACCTTTGGCCGTTACCTTACCTAGAGCAGTTGATGAGGGTTCGTCCAAGAAAACTGTTAATTGGACTTCATTGCTCTTAGGGGCTTCACATGAAGGCGAGTTGTTGTTGGTCCCTGTTTTGTGTCCTCCATCCTGCTAGCATGTATACAATTTGTCTGCGCATGTCTGTATTTTGGGCTTGAAATTCATTTGCATATCGAATGCAAGAAATTTTATGTTGACATGGAACATTTGGCTGGCTATCTCGTTCTTCAAAATTATGTTCAGCTACCGAAATACTAAGACAACTGAAACATGAGCAGTCTACCTACCGCTAGTGCGTTGTGGATAATTATCCAAACTGAAGGCACTCCAGATGGGAAAATATCGCGCGTCAAAGTGAGTAGAAAGTTGTGAGAAGAACCAGAACTCCTCACTTTCGAGTAATATTGTGGGCGCTAAATTTATATGTAAGGTACGTTAAGCAGTGAAAGCCATTAACAACAAGTTACTGTGTAGATTAGACCCGATAAGGGTATTTTAGACTTCATCGATCGTTTAATAATTAGCCATGTTTACTGGAATGTCGCTCAAAATTATTGCAATTCACTTTCAAAATTTGACATCTGAAACTGCGCCCCCCAGCAAAATTATTTAGTAATTTGCTTTTTCCACGTTTCTTTCTTGCAAAACTGAGCTTTTTTAGTCCAAACTCGTGGTCCCTACATGTGATCCAAAGCATTTTTGTGAACGTGTTTCCAAGCACGTTGTTTGCATGCAAATTTCAGCGATGAATTTATTGCTATTTTATAAAGTATAAAACGCTGCTTCATACGGCCCAAACTGTATGCCTCACCATGTATAAAAATAGGTCATTAACTTCTAGATAAATGTTGCAGATGATAAAATATAGGCTACCGAATTTAGTCAATTTTAACAAGGCTTGAACCCGACTGTAAACATTGCTTGAAATTACATGGAGGGACCAGAAGTTTCCAGCAAGAAAGCTCTGTTTTACAAGAACAAAGCATGGAAAAAGCGTATTATTAAATAATTTTGCTGGGGGACGCTGTCAAAGATGTAAAATTTTCAGAATGAATTGCAAGAATTTTGCGCGAAAAAGTACGACATTCCAGTAAACATGGCTAATTATTCAACAATCAATGAAGTCCAGAGTACTCTTATTGGATCCAATTCAAACAGTACCATGTTGGTAATGACATCCATTACTAAATTTACCTTATACATGAATTCAACGCCAACATTATAACTCGAAAGTGCGGAGTTCTGGTCCTTCTCACAACTTTCTACTGACTTTGACGCGTGATATTTTCCCATCTGGGGTGCCTTCGATCTGGATAGTTATCCACAGCGCACTAGCGGTAGGTAGACTGCTCATGTTTCAGTTGTCTTAGTATTTCGGTTGTTGAAAATAATTTTGAAGAACGAGATAGCCAGCAAAATATTCCGTGTCAACATAAAATTTCTTGCATTCGATATGTAAATGAATTTCAAGCCCAAAACACAGGCATGCGCAGAAAAATTGTATACATGCTGTTTCACGGGTTAATGAAAACCATACACTCTATAAACTGTTACTTGTTCTATTTGGGGGGAGGGGGGGGGGCAGGTTGTAAAACCTTGATTGGACTGGACTGAGAAAACATGGACTGAGAAAACATGGACTAGGAATACATGGACATGTTTTCTTAGTCCATGTTTTCCTAGTCCAGGTTTTCTCAGTCCATGTTTTCTCAGTCCATGTTTTCTCAGTCCACGTTTTCTCAGTCCGCGTTTTCTCAGTCCATGTTTTCTATGTTTTCCTAGTCCAAGTTTTTTTCAGTCCATGTTTTCTCGGTCCATGTTTTCTCAGTCCATGTTTTCTCAGTCCATGTTTTCTCAGTCCATGTTTTCCTAGTCCAGGTTTTCTCAGTCCATGTTTTCCTAGTCCATGTTTTCTCAGTTCATGTTTTCTCAGTCCAAGTTTTCTCAGTCCATGTTTTCTCGGTCCATGTTTTCTCGGTCCATGTTTTCTCAGTCCATGTTTTCTCAGTCCATGTTTTCTCAGTCCAAGTTTTCTCAGTCCATGTTTCTCAGTCCATGTTTTCCCAGTCCATGTTTTCCCAGTCCATGTTTTCTCAGTGCATTTTTTCTCAGTCCACGTTTTCTCAGTCCACGTTTTCTCAGTCCATGTTTTCTATGTTTTCCTAGTCCAAGTTTTTTTCAGTCCATGTTTTCTCGGTCCATGTTTTCTCAGTCCATGTTTTCTCAGTCCATGTTTTCTCAGTCCATGTTTTCCTAGTCCAGGTTTTCTCAGTCCATGTTTTCCTAGTCCATGTTTTCTCAGTCCATGTTTTCTCAGTCCAAGTTTTCTCAGTCCATGTTTTCCTAGTCCATGTTTTCCTAGTCCAGGTTTTCTCAGTCCATGTTTTCTCAGTTCAAGTTTTCTCAGTCCAAGTTTTCTCAGTCCAAGTTTTCTCAATCCATGTTTTCCTAGTCCATGTTTTCTCAGTCCATGTTTTCTCAGTCCATGTTTTCCTAGTCCATGTTTTCTCAGTCCTGTTTTCTCAGTCCATGTTTTCTCAGTCCAAGTTTTCTCAGTCCAAGTTTTCTCAGTCCAAGTTTTCTCAGTCCAAGTTTTCTCAGTCCATGTTTTCTCAGTCTATGTTTTCTCAGTCCATGTTTTCTCAGTCCATGTTTTCTCAGTCCAAGTTTTCTCAGTCCATGTTTTCTCAGTCCATGTTTTCTCAGTCCTGTTTTCTCAGTCCATGTTTTCTCAGTCCAAGTTTTCTCAGTCCAAGTTTTCTCAGTCCAAGTTTTCTCAGTCCATGTTTTCTCAGTCTATGTTTTCTCAGTCCATGTTTTCTCAGTCCATGTTTTCTCAGTCATAGTTTTCTCAGTCCAGTCCAGTCAAACAACATTGCATTTTTTTTACGGATTACATAAAATCACTCCATGAGGCTACGTGCAAATATGTTGGTATTTTGTTGGTATTTTAATATCAACATATTAAAAGAACAATTAACATGATTAATATCAGTCACCGCATTGTCTACACAAGATTCCATACAATGATAAATGACAGCTACATTGTTTTAATATCTACGCTCGCTACGGGAAAGCTGTTAATCAAATCGAAAACACCTAGAAGTTCAACAACAAAAATATCACTAAAGGCTGGTTCACACTAGCGTCGGAATCAGAATAGCATGTATACAATTTGTCTGCGCATGTCTGTGTTTTGGGCTTGAAATTCATTTGCATATCGAATGCAAGAAATTTTATGTTGACACGGAATATTTGGCTGGCTATCTCGTTCTTCAAAATTATGTTCAACTACCGAAATACTGAGACGACTAAAACATGAGCAGTCTACCTACCGCTAGTGCGCTGTGGATAATTATCCAAACTGAAGGCACTCCAGATGCATGGGAAAATATCACGCGTCAAAGTCAGTAGAAAGTTGAGAGAAGGAACAGAACTCCGCACTTTCGAGTAATATTGTGGGCGCTAAATTTATATGTAAGGTACGTTAAGCAGTGGAAGCCATTAACAACAAGTTACTGTGTACATTAGACCCGATAAGGGTATTTTAGACTCCATCGATCGTTGAATAATTAGCCATGTTTACTGGAATGTCGTACTTTTTCACTCAAAATTCTTGCAATTCACTTTCAAAATTGGACATCTTAGACTGCGCCCCCCAGCAAATTTATTTAGTAATTCGCTTCTTCCACGTTTCTTTCTTGCAAAACTGAGCTTTTTTAGTCCAAACTCGTGGTCCCTACATGTGATCTAAAGCATTTTTGTGAACGTGTTTCCAAGCACGTTGTTTGCATGCAAATTTCAGCGATGAATTTATTGCTCTTTTATAAAGTATAAAACGCTGCTTCATACGGCACAAACTGTATGCCTCACAATGTATAAAAATAGGTCATTAACTTCTAGATAAATGTTGCAGATTATAAAATATAGGCTACCGAATTTAGGTCAATTTTGACAAGGCTTGAACCCGGCTGTAAACATTGCTTGAAATCACATGGAGGGACCAGGAGTTTCCACCAAGAAAGCTCTGTTTTACAAGAACGAAGCATGGAAAAAGCGTATTATTAAATAATTTTGCTGGGGGCGCTGTCACAGATGTAAAAAAATTGCAATAATTTTGCGCGAAAAAGTACGAGATTCCAGTAAACATGGCTAATTATTCAACAATCAATGAAGTGCAGAGAACTCTTATTGGATCCAATTCACACAGTACCATGTTGGTAATGACATCCATTACTAAATTTACCTTATACATGAATTCAACGTCAACATTATAAATCGAAAGTGCGGAGTTCTGGTCCTTCTCACAACTTTCTACTGACTTTGACGCGTGATATTTTCCCATCTGGGGTGCCTTCGATCTGGATAGTTATCCACAGCGCACTAGCGGTAGGTAGACTGCTCATGTTTCAGTTGTCTTAGTATTTCGGTAGCTGAACATAATTTTGAAGAACGAGATAGCCAGCCAAATATTCCGTGTCAACATAAAATTTCTTGCATTCGATATGCAAATGAATTTCAAGCCCAAAACACAGACATGCGCAGACAAATTGTATACATGCTCATCCTGCTACCTTCACACGTACAGACAGCAACTGGAGCAGAACCGGAACGATTTCATCTCTTCAAGTGGAACACTGGAACGGTGACCGAGAAAACCGGACGCACCGGAACAGAACAAAATGTTAAAAATATAGAGATTCGGCTCGACAAGAAATTTGTTGTAAAGGAAAGGAGTTCACATGCAGTGGTTTGGTGAGTAATTATCTTGGCGCTGCAAGTTTTGAAACGTGTAGTCCTGAGTCTTGACTGATTGAGAAAAGATTAAGCAGGGCGTATCCAGCATTTTAAAATTTGCAGCCATGGATAAAACTCATGTGATGTAGCTTGATGCTAGTTAAAAGGCTGTTCATGCAAACATAAAACAGACGACTGGCGTCTGTATCTGGAACACAAATGATTGAGCCGTTTCGGCCACAAACACAGAAAAACAAAATTAAGGGTTTTATACATTAATAATCAAATTTGTAAATAATAATTTTCTCCCTTCTCCTTTTTTGTCCCTTCTCCCTCTACATTTTCGTTGTTTCTCACTCTTTCCTAGTTTTTCCTGTATATTTTAAGCTACCGTCAGTCGTAGTACACTGGTGTACGTTATTTTTGTTCGAATTTCCAAGTGTTTTTATAGTGCAAATGCAAATTCGAACAACAAAAACGGGCACTGTTCGGACGACTGTTCGGACGACTGTTCGGACGAGGCCCATGTAAGGCAAAACATATTTCATCAGTAAAAATCACGAACAATGCGTAGTGGTGATCGGAAACTATCGATATCTGCCATTGAAGATCTAAAGAAGAACAAGGTATACCAAACAGGCTGGCAATTCAAAAACGTCTTCGTGACGCTGCCATGGGTGCCAGAGATTTGGCTCGTGTTACGTTATCAACTGCGTGACACGCAAATACTTTAAAAATTAGCTGCGTGAGGATTCGCGTGGCGTGACGAAACTAAAAACGGCTGCTAAGGAGACTACTGCGTGACGTGTAATTGCCTCAAAATAGCTGTGTGACGCGTGATCAAACCCATGCAAGCTTTATCTGCATTTGTAAAAAAAAGTAGATAAATCGTTTATTAAATATGGGGCACCAAAAGTGACAAAATATCAGAAAAACGGATAAAGATTAGGAAATGCATATTTGTATCAAAAGCTAGAAATATATGTATCAGAAAAATATATACACCAGAGATTGAAAATTATATACATCATGAAAAAATATGCATATCATGATTCAAATATATATACCAGGAAAAATGGTACTTGTAGCCAGCGGAAAACCTACTGTGTGCCGCCCGGAAAGTGTTCCTTGGTTTTTGAGAAAGCAAACAAACATTTACACAGCAATGATTTAACACTATAGAACATCTTCAACGGAGATCAGATGACTACTATTTTGCTATACAAGACTGGAAATACTCTAACGGTATGTTGGACAAACAGACATATCGTCAAATCAGTTGCAGGCAAGCCTATGCACTGCAGAATCAGTTTCATGATTTATATGACCGTTTTAACGATGATGGTAACACATAAATTGCCTGAAAATCAGGCGATATTTCGGTATTGTACAATCTCGATTATTGCTGTTCACCGCTGTCACGTAATGATCATGGGCGCACATGTTTACCGCTGGCTACAAGTATAATTTTTGAATCATGATATACATATTTTTTCTTGATATATATAATTTTCAATTTCTAATGTATATTTTCCTGATATTTCTAACTTTTGATACATATATGCACCTCCTAACGTTTATTCGTTTTTCTGATATTTTGTCACTATTAGCGCCCCGTAATTAAAACGATCTTTTCAATAAACGATTTATCTGTAAAAAAAGTAGCTGTGTGTTTGTCAAAACAGGGCCCCCTATACTTTTTGCGTGAAACGTGATTGGGTTATTTAATTACTGACGGGACTCTGAATTTTTATTTGATTCGATCTTTTTACGTCCACGTGAAGTGACTCGTGAACAAGCAAACGTGATTCGTGAATCTTCTTCTTTTGCGTGACGTAATTGACGATTATATATTCAGTCCGGCAAAATAATGACGATAATATATAATCTTTAATCCATAGCAAAAAATTCTATTGAGTAGTACAAATGTCAAAAGTGGAAAGAATATTATAGCAATACTAAACAAACATATTAAAAACTAAATGATCATTCATTGATAATAAATATATAAACAGATCTTCACTTTGAAAATAATCAAAACAATTATTAATTCTTTTTAATTCCTCGAAAAAAAACATCTCTAATAGAAATGAAATGTTTTGACATCTAAGTTAACAATGATATTCATCAGTCTGCCACATTCTACTAGTCTACTAGAAATCTGTGTGCGGAGATACGAAGACGTGTAACAGCTAGCCTGCAGCCTATATACTTGAAAACAGGTACAGAATTAAGGTAATGTTCCGAATTATATTGTTTTCGAAGCTTTCCTCCGCCATTTGTTAGTATCCTTAATTTGAGACTTGAAACGATTGATAAAGCAATCAACCAATTTACATTGAACAATTTTACAGATCGAAAATCGATCTGGAAGTAATAATTTAGGATAATTCCGGGAAATATCGATTCTCAAAATATGCGAAGAATGCAAAATTCAAACGCTCCTTCTATTGTTCTGTCAACCAACCAGAGTGTTCCAAATAACTGTATTGGCCAGAGTCTCTCGTTTCTTGGTCGCTGACCAAGAGGAACGCAGGCTCTGGGTACGAGATTGTATCATTCCCAGAACAGTTATCTTTTACTGCGCATGCTCGAAGTGGTCGTATAACACTGTGCATGCGGCATGCGGGCTACTGGATGTTCACTGGGCAAACTTGTCGAGACTGCTGTAAAGGAAACCCGTCAACCTCCCGTCTGTTTGTCAAGCTAGGTGGCGGTGTCCACTTTTGATCCACCCGGCCTTCTAGCTTGCCCTCTTGAACCCTAGCTAGCAGATTCTCGTGTGTTTAACTTTTAGATTTATTGGTGTGATCTTTTTAACAGAATTAAGGCCGACACAAAAGACAAACCACACTCTGACTCAGTTTTAACTTTTTTTCCGGATATATTTTGTTTTATAGGTCGGTAAACACGAGGGAGGGGTTTTCTTGTGAGGCATGCATATTCAGGTCAAGAATACGGAGCGCAATACTTTGGAATTTAGGGATCAAGGATCAGAGTGGTATAAGCTCATAGACTTCAGTGTAATCAGGGATCAAGAGGTTTTGCCAATTTTGGGATCATGGATCCAAAATTTAGGTGTATAAAGAATACGCGAAAAAATATCCTTTGTTACGTAAAAGATAACCTCGTTTCCAGCGATCCGTATGCCATAGTTTATAACTCCTAAATAGGCTTTTAAAAAATCTAAGAAAGTGCATAATATATCAGATAAATATAACTGGACGTACGAGACGGAAGACAGTGACACTCGTGATTAGCTACAATAGCTCTCAATAATCTATATTTCACCATTAATCATATTTTATTTCTAGTTTTTTAACCAACTAATTTTAATTATTATATCAAATAACGTACATACTGAGCCAAACTTTCAATATCTCAAAGAAGAGTCATTAAGAAAATACGGCGGAAAAGCTCTAATTAGGGTATTTGTTGATGTTTGTATTTTTTGAAGGCATTAAAAGAAGTGAGATTTATTAAACAGTAGTAGTAAAGCGCGAAAAATTCACAAGTACCCCGTCGATACTTCATTACTCTTTCCTTTGTCCTTAGCCCAGCGAGTTTAAATGTGCATAGCACCTTAGATCTTTTAAGCGGATTTTCACCCGTTTAAAGTGAAGATATTCAATAATATATACGCAAAAAACCTATACAATGGTTTATGTATTCCTTTTAGTATGGATTGAGCGAGAATAATGTAGAACTAAGAAAAACTAATGTTCAAGGTGTCAGTAAATAGTCTCTATGCTGTGTTTAATTAATCGTTTGGAGGTATTGATGTATTGAGCTATACAAAGGCTCAATGTAGATTGGCTATAGATCGCAAACAATTAAGATGGTCGACGAAATGACGGATAGTCTTTGAGGTGTAAGTTGTTTTTAACACTTAGCTCACCACGGCAACAACATCGTAAAATCGATCGCAATACAAAACTAAATCGGCTATATACGACCAGCCATTCTGCGTAAGATTGTGCAAACCTTAATAAGATACGAAAAAAGGAATTTTTTATTCTATAACTGAGACCGTTTTTCGTTCTGTCCGTCTGGGCAAAGAATAGGCAAGAGATTTTTAATATAACCTGTTTCTTTGTTTTCATCCAAATTGACAAAGTCAATTTACCGCGGAACTCAATAGCAATTCAACGAGATGTAAAAACAAAGCTTTCGCACAAAGAGCTCCAACGATTACTTAAAAAATTAAGTAAAATGTTTCTCGTTTAGCATTATTCACTGTATAAAAACATTAAAGATAAAAGGACTATTTTATATTCAACAATTAATTGCTTACAGCATGAACGCTTCGTTTCTCATTCCTTACTACGCCTCCTTTTTTAGATTTCTAGGCACGGAAAAGACAGAGCAAAGCTATATCAACTGTGAAAATGTGTTTTATTTGACTTCGTAGCTAAATATGTACATTAAAGCAATGCTTTTTACAACACTAACAAGTAGCAACTGGAGTTTTAGTTTTCTATCGCTCGCTGTCAGATTGTGGTAAAATTGAATATCTTACATCCATAATCCAATATCGACAGCGTGCCACAGCCCACTTAACAATGCCTTTATTAAACATTTCAATTAAATACCAACCAATTGTCTTTATTCATTAGTATTTTTTTCTTTCTTCGATTTTTAAGTTCTTTCTTGTTCATTTGAGTTAAGATGATAAAGAAACACACAAATGGTCGCTCAATATGGACTTTCCATCAGAGTGATTTTTTCTTTTTAGAAAGTATAGGATCAAATGACACCTTCTGTCCATACCTTTGCCTCACTACCATGGGAATAATTTGAACTTTCTTTCTCTCAAAAGAACATCACCTTTTAATTTACTTTGATTTGAAAAGAATCGATTACCCAAATGGGTTGTAAACAAGGACGCTCAATATATCAGTGACTACCAGTGTATATAAAGTCTAGTTCTATTAGATTTACAATGCTATTACAAAAAGGCCGGCAAAAGATGGACTGTCGATCTTGAGTAGTCTTCAGCGGTTTACATTGGCTGGAATATGCTGTCTGTTTCTTGTCATAATCTACAAAACAAAGAAATAAGCATTGATATCAGGTTTAAAGGAAGAAAATGACACAAACCACAAACATCAATCAGCTCATCACTTCGGCTTTATTAAGTTAGAACAAACACTATGTGTAATGCTATACTTAATAAAACAAAACTCAAGAAAAATACCCCCACTCATTCCCACTCTGGAACTTGTTTATAGCATTTTTTGCTCTATATTTTGATGATCTGGGTGATGGAAAAGGAATTATGAATAAATTATAAGTTTGGTGTTCGAATTTCTAATCTCTTTTTGAGCTCCAGGAGCAATTTGTCCATTTTTTGGTTTGCAAATGTAGTTAATCAGCTTTGGCTAATTCTGGTAAAAATGATTTATCCATGCATCTGAAATCTTTATTTTATCGTTTTGAAAGAACTCGTCTTCAAAATGAAGGCATCGAATTCTGGCCGCTGAGATGGACTCAAGAGAGAGTAATATTTCCTCCTCAATATATTGGAAATCGACGTTAACGGATAACTATAAGATACCATATAATTAGTACTAGAAAACCAAACTGAAAATATATAGGTTTATTTCTATTGGTCTTTTAATGATGAGGAGATTGGAACTGAAAGAATAACAAAAAGAATAAATTCTGTCCATCTGTCGAAAACAACTACAACCACGAGCTGTAAGCCTTGCGATAACTCCAAACGGGTAACAATTATTCTTTTTTGCTTTAAAACAATATTGGTTTGTGGGTTTTCCATGAGAGAAACTCACTCTAACTGAATGTAAAGAGCAAAAAGAGACCTTTTACATAAGAAAAATGCTAAAAATCGTTTTTGAAAGTAAAATATAAATATTTTATTTGGATTACATTTTTGTGTTCTAAACAACAATCCAGTCTGCGGCTGTTTTCTTATAGTATTCATCACCATTTATCACTTCCGTTCAAAGTATCTCTCTACAGGAAGGAAAAACGCCTTCGTTGGTTTGGACAACGTGCAATTTCAGAAGCATAAAAACGACGTGAAGAAAGGGCGGATGCGCCTAGATTTAAACAAGTCGAGATTATTCTTTTATTAATAACAAAAGAGCAAGCTTGGCAAACCGATTATTTTAGTTCACCACAAAAACACTGACAGCCAAAAGTACAATGTTGTTGCTTTTAAACAAGGAAAGCCTGTGTAACCAGCTCGGAAACACCGGTTTAATGCTGTTGCTTTCTTTCTTGTTTAACTTAATAAGGAAAATATAATCATTTTGTTAAGTTAATGGAGAGAAAAGTTGTTTTGAAATATATGAACACCAGACAAACCACAGCGCTTACTACTCCGCAAAAAAACACCAGGTGGACACAGCCAACAATCGTATAATCCACAAATCTCGTTCAAACTAAACGAAAACTATTCAGCCAGAAAGTAAGAATTTTCTAAAACGAGATGATAGTAAAAATTTTGATATGTGAATCATCTTTGATTCAATCTCTCCTGTAAGCTGAGCCTGACTTAATAACTCCATTGAGGTGAAATTAGATTACAGAGCAGATTTCATGTTAACCACCGAACTATCGGGAGTAGCAGCATATCGTCTAGAGGTCTGATACTCAAACGACGAAAATACATCACATTTGTCTTTATAACAGAAAAAGAGGACGAACAAGACGGGGCAAGAAGCTCACAAAACGAAAATTGAACACATGAAAAAGGGGGGAAACGATTTTCTTATATACTGAAGGGCGTGAAAACTTTGGTTTCGCAGTCTTGTTTCTTACCTTTTCAGTTAGAACGGAGGCTTTACGGTGGTTGATGTTGACGGGGGCAGCATGGATGTTGGAGGGGTCATTGCTTGACAAACGTTTGGATTAGGATGTACTTGTACGGTGTTGTCTTCATTTAGAACCTCTGTTAGTGCCTTGATGTAGTTTATAGCTAGTCGTAGTGTGGTTATCTTGGCCATATGACCGTCTGCAATATAACAAGGTAATGCATCGCGCAGAGCCTGAAAAGCATTGTTCAAAACTCGCATCCTATCCCGTTCCCTGGCATTCACTAGAAGTCTTTTCTTGAGCGAGTTTCTTGGACGTTTTTGCTTAACAAGGGGATTGAGATCATCTTGGTCAGCCTTCATCGGGGAGGCAGGCCCTACATGACCAGATCTTGGTCTTAGGTTATAAATGCCTTTCGAAAAGTCAAGTTCGGCTTGACAATTTCGGTGGATGTGTCCATCTGGCATACAAGGCTGGGGATTGTGCATCATTAGATTATCGGCGAAAAAACTGGCTGCAGTTTGGTGATGGCCCAAGCTGGCGTTTGACATCATCTTGTAAACTGGTGATGGTGGTTTGAATGCTGTTCGTTCTTGTGCTTTATATTTGGAGTTGTGTGGCGTTCTGGGGCACCTGAGCTGTCTAACACGTTGTACACCTGTAGAGAGATGCCTTCTACAGTCTTAAACTGGCAATTTTTCTTTCGACGCAGTTAATAAAAAGCTCTTCCACTTTGGAATGACATGCGCAATGCATGACCTATTGTAATGTATTCGCTCTATCTATTGTTTTGGCGCGAAGCCCAAGAGGAAGACATAATTATCGAGTTAGTAATTAGAAGTTAGTCCTTCTATTATCCCAAGTGTGAGACTAAATCCAGGGTCTTGTTTTTGTTCCTTTCTGTTCATCAATAATTTGTTTGTTGAGATATTTTCTGACCTATATATCAACATACATCTACATCTTGGTTTTACCATGAAGTGGGCGAGGTCTAAGCCGCAATTTATACCACGGAAAATTCTTTTCAGACTGTAATTGGCCGTTTTCTTTGTTTAATTTTTCAATTTGTTAATAAATGATCTTTGAAAAGGAACTAGTATTTCATTTACTTTCAATTTTTCGCTTTAAACTGCCATGAAGTTTATTATGTGGTCTCCAGAGATTATTACTGACAACCATCTGATGTCCATATCATTCAAGATCATCTTACACCTAGGACCAGTATGATAATGCTCCCCCAACTTGTACAACACGTTAATGTATGCATCTACTTCGATTAGGAGATTTTCAACCAAAACAACTCGGTATCAGCAAAACCGCCCTGTGTACTATGGGGGTAACAAGTGGCACAGTTGAGGAAGCGATAGCAGTGGACTTGCTCTCTTGTTCATCCCAGTTCTGCAAGTGTCTCGAACGGTGATTTTCTCAGTCCTAAATAAAGTGCATTTACACCTGGGCTACTAGGAGAGTCAAAAACTTTATTGTCAGCCTGTAATTTTATGCAATTATGTTTCCCTGTGTAAGTCTTTGCTGTTGTCGAGTAATGAATCAGTCCTTAGGCTTGTTTCGTCTCTTGTGAAGCTAAAGTGATAAGTTGAGAGCTTAAACTCAAAATCTCTCTACATCCTTAATTAAGAATTTCCCTTTTTTATATAATACTCCATAAACTTAACAATAATGCACTCCTGTAAGCTATACGACTTTGACGCCGACCAAGCGGTAAAGACAACCACAAGCTGTTCGAACTTTTCAATAAGGACATAAAGGCCATAGTTACTATACAGTGCATGGAAAAAGACCATCACGAAAGACTAATTTCAAAGACTTCAAAACCCCAGAGTTTTTTAGCCTTTTGTTGTAAAAAATAGCTCGTCGTAAGCCGGAGCCATTTCCGTTGAGGGTTCATGGGCGTGTACGCGTATATCTACGTCAGTCATGCATTCACTTCAATAAATAGCTCTTAGACTGTCCTTCTGGCTCTTAGCTCAAACAAAGAAGGGGAGCGCGCGCTGTGTCTAAGTCAATACCGATGTGATTGTCAGAGGTATTATGGATTAGGGATTTTTACGAAGTAGAGAAGAAAACGATTGGAATCTGTGAATTCATTTGATAACGCCTCTAACTGCTTGGATTTTAGCTTCATCATTTTGGAGATCTACGCCTATTTTTATACCGCCAAAAAGGTGCAAGTATGAATAGACGTATGAGTGTCTCAAGACTGACTATCATCATCAATTGAATACTTAATTCTGTCTAGGTCCTAGGTCTCTACAATACGCCACAAGGAACACAGGGTCGGTCCCATTGATGACAATTTTCAAAATCGGCTACAATACAGACTTGACAAGCTTAAATTATGCAAATTATTTAAGTGTTGTGTTTAACAAATTAACACCGGGGAAGTTTCTTTTATAAAAATCCAACTTTACTTCCTTGTCGGTATATATTTTCAGTTCCTGCTGTTTTGTGAAAACTTTCATGGAATGTATTTGAGTATATATCAAAGTAAATTTCCTGTCTGCAGGCAAAAACGGGAATGATTTTGCACTTTCGCTAATGATGTTTAAAACATTCGCTGATCACTTAATCACCTGTGCTGATCGAACAACAAAAATGGGAGTTTTACGAACTTGCGCCCTGTTTGACTCCTGCTTTTAGTTTCTTCAAGGAAAAGAAAACAGGAGAGTTACTCCAGATAACAGGGACAGCTCGTTTAGGACCAAAGTGACTTTGCTCAAAATTGTCTTTTTGCAGTCGGTTCACGCTGATAGCTTTTCCTATCCACTGAGTGTCAGGTAATGTCGATGAAAAACAATGTCACACACGGTGCGAGAATTGTTTGTGATTCAGTACCTAAAAAGTCCGTAAAGCTAAGGGATATTAACATTCCTTTTTTTTGGGGGGGGGAGGAATTTCTGATTCTATAGAAAGTTTTTCTAACAAAAAGTGTGCAATGATGGGGTTTCTGATAAAAAGCAGTTCTTTTATCATGCATTTAGTCCAACTTTGCAGTCTATTTGAAAACTTTTCTAATTACGTGTAAATGAATGGTTGTTCTAATTTTCTTCTTTTTTAACACTAGTAATTTTTATTATCATGATGGCACACTTAGTTAAGTACTTTTGTTTATTGAATGGCACGGATAACGATCCCAGTATGGCGAGACCAATGTCTCGTGCTAAAAGAACACGTGTGCAATACGTCATTAACGACGTCATCACAGTCTGATGGCCATTCTTTACAATTAGCTCAGTCGGAAGTTGTGTTCACTTATCATTTTGATAATCTACTAGTACTCGTTAGTTTTTAATGTTTTATGGTGATTTGACCCAATGTTTTGGGTGATACTGATAGAGTGGGTTATATAACGTGGGCGATCCATATCCTTCCGGGTTGAGTTCGGGACGAGTTTTACACGATATTCGGGATGGAGACCAGTACATGCAAGAATTCATTTACATTTACTGAGTCTTTTTCACACGGAACGATATGAATTCCACCATCTCGACTTCCTAGGAGATCAGCTTCTAAAGAAACTACAGTATAACTGGTTTACCCCATACATACAGTCTAGTTTTTGGCGTTTTTTGCTTCCGTTTTTCCGACTTCGTATCATCATGGAAGATTTTGAATGAATCGAAGATTCCGAATTGCGTGATCTCACTTTCCGAGTTTCAACTTATCCAGTTGGCATTCTATTTAACTTGTTGTGGTTTCAGAATGACGTTTTACGAATAAAATAGAATTACAATTCCAAGAAAAATGAGATAAGACAAGAAAACCGTATGTCAAAGGTACCGTTTGATGATATTTTTAAGTCGATATATTTTGGAAAAGAACTTAATTGGCCAGATTATTTCTGGTGCGGAGCCAAAATTCCTAGTCATCAAAGAGTGCTCACAGGGTGGGGTAACGGGGACTCATGCCCTTATCACCTCATTTTGCCCTTACTTGCACATAAAAGAACAAAGAAAAGATCTTTTAGCAGTCTTTGTCCTGTCCTGAAAGCAGACGGAGTACAACATCAAACCCAGAGGACTTTGCTCTTTGATTTGAAGCAACTTATCTGCTCGATGTAAGCTTAAAATAACGCCAAATCTAAACTCATACATATTTTAGTCGTCGCCTTTACTGTTGCACCACTCTTGCACGACATGCCGTAGGAAAGCTTCATTGTAATTTTTCGAGACACTCCTTGGCATTTACGAGAAAAAGAAAATTTCAAATACGCTTCTTTTCTCCAACATCTTTTTTCCATATGCTTTTTTTCAACTATACAATGCAACGGCTTTGGGCTACCTGTTGTACGCTCAATTGAAGACTGGGTCTAGCACATGGTGAGCGGGAAAAGATGGCCGCCGCTACGAGATGTGTTCGTGAAATCACTGTGTTTTCTTCCAACCAAAGGCCTCGTTTAGTAGATTTTACCATCGGTACGACAGCTTCTTCTACTAAGATAAGAGACGAAGAAGCTTTGAAGTGTAATATTGGTGGAGGATATGTTTATAAGGATGGTTTTCAAGCGTATTCTGTTACTGCCAACCGTTTTATTTACTGGTAAGCTTATGTCCTCCAAATGAAACTGTTTAATTTATTGCTGCCAGCTGTCAAATATCATGCCTTATAAATTCTACAGTGCTGTGCCGTGTATCTGTATATTTTATTCTTATATTGCCTCTAAAAGCATTATATCATAGCACTTAAATTGAGGTATCCCACTCGTTTCTCTGCCTGTCAAACTCTTGGAATCGAATATTTGTGTTCTTGTTTTGAAATATACTTTCTCTTGCTGAGTTTAAAAGCCATTTCTTTCATGCAAAAGATGCGTTCTTTATTTATTCTGTTATCATTTTTCACAAATTAGGAGAATAAGGGAAAACATTTTGGAGCTCATCGAGGAGTCCTTGGATGTAAATTTGTCTGGGAATTGTTTGAAGTTAAGATTCTTGGACGGAAGCCTTGTACCTGGACTGTCGATAGTTGAGACACCAACAAGTGTGTGTATACTTGTAGCTACAACAAACAGTGTACACAAAATTGTGTTTTCGCATCCCAACCGACTTCAAGGACATGTGAGTAGAAAATGTATCATTTTGCTTTAAAGCCAATTTACACGATACAATTTTTGCTTACAACTTGTCGCACGCAACAACCCTACAACTGTTGCATGCGACAAGAACAAAAGGTAGGATTTTAAAACATGTTTTAAAACCTTACAACAGTTGTAAGCAAGTTGGAGGTTGTTGCATGCAACAAGTTGTAAGCAAAAATTGTATCGTGTAAATTGGCCTTTATGGAGAGCTATGCAACTTCTATCTTGTTGTGGTATATTACAACACAGGGATACCATGTAAGGTTGATATGTTTCTGCTGTAGATATCTTAGTAGACTGTGTATCATCCACCTTTTCAGTAGTTGCCAGCAATAGTAGAACTCTGCTTTACTCTTACAACTGTTGCACATAGCTATTGCAGGGGTGGTGCATGGTGCAACTTGGTTTTGTATGCAACATTGCAGAAAAAGTTGCAGCAAAATTCATGTGTCTGGGCCTTATAGGGAGTTAATGGAATGTACATAATTAGTATAATTTTATTGTTTCAAACTCCTTAGTGGACTGAAATGAATGTGTAGTGTTTTTTTTAGTGGATGCTATCCCCAATCTAAGGATACTAGGTGGGGAATGGAGATTCTAGCTGGGCTGGAGAAACCAGTAGTTACAGACAGAAGGGCATAACTAGGAAACAGAGACTCTGTGTGTGTCTTGATAAAAACCTTTGTCCAATGAATTCAATGTATTGCAATGCAGTCAGGCTATGTTTAGAGCTCTAATTCAGTATGGTAGCAAATGCATGGGAAGTATTTAAATTTTTTAGCATGCAAAAGTGGCCTAACAATAACCAAAATGTGAGTAACCCATCGCATCACGTGACACGCATGTCTCCACTTCCTAAATGCTCTCCTGTTATAGAATATTTTATTTCATCCAAGTTTGAGATTCAGAACTTTCTATTTACATTAAATAACATTCTATTTATTAACACTATTTCCCCTCTGCACACTAGGTGTTTGGTCTATCATCCTCTTACGACCAAAATCTTTCCTCAGTATTCAACACAACTACTATAGCTGAACTACGTGAACCATGGAACTTTGCAACATTTTCACAATGCTGTTTAGTATCATCAGCTTGGCTTTGCCAGGATGGGCACACCCTGTTTGCCTTGGGTACTGCTGTTGGTAGTGTACTGCTGGTCAAACTACCACCACATGGAGTACATGGTACAATAGATTGTCTAATTTTCAAGATATTTCACATTGAAATCTGAAATTTTGTCTGCCATCTTGAATTTCCAAGGGAGACTAGATCCCATAGAATCTTTCAACCCTTTTTCTACACTTTCTTAACCTAAATGATTTTTTTCCTCAGTGAAAATTCTAATTTTAAAATTTTAATTTTTCCAGCAATAGTCAACAATTTCTACTTCAAAAATTATCAAAAATCAAAATCAACCTGATATAAAAATTTTCAAACCTAGAATAATTTCAAACAAATTTCAATACAACTTGTCAAATGGAAAGCACATATAGGTGTCACAAATTTTTACCATTGATGTAGTTGCTAATGGCTGATTTAAAAAGCCCTGTCTGTCAAACCTATGTTTTTACTGAATATAATATTTTTTGTGTATTTCAGAAGAAGCAGAACAATTTGAACTTCAGCAATCTAGCATGATGCAGAGGTTGTGGTCTGGTCTTGTTCCTTCAAGCCTTAGAGGGGATTCCCCCCTTCCTGATGGAGTCACTGATCTACAAATTCATCCTATAGGAAAGCAAATGTGCATTTTTACTTTGTGTAGAGATCATAAACTTAGAATATGGTCTTGTCAGGTAAGACTTCAACATAATGGTCAACAATGTCGATAATTAGCAATAAAGTGTTTACTTCAACAAGTGTGAAATAATTAAGACTTGGACGAATCCTAAGCCCCCAATGGGGTTTGAACCTATGAACTTCGGATTTCTGGTTGATGCTCTAACCACTGAGCTGTTGAAGGCTCTAGTAGCAAACAGGTTGTTGATTGTGTTTATAGCTGTCAATAATGTGTTTTTGGCATTTGCTTGTTTATCTGTTTTCTTGTTTATTTGTCTGGCACTTGCTTTTTCAGAAGTGAGTTTCAATCTATATATTCACATTCAGAAATTCTTTGATGCAATTTTTGTTCCTAGAAACAAGAGTGTATAACTGTCAAAGACCTTCTGGAAGATGTGCCTGATGATGTTGATGTCAATGTTGCAACAAGTAAGAGAGAAATACACCATCCTATAACAGTATTAAAATTGTTTGATGAAATGTTACTACAGATGTCACTGTTAAGTGGTTTTTAAGGCCAGAAAAGCTAGAAGACATGGATGCTTACATGTGTAAATAAAGAGTTATTTATTTTTAACTTTAGCCCTCTCTTTCATTTCAGGCCAGAACCACATACTAAGAATGGCAGTAGATTACAAAACAAACAGACTGTATGTAGGAGTTTTCCTCTCCTTTCAATATCAAAATCAGGTATGTTATCAACCACTTATTTTAAACTACTTATTGACCATTTACCAACCACTTACTGACCACTTACATGTACCATTGACAATTTACCTACCACTTATTGATCACTTACCAACCACTTACTGGCCACTTACTGTTGGTAACTTAATACTGACCACTTACCAACCATTTACTGACCATGTACCAATCACTTTCCATCTTCTTATCAACCATCACTAGCTGTACAGTGTAGATTGTTCAATATTAACTTTGACAAGTTATAATAGATCTTATCACATACAACCAGTATCAAATTGGTGGTTGACAATGGAAGACTGTGAAGAAGTGGTTTGATGGCAATAATCATGAAATAATGTGTACTTTCTGATTTCATTGTAGTTTTGTATTTATGAGGCCTTGGCTGATGGTCAGGTTGTTTACTTGTCTTCAGTGTCCAACTTGTATTCACCACTGGTAAGAATAAATAAAGGGATTACTTATATTCCATGACCTAATTCTGATACTCATTGATACACTAGGTCATACAACCTATTGTCAATGTCCTTGCCCACATATTGTGCTTCACCACATCTCAACATTTTATTGGAATATCAAAAGTTGTAAGAGACTTTGTACAATCACAAATTCACAAATAAAATTCAGTATGGTTTGTGTCACTTATGTGCTTTGTGTCTATGTATCTGGGTACTGAATAAAAAAATTTAAAAAAACCTTGTTGAGAGACTCTTTGCTAGGATCTGTTGGTCATTTGTTAATGAAATGCAATATATAATTTAAGATAATATTATCTTTCAGGGTAGTTTAGTTGACTTCACACTCACATCTAGTGAAATTTGGACTCAATGGATAACCAATGATGGAGACTGTGCTACCTTTTTTGCCAACTTTGAAAAGTATGTCTGAGTGATATATATTGAATTCTGAGATAAGCAATGTATTTTTTTGTAAAGTTAAGTTAATAGTAAAGTTAGTGGTATTTTTGTATGTTTGCGGAAGTAAAACATTCATTTGAAACCATAAAGAAACATTTGTTTATCAATAAGACATGATGTTATTTTCAGTGGAGTACAAAGTGTTAGTGGATGGAACAGAGTTTTTGGCCAATCAAATGGCAGCATTTCATCTGTTGTTGTCCCTCCATACAAGGAGCCAAAGGTAATAAAGTCTGTGACTATTCTTGGTTTGCAAGCATTACCCATATATTAAACAAAAAACATGGCAGACATGTTGGTGGTCTTGACAAAAGAAAATCAAGATCAAAACCATAAACAAGTTTGCCATGTCTTTGTTCAATTCAATTTCCTGGGGATGATTGCAAACCAAGAATAATACAATATGAGGGTTTTTTGGCAAACAGCATTAGCTGAATTCATATTAGAGACAAAACCATCTTGGATTGGAAACTTGCCTTCAGATGGAAGCTCATTTGATGAAATTTCATCTGAGATGAGTTTCCCATCTACCCATCCAAATTTATCACTTTACAGTATATCTAGTATAAATAATTATTGGGCCATTCGCTTAGAAGAGGTTTCTGTTTTTGTTTCTGTCCAAGACAGTTTTCTATCTCTACTGTAATATGAATCTGGCTATTCCTAAGGTACTGTTTTCCAAAAAGAAGATATATTCTGGATTATACTGTCATAATTGTATGTATTAAATAAAGAACAAGTAAGCATTTGAATTTGTAATCTTCAAATAGCAAGCACTTGTAGTAGAGAGGTATACACATTTATAGTCTGTGGAGGTTCAGTGGGCCTTGTTGCACATTTTGGTCTCGGAGTAGATTTCATAGTTATGACTATAAAAATGGTACTGGATGGTCAAAGCATGGTCACGGCACTGTGCAGTCATGGCATGTTGTGGTTTGTTTCTCACCCATACGAAATCAGCTCGAGAAAGAAATATGTGTTGAGTAAGAATAGCAATTTTGAAGTAGCCATTTTACTGTATATGATTTCAGGAAGTTTATCTCAATGAGTTGTTCTACCCTGAGCGTTTCTCTGACCAAGCAATCATTAAAGCACTACAGGTAAAATTGCTTTCCATTGATAGAACACACAACTACAAATCAGCATTATGACAACAGTTTTATACCTTTTTGTAGATTTATCAGTTTGGTAACACTATGGGTCTCTCATTGCTTGATGACAGAGTTGAACTAAGGAAACAAGTCATCAATCTCATTGATACAGAGGTACTTCATTTAATATTTGAAAGTGTAGACTTTTCATCTTTGCTATCAAATTCTAAGGGTTTTCAGCTGTGAAAACGCCCTAAGTGATTTTTTTGATGGATGTCCAGACATTGATTTTTTGGCACTGGAAAGTTAATTTATATCATTTTATGGCATTGAAAAAATCATCAAAAAAGTCACTTAGGCCATTTTCATAGGAGCACTTCAAGTGGTCTTGTGTCATTCATTGTAAGTTGTTAGATGGTCAATAGTATAATTATCATAATATTTTGAGCTTTATATGTTTGACTTACCTACATGTAACAGAAAAAAATGAAAACAGTTTTTTTTAGGAAATTTATAGTTTGCTGATGTAGGATGTATTTACAATAATGTTGGTTAGGAAAAAACTAATATGGGGAAGTGTGCACTTGGATGCATGCCTTTAAATACACTTCTGCTCTTTAACTGTAATGCGAGTTCTTAGCATTTCTTGGTTATTCTCAAGGAATTACCTATGTGTATTCATTTATATTTGTTTCAGATCCAATTGTCTGCATCTAACAGTGAGCTAAACTATAGTGAATATTATGACTTACAACTTAGCTGTTGGGAGAAGTTTTACAGTTGTGTTGTGCAGTATCATCAGGTAGGATAATTATTTCTACAAGCTTGTTTGGCCAAAATCATCAAATCATTCAACATTAGGAAGAATCCCAGTTCTTTTGCTGCTATCCAATATGGCTGCTGTCATTGCAAAGCCTCTACACATGTACACCATATTGTAGACATGTCATGTGTTAATCATGTACATTTCCTCATGTTTTGTCATTAGGTTGGTTGTCAGCCAATGGGACTATTTGTAGATCAAGCCACAGGTCTAATGGGGGTAATTAAAAAGGTATGTTCATTGATATTGTATATGTACATTGGTTAAGTAACTCTTAGTTTTAGACATTCACTTATCATTATTTTTGGTTGTAGGATATGCTGTCCATTTTAAAGTCTTGTGAAGGCTCTGAAAAGTTATATTTACTTCCTACTTTGGAAGACAGCGAGACATTTGACAGTGAATTCTTGTTAGGGGAAAGTATGTACACTTATTGAATTGTAACAAATTTGAACATTTTAAACTGTCTGTAGAATTCAAATTAAACCATTATGATACACCTATTTCAAAAAAGGTTGTCAGAGCCAAAGGTGATAGACAATAGGCGATAAGAGATAAGCAATAGGTGATATGTCATTCCAAGACAGAAAGGAATTTAGAAACAACACTGGATACCTCACCACTAAAGTGCATTAGTTTGCTAAATAAAAGATATCTCCAGTGACATTGTAGATTTTTTTAAAACCTTTCCATACTGTAACTTTGTATTTCAGATAAGTCCTTAAAGAAAGGTTTACTGTCTGTTTACAATGCTCTTAAACTTATCTCCAAGCAGGTAAAGTTTTGTTTGTTTTTCTTTGAATAAAACAATATAAAATAACACAATGTAATTCTTTGAGGTACGTGTAGAACAAGACACTCATTTGAGTGTTCATTTGGCAAGCTTTTGACCTGCCAGAATTAACGAAAGCTGGCCTGTGTGCTTGGAGTGTCATTTGCTAATGTGGATGGAGTGTAGAGGAGTGGTATTGGTTAGACTAGATAGGGAGGGTTGTCATGAGTTCATGTGATTCATATACTGTAGGGAGGGATGGTGTTGCTTGCCAATAAGGTTGGAATAGAGGGGGAATAGTGTTGCTAGTCCATGTAATAATATTCATGTAGGAGCTGTGGTTTTGATTCCCCATAAGGCTGGACTGGATGGGTGTGGTGTTACCAGTCCATGTGATTCATGTAGGGAGGGGTGGTGTTGACTAGGGGGGAAGGTCCATTGGTTGTTGTAGGGAGGGTGATGCTTGCCTATATAATAATATTGGAGTTGGGGGATGGTATCATTTGACTGTTAATTTTTAGGAGTGAGTAGGGCTGGTTTCACTTGTCCATGTGGTAGGAGTCATGTGGTTGGAGTGGGGAGGGGTGGTATTGCCTACACATACTTTGGTATATCTCTAGTCTATGTTGTTGATGGGGGAGGGGTGTTATTGGTTGCTTTGTTGTACTAGAGGGGTAGGGTAGTGTCACTACACTATATGCTTGAGGGAAGGGGTGATGTCGTTTGATCATGTAGTTGAATTTGGGAGAGGCAGTATCACTGTTCTCTGGTTGGGGTATAGATGACTCCCCAGAATAATAACTTCATCCATCAAGAAGTATCAGTGTGTGCTAAACCATTTCTTTGTTTCATAGTTGAGTAGAGAGAACAGGACAGACATTATCAATGATCTCAAGTACAAGTGTAATCCAACACAAATGGCACAACAAATTGCTGATAGTTTGGTCACTAGTTGTTGGTAAAATAACAAATTTATGTTACTTACCACTGTTTGCATGATTACATGTCCCACCAGACTAAAGTCTTTACTGGGAAATCCAATTCAACTTTCAGATAGAGGTGGAGTTTTCACCATTGATGTCGACACTTTGTTAACTTCATGGTAGCCTATTGTCCATTTCCCAGTTGAGATGTTTGTCTAGCTGGGTGTGTAATAATTATGTAAACAGTGGAAATGACTAACTTACTAAATAAATAAATTCTGGGTAGCTTATCATCCATCCTCACAACACAAGTGCTGAATTACGAAGGGTTCAGCTCAACATGATTGAGTCTAAGGTACACAAAGGCACTTTCATTACGAAGGCAGCTGATATTGATATTGATACTTGAAGATGCATCCACAGTCGTACACTGTACATTAAGGGATCAACTAAGGTGTACTATTTTTGTTTTAGTGATGATTATCTAGACTCCAGTAATTCCAATCATCGGACTGACTTTGTACAAGAAATTGAAACAAGGTAATCTATTAGGTGTATTGCAGTATTGTGTAGTTTCAGAAATTATCCATACCCCCACTACAGAGGGAATTTGTAAGTGGACCCCCTGTCCTCTGGAAGTTCCATTTTTCTTATTTTTCTTCTGTAGTTTTGTTCTTTCTCTGACCCTCTCCCCTCTAGAATTGCCAATTCCCTCTTTGGTGGACGTATGGATATTTTCTGGAACTACACATTTCACCAATAAGAATTTTAAAGTAATATGTTAATATTACCATGTTGTGCTTTATAGTTTCCAGAAAGTGTCCCACTTATTTGAGTGTTTTGATGTTATCATGAAGTCCTTAGATCTGTCTGGGATAGGCTTTGATGATAAAGGTGCTGGTAAGGCCATTGCTCATCATTCAATCAATAAATTAGAGCTACTAGACTAGTATAGATAGTCAGTGTCTTTCTCTACATCTTTTAGAGGTCAATAGAGTACCATGGAGGGAGTTCACTGCATTGGTACAGGAATTGACAATTGATGTTACATGTATGTTTCTCTTTTGAACAGCTTCACCGCAATTTGGAAACCAACCCAAGTTTGGCAGTCATTTTATGCAAAGTATTGTAGCTCTTTCTTTCCAACACACAATGGAAACTCATATGTTAATGTGTCAAGACTTTCTTGTACTTCTTGCTGTTGTTGATCGACTTGGTTCAAGGGTAAGGATAATTTTCTTAACAGAATTGAACAAATTATGCTGTTTTACCATAAGGCCTCATGCACTTCAATTGGTAGATGCTGGGTAAAAGTGTAGAATGACAGTCGTGCCACAGCTGGTGACTTGTTGTCTGGCAGTCAGGAGGCTTTTGGCTGCCTGTTCCGTAACCATGGTACAGTAGTCAGACCCAAGTGACCAACTGTCAGGTCATTTTTCAGTGCCTATTCTTCTTTAAAACACTGAAAGGCCCACTTGGATGAAAATCGGAAACTGAATATTTCTATCTGAAGATGAATGTAGTTAAATAGATAGCTGCCCTCTGCCCAAAAATCTGAATTCAAGCAGCCTCATTATCAAAGAGAAATTTTGATATAAAGTCTAGAAGAACAATAGGGTTGAGGTAATGACGTCATTTACTAACAACTTAAATGCTAAAATACTTGACAATTTCTATTGAAATTGTTGCTTTTGGTGATTATTGGGAGTCGTACAGATAGGTTTTACTATGTTTCAAGTCATTTCCAATTTTAATTTATTTCCATCCAAGTACCCATTGAAAGGCTTCTTGGTTTTCAGTTTGTATATGAGATAAATATTTTTGATTGACAGGCTGGTGTGGATCCACATGTTTCTCAAGATATTTCTTCAGTATATATCGCCCAAGTTATAACATTATTGAGAGCATACCATAGCTTACATTGGATTACTGAGCTTGTGGTTACTCCTGCACCATCTAATGCAATGTAAGTAAAGTAAAGTACTGTATCTTTGTTCTTTGCATCAGCATTTTAGAAATTTGATGTTGTAAATTTTGTAACAATTACTGATATTATTTTGCCTGTTTAGTGAATCAAATTTAAAGCAGCTGGCTGCCTTAGAAATCTCTGATGGACTTCAAGCTCAGCAAGTCCAAGGTTTGTATTCACTCTTAGTTACCAAACAACAACCAACCACCACCACCAGCACAACAACAACAACAATGCAAATCACCCAAAACCTGGCAGAAAGGTGAAAGGTTTCATTTACTTGTATGTATGTGCTTTCAGATCATCCCAAGACAACAGTACTAAAACTATTTTTAGGATCTGTTGGTGGTTCTCAACTACATTCTCTGATTTCCAAAATCCACAAAGCAAACAGAGAGCCAGATGTGTCTCCACCCATTAGCATGCTAGTCAACCAAGCAATCTACTGTCTAGCAGGTCTAATGTATCCTTGATGGTCATAGACAGATAGTAGTAAACAGACAGACAGACTGATAGACAGACTGACAGATAGACAGACAGCCAAACAGATAGACTGATAGATAGAATGACAGACATAGACAGACTGACAGATAGACAGACAACCAGACAGATAGACTGATAGACAGAATGACAGACATAGACAGACAGACAGACAGACAGAGAGACAAACTGATAGACAAAATGACAGATAGAGATAGATAGACTGATAGACAGAATGACAGAAAGACAGGCAAACAAACATACAACAAGACAGATGAAATACATAATCAACAGACAAATTGGGAAGCAAACAGCAATGGAAAGAAAGAAAGAAGAGAGTACAATAAAGATGAAAATATACTGTATAGTATAGAGTAACAACATGATATTGGTCAGTGGGAACTTTGATCAAAATCTAAAGCCTTGTTTTCATTAGTGACATAAGCACAAACTTAAGCATAATGCTCTGTTTATTTATAATAATTGATTTAATGACATAACACAAATGCAAGAACAAGCACACACAAAAAAGGAAATTTTTATCCATATGCGTGCACTTATGCTTGCATTGCAATGAATACCAGGCTTAGTTATTTCCCTTTGAAATTTAAGAGAGCCATTGAGAAATAATAAATAAATATGTTTGGCATCATTTGAAGTGAACCTTATCTGATTGCATGTCCTATTCTTGTGGCTGTTTTCAATTACTGTCCAAAAAGTGTTAGAAAGATTCTTGGTTATTGTCCTTACATGACAATGTTCAGCTGGCCTACTAATGCTACAGTCTTGCTACCAGAGTTCCTTCTTACAAATCATCAATACCTACATCTCCAAGAATATTGTCAACTAATTGAGTCATGGTGTGAAGCTAGTCAGACTTACAGACTCTTCTTGTGTGGACAGTCTTATTTGATTCTTGGTGAACACTTCAAGTCACTGGATTACTTTTTACGTGCAGCTAAAGGCATTGGTAAACATCACATAATATCTAGTTTTTATGTTTCATTGTAAATATTTAAACACAGTAGCCAATTCAGCAGAAACTGCATGGTATCAAGAGGACCCACGTAGGGTTCAGACAATAAATCCAATTTTAATTGCTTTACCTAAGTTTCATCTATTAAGAAAGAAAAATTAATGTTATTTGTTTGTGTTTGGGGTCATTTCTTTAAATATTGAATTTGTCATATATACAATCCCATTCTATAAATCCACCAGAGCACAGTTTTAAGGGTGATTAATGCTAAGTCTGGGTTAAAATCAATGGTTTTCTTAAGAATTAATCTTACTAGGTTGGTGTTAATCTACTTTTTGAACTACTGAACCCAGATATAAATTATTAAAAGTACATGAAAGGTTATGTAGTCATACAAGATGTGTACAATTAAGCTTAGATTATTTGTTTTTGTTTTCAAAGGTGTAGATGATATCCTCATGCAAAATCTTCTTCAAGCTGATTCTTCCAGCAAAGAAGAACTGACTGTTTTGTTTTATGTCAAAGTAAGTAGGAACTTTTCGAGATATTTTGCGATGAAGTTCGAAATTTTGGCCGCCATCTTGAATACCGAGAGGAGACTGGGTCCAGTAGAATCTTTCCATCCTTTTTTCTGCAGTTTTTCAACCTGAATGATTTTTTTTCCTTGGTAAAATTCCTTTTTTTCTATTTTAAATAATTTCCATATAAAAAAAAATTTGAAAAAGTCATTACCAAAAAAATCTTGGATTTATCGAGGTAGCGCGCTACCGTGCGCAGTAAAAGTGAGCTTGAACAATGCCTGTGAATGTCCTTAATAGGAAATGTTACAATAATTATTGTAATTAAATTAATAATTATTATTAATTAAACAGGTTTTAAACATGCTTTATTACCATAGGTGATGCGACTGTTTGAACAGTTTGAAGTACCTGATATGGTTATCTTGGTGGCTAATACAGCAATCAGTACTGCACATCCAGATGATCCCAATATTGTAAGTAAATTAATTAATTAATCTTTAATTATTCCCTTTAATAATAACTAAGACCTGTCATATTTTATTTTAGCCCAATTTGTGGTCCAATATTTTTAAGCATCATCTGCAGCTTGGTCACAATGATGAAGCATATGCTGCTCTTACTAGCAATCCTGATCCATCAAGGTAGGACTTGTCTGTTTTCACATTTTTTTCTCCATTCATTTAGTCATTTGTCATTTCATCAGTCAGTCGGTTGGTCAGGTGGTTGGTCAGTCAGTCGATTAGTTGATTGGTGGGTCAGTCAAGTTCCTGGTCAGCCAGACAGTCATTTGCTTAGATAGTCATTCCATCAACCAAATTAACATGATGTATTTACAACCATCCCTGAAGATATTCCTTGATCAACAGGAAAAGAGACTGTCTTCATCGTTTCATGGTAGTTCTGTGCGAAAGAGGTCAACTACAAGAACTCTGTGAATATCCTTATGCTAATCTTCATGATGAGGTGCTCAACATTTCCATCAGCTTCACACAGTAATGTTGTCCATTGGGTTTCAATCAGCCAATGATTACTAAAGATATGGAATTATTTTGCAGTTTGTAGATATTATGGAATCTCATGCCCGTACTATTGACATTGCAACACACAAGTACTATGATCTGCTGTATGCATTTCATGTTTTTAGAGGCAACTTCAGGAAAGGTATTGTATAACTTACAAGGATTAAATATTGTACAAGAATATGGTATTCTGTACCAAGAATATGGTATTCTGTTGCTAGCAAGATTACTGGCTGCATGTTTTAAACTCTGCAACCTTGTTTTCATATTAAGCTGGTAGTACCATGTACGAGTATGGAGGAAGGCTTGGTAGAGAATTACCTGGAAAAGATGGACTGCAGAAACAGGTATGACCAATAAATGTATCTGCTACTGACTCATATAAGTGGATAGTGTTAATGTTGATAATGGTTATATTGAACAATTTGCACTGTAGGATAAGTGGTTGCTAACTGATTTTGTTGACCACTTACCATTACCTTACTATTACCTTACAGTAGTTGAGTATTACCTCCCTTACATTCTTTGGTTAACAGCTAAAACATTCAGATTGTGGACCAAAGTCCTACTCCTTTGAAACCTAAATCAAACACTGACTGTTAACCAAAAACAGAAAAATGCTTCTGATCAGTAAACTAAGGTGAAATTATACATCTGGCTGTTTCCTTGGCCAACTATGTGCTTGCACTAAGCTTATTAACTTTTCTAAGTTAATAGCGGAGCTCCCGCGCGGGCCAAAGGCCCGCGCGAGCGGAGCACCATACCTAAGAAAAAATGGTAACCCATCGAGTTGATTTTTCATGGACACACAGGGAGCCCAACGGCTGTACGTCCGTCCGTACATACATACATACATACATACATACGTCCGTACATACGTCCGTGTACATCGCGATGCTGATTGGCTGATTGCTTTTTTGGCGCCAACTTGACGCGCGCTGACACTTTGAAAACTGAAAATTTACAAGTTTCCTTGCAGTTTTAACTTGCAAAGCTTAAAAGTAGTATTCTCGAAACCTCGTAAAAATTTAGCGATTTTGATGAACATTAATCTGTGCCAATCTTGACAGGTTAAAGCGAAAAAAACCGTACGTTTGAATTTTTTTCGGGCCTGGTGTCGTTTCAAAAACTGCTCGAAAGACGAAAGACACAGAGGATATTTTCAAAGTTGGACGACTTTTTAGTTGGATTCGTAGTTTAAAAAAATTCCTCATAATGAATAAGTCATTGAGGATCGTGTATTCTTCGTTTCGTGAAGATGCCTTCAATAAAGCTGCTTAAAAATCTAGCCAAAGTTGGAAATAAATCAAGAATCGTCTGCATTGAGCGTGAAACAAGGACCAGTATGCTTCGAAAAGACAACAAGGAAAGCACTTCAAGGTAAAGACCCTGGCCAGAAAATGATATCAAAAAGTCTCTTGTACCTATATTTGATCTTTTATCTTTGATTTGGGATTGATGACTTAAAAAAAACCTTTTATGCACGTTGAACTGTGGCCAAGTTTAAAGAAACACTCGATCAAGCCTTACATGAAAATAATGTACAACGACATTTTGTTTTACGGTGAACTTTTTGCACTAGTTCTAATAATAATAAAATTAGTAAAAAAATTGATTTTGAACTTATTTCAACCCCACTAATGTGTAAATACAGCTCAAGTTTTGGTCTGGAATTTAATGAAACAATTGACAGGAAAAAAAGAAGGAATTTTGCCATGCAAACTAGAATTGTTTTTATACTTTATTCATCTGGATGAAGTTGCTCAGTGAGCCCTGTGAAGCCTTAAATACAGACTGAAAATGCTTAATTCCTTGTTTTCTTGTTATTTCAATTAGCTGTTTTTATAATCACTTTAAATTGTATTATCAGTGTAATCTGGAAGAGAAAAGTGGGAGACAAGTATTCGCCTAGCTAGTGTGTCATTCTTTTCTACATTAAATAACAAAACAAAATAACAACAACAACCACAAAAAACAAGATGTCACAAATATAGTGAAGACAGACAAATCAATATATGTTGTTCTGTAATATTCAGGATGTCGAAAAGGTTTAATTACTTGTATCAATTTAAAAAAATGTTTTGGAGATTTTGCTTTCTATTTCTGAAAATTATGAACCCTTACAAAGTCAGTTATGAAATCTGACAGTGAATCTGAATATTAAAATTTACTGTAACAAAGGTTACTGAGCATACAAGCCCATACAATATACAAACCAAAACCAAAACTTATTTTAAAAATGCTTTTTAAATAATCTTCATTTCAACTTTTTCAATTACCACAGGAAGCCCAATTCATTTGAATCAAGAACATAAAAAAATTAAAATTGAAATTGGAGCTTTGCTTTTAGGTAGTAGTTGTTTTGAGTTGTTTTACAATTTCATCTAAAGTCATGATTAGTGTAACCTGGAAGAGAGAATTCTTGTTTCGTGTAAAGACAACTATTTATCAGTGTTATTCAGTACTCTACATAATAAAAAAAAAACAAGATGCCACAATACTGTCAAGACAGAAAAATCTAAATATAATTTTCTGCAATGTCTAATTGTTTAATTGAAGGATGTTGAATTAGGTTCAGTATTTATGTGAATGAAATCAGTTTGAGGGATTTTTGCATCCTATTTCTGAGAATTATGAAGCACTACTACTAAGTCAATTATAAAATCTGACACAAATATCTGAATAAATATCACTATGGTCACTGAGTTGAAAGCCTTATAATTCTCAGGAGACTGAAGGGCAAGAAATAAAGCTTGATCTATAGTCTTTATTTCAACTTTTACAACAAAATGCAATATTTGTTTGCCTATTACCACAGCAAGCCCAATTCATTTGAATCAAAAACGTCAAAATAAAACAAAGTATTTAAAATTATTATTATATTTAAATGGGAGCTCCGCTATTAGGTAGTACCTAATTTTTATATTATGAATTTGGCCATCAGCACACAAGCTTTGTGGCGGCCTTGTAAATCAGCAGTGTTATATAACCCACAATGTGAATGACTGAATTTTTTTGTCATTAGGCCAAGTGTTACCTAGCAGCAATCAATTCTCTAAAGTTGGTTGATCCCAAAAATGCTTGGATTGTAACTCCATGGGACAGAGCTCAAAAGAAGGTTAATATAGTCATGAAAACTTGTTTTCACAATGCATTTGTTACCTCTTTAAAAGACATATTTCTAAGAACACACAATGAAATCTCCAGTTATTTAGTTTGAGAGAGATGGTGACTGGAACTCATAAAGAAAGGACTTTTATAGGGGAGGGATCCAAAGACATGATATGACTCATTAAAACGTTTTGTGTTTATTATTAGTTATTATGTTTTTACTTATTATATTTTTACCAAACATAATTTTCTTTTGTTATTCTTCAGAAAACTGAAGAGCCTCCTAATACCTCACCCAAGCGAAAACAAGGAGATGATGATGCATGGTATGGCATGGATAGGAAGAACAGGGCTCACAGAAAGCTGACTGTAATAGAGATTAAGGATTTAGAAAAGGAGTACCTCCTGGTATTAGCACGGTTACAATTACTGAGACTAGATGCAGATCCATCTCAGGGCACAGGTGAGTGCTAGCATTAATAACTAAACACATTGTACTATAGGATTATGTGAGAAAAATGTGGATTGTGGATTGTGTACTGGATTGTGGATTGTTTTTAAGAATCATTTTTGTATTTAATAGGCCCACCTTTGGCACCAGACGAGACCCTGACTCTTCTAGTTCAGGCTGGGTTATTTGATACTGCATTCACACTAGCTTCACACTTTAACCTTCCAAGAGACAGCATATTTGAAGGACTTACTGCTAGGTAATAGCTTGATAGCTGTTTTACAATTCCTCTCAATATGAAACCAAAAATGTGATTTTGTTTATTTTACTTTTTGACTGTCAGTAATTTTGTTCTTATTTTCATGTGATGTTATGTTGTATTTTCTAGGTGTGTTAGGCTGTCCTATAATATTGGTATGACAAGGTAAAAATTCATTGCAAAAAATTCACTCATTTATAAATCCATTTATTCATTTGTTCACCCATCCATCCCTTCCTTCCTTCCTTCATTCTTTCATTCATCCATTACTTTCATTCATCCATTACTTCTTTCGTTGTAGTCCCTTATCTTCCATTACCATTCTAACCTTAAGTTTTGTATAGCCCATTTTTATTGACATTTCTTTTCCACTAGAACTGGTATGGCAGATAACAGAGAAGCCTGGGAATGGCTGTTAGAAAATGACACTGGTAATACCCAACCATTGAATAATAAAAGGTAAGTCATTAGAGTACATACGATATCGGCAGTTACATTGATTTATATTCAAAGACAATAACAAATTTCATACTTGCAAGGGATCATTAAAGCAATAATTATTATTGAAGTTGTGTGTCTCTTCCAGAGAGATTTTCATTTGCCATTTGCCACAACAAGGAAGGGGGGGGGGGGGGGGGGAGGGAGAAGGAGGGAGGGAGAAAGCAAGCAAGGAAGGAAGTGAGGAAGCAAGGAAGGAAGCAGAAAGGAAGCAAGGAGGGAAGAAAAGAAAGAAAGAAGGAAGGAAGAAAGGAAAATGTTATGAGATTAATTGGGAAACCCAGAAGTGACAATATGCCAAGATGAAAGTGTCAACCATAAATGATATTGAAATTGAGGAAATTAATTTAGGTAGGAAGTACAGTCACATTTTTTATTATTCTTTCAATTTTCATGAGAAAACTAACTGAAAAACCATGATCTCCTTTTAGAAGTACTTATGTGAGTCTAATTGATGACTTTCATGTCTAGTTTTACAGATCAGGCTTGGCAATTATTACAATCCTACCTAGAAAAGTTCAAGGAAACTCCAAATGGTTGTGTTCACTATCGCTGTGTTGCTAGTAAACTTTTAGCCATGGGAGCTCCATTACCAACATGGCTTATCAATGAATATAAGGTAACAATAATAATAATTATTTTTAGTTTTAAGTTTGCACTCACACCCACTAAATTATGACTTTAACATAGCAATGATAGAAGTGTCTTTCACTAATCCTATATTCCCCAAATGCATATACATGTACCTCATTAAAAAAATGGCAGCACCCACAATTAACTGGATTAAAGTGGCTCTGTTGAGTATTTCAGTTGTGGGCTTATTCTTAAAAAAATGCTGCAGTTGTGATCTTATAGTTGACATTGTTTTTAGTGCTAGCAAATTAAATCCTAAAATATGACAATCTCTAGACTACCCAAAAACTAGATTGAACCACCTTAAGTCCAATCAAAGAAGGCCAACAAAGGCGGAAACCCACTGTCTTTTCAATAATTATTTTGAATCATGAACCTCCTTATGTACAGTGGATTATTGCCCTGCCAGCTGGTCCAGTTAAGAGGTTGTTTCATCTCTAAAACAAATTAAAAATACAGTCATTCTCAAAAAGGTTGTCCAGATGAAAAGACGTTTAGTCATCAATTAACTCATTTGCATATATCAGATTTTAAATTTTCTCACAGGAATTTCAATTCAAAATACTAAAGTACATATTGCATATTATATATTGTGTATAATGGATTGTAGTTTTGCAGCTAAAGTTAAAATTCTTGCCAGAAAATTGAAAATGTGATATATGCAAATTAAATTGTTTATTAATGACTAAAATTAATGTCTTTACATCTGGACAACCTTTTTGAGAATGACTATATAAAATGAAAAAGAAGGAAACAAACAAACAAAGCAGCCTTACGTGTAATGATGTATATTTTTAGAGATTGGATCCTGCACAACTTCTGTATTTATTGGTAACATACGACATGTTACAAGAAGCTGTTGACTTTGCCATTGAATACATCAATGCTGTTCTTGGAGAAGGAAAAGAATATTTTGGACTTAAGGTATGTTGGTCAGAATTGAATTTGTTTCAGTCAACACCCTGTAAGGAACAACCAAGGTTAAACTAAACTATTTTAATTTGTGATTTACTTTTAACAGACAGGACTACATGCTACTATGCCAAGTGTTTGGTTACCCTACACAACGTTGGATCACTTAATCAGTGCATTACAGGAAGCATCACCTGACTCAAAACTAGCTGAGGTATGATTCTCAAAAGTAAAGTGCAAACACCAAATGCTTGCAGTGCTTTGCACTAATAATTTAGTACTAAATAGCTTTAATATTCAATAAATGGTCATGTCTCCACAATGACTGCTTTATCTTGTTCCCAGGGTGTTCACCCTCCACAATGGCTGCTTTATCTTGTTCCCAGGGTGTTCACCCAGCAACTACCATTACAAGACCTATTGTCACTTGATAACCAACACCGAATGAGTGGGAGAAGGGTCTTAACTCCTATTAGGCAGTTCTTCATGAAGACAGAGGTTCAGCTGTAATGAAAGTGGGTGTCCTGTTTTGGACTACATTCAAATGGGACAAATAACTTATTTCAGGCAATGGTTTACTTTTTCTAAATATAAGGTGTGAACTGCCTTAATAGGAGTTAAGACATCCCCCCCCCTTTCTCCTACTCATTTGGTGTTGGTTATCAAATGGTCAATAGGTATTGTAATGGTAGTTGCTGGGGAACAACATTTATTGGGGGAGGAGTTGGCAAATACTTATAGCACTTGCTCTAGGAACCAATGTGGAGTTTCTGTGTCCAAAACAAATACGTCTGATTGTAGTTACACTAGAAATCTTTATCCTTTTTGTTCCTAGAAAATGATGTGCATCTTTTTATAAATTTCAGATGAAAGAGAAACTACTGGATAGACTGGACTCATACCATGACCAAGTCAGAAGGGTTTCAGAAGATATGGTCACAACAGCATGGAAAAGGGCACATAGACGAAATGCTGCTGAAACAATTCCATGGCAGTAAAACTAACAAATGTTCCTAATGTTATAAATTTGTACAATGTAAATATTTTCCACAAACTAAGAAATATAGATAGATTCTTAAATTGAAACTGCATTATTATAGCAGTTTTGTTTTTTTATGAGTGAGAAATGGACTTTGTTGTGTAGTGCTAGTACCATTCTGTCTATTAAAATATTTGCAATAATTTCATTACCATGCCATTTCTCCAGTCATATGGAAATGTGCTGTAATATTGAAGACACTGTATAACAAACAGTAGATGTCTGACTGTGGTCAATTTAATTCTGATCAATTCTTGTTAAAAAATGCAATAAAATGTAATTAAAACCTGTAAGTGCTTGTCAAACAGTTTGGTACAGTCAGACAATATCTGATATTGGGGGGGGGGGGGGGGGGGGGGGGGTGACTCCAGTTGGATAAGGGTGGGGATGCTTGTGCCTTTTAATGGTCAAAATCAGCAATCTGGTACCTTTTAGGTTGACTCACATTTCTCACATTTTATTGGACTATCCGAGACTAATCTGGTACCTTATTAGTTAGTTTGTTTTTTCAGTACTGAAATATGATAATCACACAAGACAGTAAAAAGTTGGAATACTGGTATATTCACGATAGACACAATAATTATTAGCCATGGGGTCTTCTAGCCTTCTAGTTCGGCGAACTGCAAAAGACGTCTGCAATGGAGGCTAGGGGTCTTCAAGGGGGCAAACATTTGGAACAAGAGGTCATTTTTAAAAGATCGACGTCCTACAGATTTTATTATGACAAATATCGTTTCAAACTATCCAAAAGCAAATTTATCAATAAAGCAAGATCGAGTAGATAATGTCATCTACCCACAACTATAGACCCTTTGCATAATACTACTTATCATATGCAGATACATCCCTAGCCTCACTTTGACTCAGCTAAACAATGACACCACTAAATTGTGTCATTGTTTAGCTGAGTCAAAGTGAGGCTAAGGATGTATCTGCATATGATTAGTAGTATTATGCAAAGGGTCTATTTTCACCGATTTTCGTTTCATCTGAGTAGGCCTGTCATGATGGGCTTCCTGTGGTAACGGCTGGTATGACGTCATAGGTATGTTTCTGCTGACTCAAGGTATCGTGGTCTCAACCATTGACAACATGGCGGAAGACAAGTTACATATCACAGAAATTAAAGACATTCGCCCGGCATTAAAGAACATTAATTGTATTTTTATCTGCCTAGATATAGGTATAGTAACGTGTACTAAACAGACTAACATGTCGTAGAGAATGACTGTAATCGTTGTGTTTTTACTAGGTAAACCAACTCAAACCAAAGACGGTCATACCGTTCGCTCTTGCCGTGTTGCAGACAAAAGCGGGTCTATAAACGTGTCTGTTTGGGATGAGTTTGGAGAAACGTTACAAACTGGAGATATTATTAAATTTACAAGAGGGTAAGTTAGGTGAAAGTAGATACTTTTGGATTCACCCCTGGAAATCATACAAAAGGCTCTTCATCTGTGAACAAAACGAGAGTTGTAAGGGAGGGGTGGGTGTTCCGTGAACTAAATGTTTTGAGAATTTTTTAAAGTAACCCAACAGGCATGATGGAGTTTTGATTTAGTGGTAATTTTACATTTCATCTTTTATATAAAATCTTCCCAGGTATGCTGCAGTTTGGAAAGGAAGTCTCACGCTGTATACTGGAAGAATAGGTTCCTTGGAGAAATTGGGAGAGTATGTTGTCTGCAGCAATTCTCGTATAAGTGTGAAATCAACTACACCATGACATGACTATGGCAGTAGTACTGTGATGTCAATAAAAACATTCCGAATTCCTGCCGTAACCATGCCAGGCCATGACCATGCCATTTTCACAGTCATACAACAGCTGCTCTACTTGACTGTGTATTTACTTTTTACATTAACTCTATTCTAATTGATTCACAGCTTTTGCTTGGTGTTTTCCGAGATTCCTAACATGAGTGATCCATCACTTGATATTGTTAAGAAGTTTAAGCAGGTATAATGTTAGAAAGACCATGGTATACTCATAGTCAATGAGGGTATGACAAGGGTGCTGCATGTATGGAGGTTCTTTTTTATATGTTTTTGTGTTACTTTCCTGGAGGGTTCTTAATTTTGCTCCCTCTGAAGTTGAATATAACTTGTCAACTTGTGATACTAGGACAGCTAGTGCTTGACTTTCCTCTTGAAAGTACTAAGACCATAAATATCGATTTACATTTAACTAAATCTATTGTCAAATTTTAGCAAGCAAATGAGCAAGGCCGTAATTCCCCAAATTCAACAAATTCAATTCCTTCACGTCTCCAACCACCACCACAAGATATGACACCTCAAGGGAACAATCACCATTCACAACAATCAAATAACACACAAAGGTTTCACCCATACCAAAGGCCAGAACCAAACACCCAACCAACTGTAACCAAATCTGAGGTTTTACGGGACCCACGTTTGAGATCTCGAAGTATAAACTCCAATGGCGATTCCAGCAAGACTACAAGCAATAATGGAGGAAATGGTGGAGATCATAGCAATCGAAATGTTATTAATAGCAGTAGAGATCCTAGAACTCGGAGATGAGAATATGTAATATTGAAACATACAGTTGATTGCAAAAACCTTGAGCACCCCCCCCCCCCCCCCCATATCAGGTACATTATGGGTAATGTTCAGTTGGCCTTGTGAAATGGAACTTTGGATCAAAACCTTGAAAACAAGACACAATTCCCAACCATACTAAAAATACCTTTTTAGTGATTAAAGATATTACCCATAATGCACCCAATATGTATTAGGGTTCAGAGTTTTTGTAAACCACTGTATAGAGGATACTAATTTAATGTTTCAAATATGTATATTTAGTAAATTAATGTTTTGTTCTAGAATTAAAGGAATGAAAATAGTAAAAGCTAGAAATACCCACCAAATATGAATGACTAAGTTTGGAGCATGCCTCAGGCTAGCGAGATGATTTAGAATGTCTAATTTTCTTTATAAATCTATTATTTTTCCTTTTAAAAGTGTATACAGGTGAATTTAATATATTGTATACATATTTGTACATGATGTAATTATTTAGATTATTTTTTGTTATTTGAATTCATGTTTTCTTGTATCAAAAGGTGTGTGTGGATGAGAAAAGACTGCAGTAGACTAGCTTTAAGTGGTAATAATTTCTAGCTTAAAAATCAAATACATAGGTAGATTGATTGGTAACTAACAAAATTAAACCATTAAAATAATGTTATCAAACTCTATTTACCTCCCACCCTGTGTTGACCGAAGCTTTACTTTCACACACATTCTCTCGTGTTGCTTTAGTAAACTGGCAATATTTTCTAAGATAAGAAGGCTGTTTCCTGTTTTTTAGTCTAGACGATTCTCATCTACCGATTCAGATGGTGTATAATTATGATATCGCAAATCTTTATTTATAAGGTACAACATAATTTAGCGGCGAGTTTCTCAAAATCGCTTAAATTTAATTTGTACTCGCCAAAATTAGCATTCTTGTGTGTTCTTGTTCAGTCATAGTGAAAATCATCACTTCCCCAAAAAATCGTTAAACTTAGCATGATTAGCAGCCGCTATTAAATCTTCCACAAAGGCCGGAAATCGCAAAATTTAGTAGTCGTTCATAATGGTATAAACTTCAAGGTATTTAAAGTTTGGGTTCCCTGTGTATCGCCTCAAAAATTGGGTGACGCCCATCCTCCATGCCATGATCGATGAGATCTAAGGACCAGGGCGGAAGCCGTCCGTAAACTATATAACTAAGGTAACATACCTTTGAGGATTGTTCCTTCGTAGGAGCTCAATTGATTATGCTTAGTAGTAATTCTAACTATTTCGTTTAGTTATACTCGTGATCTGCGTCCAGTACTGAGGCCTAGCCATTTTTGGCAGAAATGGTTGCTGAGTCAGTTCTACGTGGATTTGTAACTCAATAAGCAGATAGTAAATAAAGTATGAACGGATTATAGATAATAATTGCTATCAGTAGTACTGCATGTGCCAGTTGTAGCGTAGCCATGGAAAGTTTTCAGAGGTCAGGTCAACTACAAAAGCAACAGGGGGTATCCCCCTTTCTTCAGGTTTGATGTATGGGCGCGTGTTTCAATGCGTGATTGGTTCTGAGTTTGGTGAAGTAGACTAGTGTTCGATGTTATAACCTTTCTCAACCACCTCTCCAGTAGCTATCAAACATGTCAGTCATACTATTGACTGACTTGCTGCTCTGCTCTGTGCTAGAGTTCTGCTCTATTTTGGTCTGTTCTTCTTTACTTTAGTCTGCTCTGTTTTGATGTGCTCTTTAATGGTGTAGTCCTAACACCATGTGCACTATACTAGGAGCTCTGTGCTTGAGTCTAGTCTACTCTCTTATGCTCTTAGCATTTGCGCTGCTCTATGTTTAGATTTTGTATTTCTAGCCCTGAAGTACACGTGCGTACTGTACTGCGTAGTTGACACAATTGGTTAGTGCGCGGCTTTCGGTGTTAGAGGTCCCGAGTTCGATCCTCAGTGACTTCACATCCTTGTTTCGACTTCTTTCCTTTCCGTGTAGCTTTAAGTAGCTTTAAATACCCGTAAAACGGAGCACTGATGGAGAGAGGGGGGGTAGAATCAAGTGTCGGGTTCCTGGGAGACCAGCTTCTAGCTTTGCTTCTAGCTGAAGGAACTACCGACGTCAAATATAGTGCTTTACCTTTGCCTTTTTTGATAAATACACGCGTGTAGTGGGAAAACGGATTATGCAAAAAAGTTGTATAAGAACTAAAATGTTCTTTTCAAAAAGGTTTTACATTTAATGAATTGTCTTTAGAAACAAAATTAAATCATTATTGATCACGTGACAGTAGGTAACTGTTTACTTAAGCAATATAAATCGCGCGAGCACTTTAACTCTGTGGAGATGTAGAGCACAAGATAAGCAAGCTTAGGAACACGAGGCGTACGTGGCCGAGTGCATTGTCTTGCGTTTCGAGTGCTCTACATCTTACGAGTGATTATATCACAGAACAGAGATTTAAGCGAAGGTTTAAAAAGGTTTTATATTGCTTTTATAAATATTTCCAAGATTTTTGGGTGAGCCATGTCTCTGTCCTCTGATTAAACACGGCAGCCAGCCAATCCGCGCATGCGCACGTTATATTGCAAATATTTTATAAAACAAAATATTATCTATACCATGAATTATTGATTTTAGTTTTATTTTCTGTTGAGTATAGATCAAAAGCTACGAACTCTTTTTATATGGCCGGAAATTACCTTTTATTCTACGTCACTTCTTCCGGTCTTAGACTTCACGAGAGCTTTGTTTTGAATTTTCGGCGGGTTGATGGCTAACTTAAAGGCGACCGCGTACACAAAAAATTAAGACGGGTTAAGTGAGGCAAAAGAAAACTAGCTGAAAAACACTTTGCAAAATGATCAAGAGCCTGTATACAGCCTTTACACTGCTCATTGGCCGGTTTGGGCATTATGGAAATTTCTTGCTTTTGTTTTCCTTTCTTGTGATTTCATCGGATCATCAGCATAATTGGAATCCGAAATTTTAAAATATTGACAACAGACTGACCCATTTAACAACTTTTTTATAGCACTTGAGTGGCACTTCGGCGATCGGTAAATTTGGACAGGTGGGGTGGTAGAAAACAATAGAATTAGCATGATTTAGCACTATTTAGCAATATTTGTGTTGCACACTTTTAGTGTTTGTACTTTATTTATCGGCATCCACCACCTTTGGGAGTAAAATGCTGAACTTTGTCATCAATGCAAATAGGTATATCTCAAAAAGTAAATTTTAAATTGCAGTAATTAATGAACTGTACTGGTTCCAAGACATGCTAAACAATGCATTTCTAATTAGAAACTGTAACTACATGCAGTCAGTATCGAGATTTTCAAGGTACCCATTAGGGGCACCACCAGACCTAAATAAAATCGAGTCCCTATTTTAGACCGGTTTTTTTTTTTACCTCTTTCCTAATATTACAGATCAAGGCATTACATAAGCAAGTTCGATGGATTGCGCTTTGTGCTACAGCTATCTTGACCTCCGTTCTGCTTTCTTGTTCTGTTAATCAATACGTCTGGAAATACTTCGAATAAGCCCCAACGGCAGGGGCGCAACTAGCGAGGGCGTTCGTGGGGGTCTGGCAACCCCTTTGGGGCCAGTTCAAAACATCTCACAATACTAAGAATAAATCAATTTATCCTATCTCTGAAAATAGAGTTTAAATGAGTGAGTTTTAATGGATAAGCCCTTTTTAGAACATTTATAAATGTAAACAGAACGAACAATCTGTACTAAACGCCACTGGCATTGACTTGAACATGTACGTGATCTTCTGCACGTCAGCCAAATCGAATGGATCACCACAGGGAACCCAAATTAAATGCTGACTAATGCTGACTACTGAGTCCAGTGAAGTTTGCATGTACACATCGATATTGTTCATTTTTTACTCTAAATAAAGTTAGATGCTTTAAAGTTATGTCTGTGTTCCACGGGTTTCGATATTTTAAATGTAAACGAAGTATTCTAGGCCAAGAGAACTCAAGCGAAACTGTTTTCAGTTTACGACGAAAACACGGTCGGAATGAGTCTTGTAGCTGGATGAGCTAGCTATCTTGTTTATCAACTAAAGTATACCAATGCAATGCAAGTTTTTGAGGGAAAACTGCCATTTTTGTCTTCTTTTTCCTTGTCTATTTTCAAATTGCGACGAATGCAGATTTTATTTATACAAGGGTGTTTCACTTTTTTGCTGCTATCTTCCAAGTCTTATAATCTTAAATCATATGGCCTTCGCTCCTTCTCCGTTGCTGCACCTCTTCTTTGGAACTCCTTACCGCCGTCTCTGAGAGATTTACATGACATTTCCTCTTTTAAATCGAATTTAAAAACTCATTTGTTTAAATCTGCATTTAATTTGTAATTCTAGTTTTAATTTTATCATTTTTTGTGTTAAAGCGCTTAGAACTTTTGTATAAGCGCTATACAAGCACATTATATTATTATTATTATTATTATTATTTGAGGCGCACCGGAGAGGGGGGATGGGGGAGGGAGAGATATGTATACGTTGGCGTTGGTAAAAAAGTGATAATAATATAATAATAATTACTATCAGTAAAAAACTACATAAAATCAAAAAACTTATTAGTTGCTAAACAATTAAATGTTGAGATTCTTTGTATTAAATCTTTATAAATTCAAATGATTATTCTGATGCAATTGATATGCTGAGCACGTACGCACGGAATGATTGACATCACAGCTACGTAAGTTATATCGATAGTAAACTCGTATTGCTGCCTCGAGAGTCGTTTTATTAAAGCGAGCAAGAAAAATACTCTCGTTTGATAACCACAACTAAAGTACAAGTGAGGGAGGTCTTGACGGTGGGTATTTATTAGGACATTTTCGTGCAAAAGCACGAAGTGTTGAAAGCAAATTGCAGGAATAGTGCCGTGACGTTCCAGTTGTTCAAATCCTCCATGTTGGATTCTTGTAGGCCGTCATCACGAGAGCACTTGGTGTTCTGCTAGAAGGCAAAAAAGGAAGCGTTCGCTAGAACACGGCAGAGAAACTTCTCCGAAAGGCCTCGGAAACTATCAAACACAGTCCTTGGCAGAGTTCTAAGACTGTGAAGCGATTTTCTGGGTCCGAAACGGAAGGTTCAATAGCTCCGTCGTCTGGTACTATTTCACTTCAAGTTTGCAAATCTTCAAACAGCCCAACGTTCAACATGTCATCAAGGACAGGAACAAAAACCAAGTAAGTTGCTTCATAGTTATTAGATTTCTGTAGTCTGGTTATTGTTTTTGCATAACTATCGAATCTTTCATGACAAATTTAGTTGTTCTGTGTCGGTCGATCTCGACGTAACTTATATAGCCAACTCGATTCGTCGTGATTGCTTTAAACTGTCTCAACAAAGCAAATATTGGTTTGAATTTTCATTTCATTGGATACAAAAGTCCTTATTTTTAGTGTTAGCATGAAGATTCTTTCGCAATATACATATCAATAGAATAATAATTTTTATCCCTCAAAGCGAGCGGAGCGGAAGCTTTATAGACTCAGCAGTCATGATGAAAATGAAAAGTTCTTATAACCAGCAAAATGGAGGACGCCACGATGTCTTCTTTGTTTACACTTGCACATCCTTCTCTTATTTTTTCGGGGTGACGCGAAATATATCTCCACGACAGATATTTTTATTGTTCAACTGATTTATTTTAACAACTTTGAAAATAAGTGTGAAAATCTCTGACCTGATTTCGAAATTGCGTTCCAACCTTTGAACTTCGAATCACACGATTTTATATTAAAACCACATCATCAAATATTTTGCTTTACAGGGAATGAAAAAGAATATTTTACGTTAGATTTATGCCTTGAATTCTGGATTTTCCACCATCGATACCCTTTTGGGAATGAATGTTTACTCAAAGACATGCAATAACCAAAATTCTAAAAGAGAATAAAATTCATCATCAATGATGCCAAGTTGCACTTTCTTTCGTTTATTAATAGATTAACATTTGTTCTTGCATTTAATGGCAATGATTGCAGCAAAATGTTTCGCTTTTGTATCACTAGCTAGACACCGTAAATAAATATTTGCTACATTGTACTCAAAGCGAAAGATTTGGTTATAAACGAAGTTACATGTAAAGACCTAATTTTCTTTACTACTCGATTTTAAACCTAATTGTTTTTGTTGTTTTACTATTAAATATATAAATCTATAAATTTGCAGAAACGTACGGCACAATTTACGACTTTTGCAATGACAATCTAGAAAATTCGTGGTGAACATTTTGTGATCATTTCAGCGTGTTTCAGTGAGATGAACTTCCCAGTCATCATCTGATTGCCAGGAGACAACAAAACTGTTTTTTTAGTTCATTCCAAGCTAGAATAAATTTAGAAATAATTGCTGTCTGGAAATGATAATTTTTTTCTGAGTCTCTTGACTGTCTGACAAATTTCCAATTATTCTCTTGAATAAATTTCTTAGAACAAACAAGATGTTGTTAAAACAGTCTATCCTGAAATCAGTTTTCTTTTGCAGCTGTTTCACACTCCCCCACACACACCCATTATTTGTGCATATTGATAAGAAAAATTACAGAAAACAATGATCTTTTAACATTGCATAATATCTAAATACTGTGAATAGAAAATATTTTTTCCTGTCTGGAAATTTTCTGTCAGTGCAAGTAGTCTCTCGGAAACAGTAGAAAACACTTCCTGAGAGGGCTTCAAAAGCTGACACAAGGAAAGAATCCCTAACTTGACTTGCTTTTGCAAATAACACATGAGTACGTGCTGTAAGAGACCTATTTTGTGACAGCCACAACAAAGAAGAATAAGCCACAAAAAATCCCCAGATTTTAGAAATCTTGTGGTTGTCAGCTCTGTAACTCATTCATTTATTTTTCCAGAGAGATGCAGAAAAAGTCCAAATCTAAAGAAGCAGCCCGATCTAGAAGAGGACAACAAAATGATGAGTTTCAAGAGCTGTCGCGTCAGTTGCCTCTTCCTGATTCTATTTCCAGTCAACTTGATAGACTGTGTATCATGAGACTCACCAACAGTTACATCAAGATTAAGAGACTCCTTGAATCAATGATGAATCATGGTAATTAACTTCTCTGTATTATGGGATCACAAATAGCATTTTCTGTATAAACCAATATTTATTTTGATATGGAAATCACTGCAATGGATCTGTTATGAGAATGATATAGATTCACACTTTTTGCTCCCTTCCCTTCCCCTCCCCATTAAAATAACCATTTTGACGACAGATGGTTTATTAGTGTGTGGACGTGAGAGAATGCAATGTACATTTGCACTGTGCTGAAATGTAATTGAGACATTTTACTTTGAGTACATACATACTTTATTTACAAAAGTAGCTTTATTTATTGATCTATAGAATAGATAAAAATATCAATAATTATTATTTCTGATGTATAGACGAAATACGGAAATAATTTTCATATTAATTTAGAAGGCACATAAGGATATTTTCTAGATGAAAATACAGATATTGTTGATGAAAAACCTGTTACCATAATTTATTATTTATATTCACAAACAGATTATAACATTGCTCACATTTTAAGACAAAATGTTATAAAATCTCAAAAAGGGTTTTTCCTTTTAAACTCCAGTACTTTTGAATAGTTTCTTGCATTTTCTCCTATCCTACTAGTAATTTTATATATCTTCAAGTGAGATCTATATGGAGCAAAATAAGCATTTGAACAGAGTCTGATCTCTGTGAGATGTCATTAATTCTGTCCAAACTTAACCAGATAAATTTAAACACATCTTTTTTTCTATAGTTTTGGATTCTAGACAAAGAAAAATGCCATTTTAGTTTTGATGGAATCCCTGTGACCCAAAAACCGTGTTTTCAAATCTATCAAGATTAGTAGGTGTAGTCTAAGTTTGTAATTAATTGTTTTAGTTTTCAGTAGAGTGCATTCATTGTTATGTTTTTATTGTCTCAGATATAAGACAAGTGCAGAAAATGAGCCTACAGAAATCTTCTATTTATGACAAGGAAGCATTAGAGGTTTGTTTTAGTTCTTGCTCTAATGATAAGACATAATATTTGAATAAGTAATAAGTATTACTCTTTTTCACGGCAGGCCATGGATGGATTTCTGTATGTGGTGGCTCCAGATGGTCAGTGCTTGTACATATCTGATAACGTCAGTCACTTCATGGGGCTGTCACAGGTATTGTTCTTAATCCCCTTTTTTTTAGTTCCCTGGTATGTTTGTCAACAGCTAATCAATTTTCACACCAGGAAGTAGACAGGGGTTTAACATGCGACATAGTTGTCAGTATGAGTATAATGTAACTGAAGTAATATAAAAATGGAACATCAGTTCACGTTTGTTTGAAAGTTTTCTGATGGGGAGCACTTGAAGGGCTCCCTATGAAAATGACTTAAGTGATTTTTTTGATGATTTTTTCAATGGCATAAAATGATATCAATTAACTTTTCTGTGACAAAAATTCAATGTTTGGACATCCATCAAAAAATCACTTAGGTCGTTTTCACAGAGAACCCTTCACTTCTGAGTGACAGGTTGTTTAGAAGAGGTAGGGGTTTAAACATGCAAGATCATTGTATGAGTATAATATAACTGAAGCAATTTAAAAAACAACATCAAGCCATAATGGTTTGAAAGTTCTCTGGTGGGTTTGGCAACTAATAATTGATTTTCACACCAGGAATGGAGCGCTTCTGGGAGACAGGTCATTTAGTTTAGACAGGTTTATCATGCAAGATCATTGTATGAGTATAATAGTGTAATGGTACATGGAAGTGAAGCAATTTTAAAAATGAACATCAAGTCATAATGGCTTGAAAGTGTTTGGGAATAGCAATGTGAAAATGTGACATTGAGTATGGAAATGTAATATTCCATTCTTTTAAGGAAGGAGGGGGTTGAGACACTACTAGCCAGGGTTGGTTACCAAAACATTCCACTCCACTTGGGGTGCTTAATGCAGTTAGTGGACATGACATTTTTGCTGGAATTACATTGTGCAGACATTCTCTTCCAAATAAACTAGAATTAAAACTATGAAAAATTCTCATCTCGCGTGTGAAATATAAAATTGATACTTTGTCTTTAGATTGAAGTAACTGGTAACAGTCTTTACAAGTTTGTCCACCCATGTGACCATGAAGAACTAGCCAACCAGCTTGGAGGACAAATTCCTCTGGAGGACATGGAAATCTTTGATGGTTTGTTCTGCTCAGATTCTGTCTTTATGATGAGCAACCACCTGAAAAAAGGCTCCAAGAAAACCCAAGAAATTAACCCACACAGGTCTTTCTTTCTGCGTATGAAAAGCACCCTAACCAGTAGAGGAAAAAGTGTTAATTTGAGGGCCTCAACCTATCGGGTAAGGACATGCATTGATACTTCAACTTATCATCATCATCATCATCATTATCATTACCATCATCATCATCATCATCATCACCATGTTTATCCATCATTTTTATTAACACATGAATTTTGTACAAACTTTCCTTATCATTTTCATATCTAACAAGAAAAATGATTGATATTAAAGAACAATGTTTTCAATTCAAAAATACCTTTGAAGGGTTCTTTCCATTTTCCTTGTTAAATATTTCTTCTAGTGTACACTTATTATATCTGTCACAAAACATTTTTAATGCTCTGTAAATACTAGAGTCAGTTTTCATATGAGTGGGAACACTGTATGGTTACGATACGATACGGTTACGGCATGAATTTCGAATGTTTTTAAAGACATTACGGCACTGACACGGTCACGGTACGGCGCGGTAAGTTTCCCACTCATACGAAAATGACTCTATCATTCAAAGGTCATGGGTTCAATTCCCCCTGGGGGCTCGGATTTTTCCGAGTCTTTATTTATGCTCGATGAAGCAAACACTATATTTCTAATACCATCATTGTCATTATTCATAAGTTGATCTTGATATTATTGTCATCATCATAATATTGTCATTATTATGTAGGTTGTTCATTGCACTGGTTGCATGAAGTACACTACCCAGTATGATGAGAATGGTAAAGAGGAAAAAGTTCCTCTCTTTCTGGTTGCAATAGCAGTCCCTTTGATGTTTGCAACAACCTTTGAAGTTCCTCTCGATAGAGGCACTTTTACAAGCAGACATATGCTGGATATGAAGTTTCTACAGTGTGATGAAAAGTAAGTGATAACTTAGGCTCATAGGTTCAGGTATTATTTTTGTTTTGATAAATTCTCCTTGTTTCTTTCTTTCTCTCTCTCTCTCTCTCTCTCTCTCTCTCTCTCTCTCTCTCTCTCTCTCTCTCTCTCTCTCTCTCTCTCTCTCTCTCTCTTTCTTTCCTTCTGTCTGTCTGTCTGTATTTCTTTCTTTTTTTCTGTTCTTTTCTTTCTTTCTTTCTTTCTTTCTTTCTTTCTTTCTTTCTTTCTTTCTTTCTTTCTTCCTTTCTTTCTGTTCTTTCTTTCTCTCTTTCTTTCTTTTTGGTTTCTTTCTTTTTGGTTCTCTCTTTGCAGCACTGGAGTGCTTAAACTCTATCAGCTCACTATCAGCTTTGCAACAGAAGTTTTGATGCAAAAAATAGATAAAAGAATAGGCTTAAATAGCTAATTGATTGTTACTCTTTTGTTTTGTAAAACAATTTGATGATGAAATCAAAAAAGGTGAAAGTATACTGAAATCAAAATAGATATATCCATTTTGATTTCCGTTTGCCTTCAACTTTTTCACTTTTACCTTTTTGCCACTAATAACTAAATAAAATAAAATAAATTGGAAATTGAATAATTCAATCACTTCAGTCAAACCTGTCGAAAAAAGTGTCGGTATGTGATTTGTACTTAAATTGTTTCAGAACATCCTGTTTTCAATGTGCAAAGTCATCCATTGGCTAGAATAGGTTATTATTGTAAACCTTAATTGAAAACTTTCTAAATCTCCAAAACAATACATCACACAATAGTATACACTCCATTAACTTGCTAATTGATAAGTATGCTGAGTCACTTCATTGTCTTCCCCTGACCTTGACTTTGAATGGCAATCTCAGTGTATGCATGCGCTTTATCATGCACAGGGCCACCAGTCTCTTGGGTTACTCTCAGAAAGAATTGGTCGGGAAGTCCTGGTACAACTTCCACCATGCTGCTGATCTGGACAACGTCTTAAATACCCACAAGCTGTGTAAGTGTTTATTTATATATTTTTATAAATATTTGGTGGTATAATGTTACTCACGAGAATTCGATATGGAACGCTGATCTAGTCGTTGGTTCTGTTCCCCGATGTCCTCATTCTCAGTTGTTTTATATCGTCACGCAACGCACCCCCCGCGTTGTGTGACGCTACTCAACACGGCCGAGAGGGAAGCAGTGTTCAAGTATTGACCGCTGATTATATCGCCACCTACAATTTCCGAGTAATTTGACTGACCTTGGGACGAACAGAGAAAGACCATTGTGATATCTCCTTGCCTTGTGCATTGAGATGAAACACAGATGCGAACGTCCAAGTATTTCCTTATCGCACTTAAAACTTTGGAGTTTTTGACCTTCAGATAAATAGGGGAAAACCATTGTGACTTTTGCACTTAAAAACAGGGAGAATAGAACTTATCGAAATCAACAAGATCAGCGAGAAGATATCGATTATTCCATATAGTTATCGTGATAACTTCAACGTTTATTGCTGACGAAATAAATGTAGATGTAACTGTAGATATCAGACAGCAAACTATTTCACTACTGATGCGATTGCTTTAGTAGATGTAATTAAAATACTCAAAGCTTTAACACGCAGGTTCCTTACAACACATTTTGTTTTTTTAGACGCGATAGCTTTGTGTTGATACATTAATTCTACTATACACTGCACGTTAAAAAGTTGATATGAGTTATTAGAAACTATGATTTTCTTTGATAAACAAATAGAGGAAAATGTCTGATTGGACTTATGTCCCCTTTTTTTTGGGGGGGGAGACTTTCGTGATTTTCGCGAAGATCCGTGAAAGAAGTTCACTGACGCGAAAATCAACAACGCAAAATTGTTCTTATCTCGTTTCTGAAAATCCTTTTACTAAACCGAAGGAAATTTTATAATTTGAAGAAATGACAGTACTGCTCATAAGTGCGTGTACGGTGATAGACGTGTGTGCACTCTACACTATATTTGGGTCATTCCAGTTGATGGTCGATATACAGGAGTTTAACTAATTTGTTTTGTTGTTCTGTAGTGTTGACCAAAGGACAATCTGTCAGCAAGTACTATCGGTTCTTAGTTCGTGATGGAGGATGGGTCTGGATTCAGACTAAAGCGCACATCGTGTATGACAGTAAAACGTGCCAGCCACAATTTGTCTTCTGCATTAACTATGTCTTAGGGTAAGTCTTGCGATGTTTATCACGTTGTTTATGTCGGTCTTAAATCGTCTGTTTGGCGGTTGGTCTGACCCTCTTTTGTCTCACGTATCGTAGGCGTTTTCCGGTTGCCCACTTATCATTTAGTTTTCTCTAACGTGTCATAATGTCAACGAACTTACTAATAATGGACATTTTTCTGTCTAGGGGCAAACAAAACTCCGACATAGTCGTTTCCAGTGAACAAAGCAATCCAGTTCCTGCTGCCGATGGACAACATCTTTACAACATCTTCCAGAAGGAGGAATGCCTCAAGAACTCCAAGAAAGATGACATCGTTTTTGAAGAGCGTACCAAGCTGATCAAACAAGAAGCCAGAGTGGAAAACAAAAATGATCAAATTGTACCCAAGAAAGAACAAACGTTCAACAGCTGTGCACGAGCTCGCAGGGGCAAGAAAATCTGCGATTGTATGGAGGTGGACTGTGATCATATGAACTTCCAAGAATGCTTTCCTTTGGCGTGGGAAGATGTCATCCAGCAACAAGAGGCTTACAATAGGTACACATGGGACCATTATGGGATTGCACCCATAGTGACCCCACCCATGTCCCCTGTGGCTTCTGATCAAGCAGTAGACAACACCAGTGAACCCTCGACGTCATCCATAGACATGGAATCTAGTGCACCGTTCCTGCCATCACCAAGCGCTGACAAGAAGCTGACACAAGTTAAAGACGAGGAGACAGAAAACATGAAGGCAGATGAGGATGAGGAAGACATTGAAGATCGAGCTCCATTCATCCCCCCACCCTTCACAGATGCTGGATTGATGTGCGATGACGAGATGTTGGCTGACGTGTCGTTTGGAGACTCTTCGTGTTGGATAGATGGCACTGCCATTAAAACCTCGTATATCACAGTCCCTAAAGTTAAAAGGTCATCGCAAAGCCTATCGTCTTCTCCTGTGGCCCTAAGGAAGGCCATTCCAGATAACATACGACGAAATGGCTACATAACCAACGAGCTGATGGGCACTGATCGTGTGTATTTCCCTTTAGTTACCCAGTTTGATGCCGAGGTTAACGCCCCAGTGCAGTCTTGTAACTTACTACAAGGGAGCGAGCTTTTGACTGCTCTTGACACAGACATGACTGACATCAACTCTGCAGGGTACCTCGGTTAGCGAGTTAATATTAGATTGTACAGGGTATTATCACTAACTTGTTTTAGCACCCATACTACTAGCCTGCCCCGTCCCCACTACCCAACCCCATACCACTCACTACCCAACCCCATACCACTCACTACCCAACCCCATACCACTCACTACCCAACCCCATATCACTTGGCTACTGGGCTCTCTCATACCATGTGGTACCATCCCCTATTCAGTCTTACGATGGAGCTAAAGTATTTTAACCACGTAACTAGAGTACAATGAAACACTTTTACTCCAACTGTCAATGTAGGCAAAGGTTTCTAACTTGTGTGTTTCGTTTGTCCCTTAGCTATTTATTACAGCACAGTTGAGTTTCTATTTAACTTTCAGTTCTAACTCTCTAACCATCCCTGAACATAATGTCTTGGGCAAAATCATATTCGACCACAGTTTGTCGGTTTTAACACACAGATGACTGATAATAGCACACCCTTCCGTCCTAGGCGTGGTCTTTATATCAACCCCCATCGATCTCAATCATTAGATTTCTGTGTGTATACTTGTTGATATCATTAAACAGTTGTTTTAAGGCATACATCTTTTTAGATTTTATTGTAGGACTTGGGATTTTTATATGCATACTCTTTAAGACCATATGGCCAAATTTGCACCAGACACAATTAACCCGATCCCCTTCCCCCCCCCCCCCCCCCAAAAAAAAAAACAAAAAACAACCAACTATCGTTGACGAATTTCCTGGCTTGACGCGTAAGGGAAATGAGACAACATATTTTAGTTATTTCTTCTCCACTTAACCTTGTAAACAGACAAGTTAAAAGTTCTCTCGTCTTGTCGACTAGACGGGATAATTCCTGTGTCTTTGTTGTCAATTTGGCTACTGATTTCACAAGCATATACACTCTCATCTGGACGGGTATTCTATCGTTTTGGTCCAGAATACTTATCGATGTGTCAGTTGTAGGCATGAACTAGCGGTTAACTTTAAGATGGTAGTTTGTAATGATAAGCAATAATTAAAAAATATATAACAAATAGGTTATTGGGCAGCACGTATTAAAGCCATGTACGACCTCAAAAGGACCCTAAAAATGATGCTGCCCTTGTAGAATTGTGTGAACTAACTAGAGTCTAAGACCATGTAATGTTAGCGTTTAACGCATTAAACTAACTAAATATCAATATGTCGTTGTTGTCGATTTCATGGGGGAGGGAGGGGGGAATTTCGTGCGCTCAGTACGTGAACACCTGAGCCAAGGCAACATCCATTTGCGCGCAAAGTTCGTACCAATTATCGGCTGGACTTTAAGACCCGGTAATACGAGCAATAAAATCGTACTGTCTACTTTTTGTAACAAAGAAAATTTGTTGCGCGCGGGGTGGTAATACGAGCAACATTTGCTCTGCAACTTGCAACACAACAATGTGACGATTTTGTTGCTCGTATTACCGTACCTTTACAATACCAATTATCTGTTGGAATTTGAATATTCGAATATTATAACCAAGATTTTACTTAGATATTTGAAATATTTTTGGGGGTGTTGAAGCAACAAAAGTAGTCCAACGGTGAAAAATGCGTTTACTCATTGATGCAGGACGGTGAGGAAATTATGCCGGTTGTGATTGTGTACGTTTTTATACGATGAATTTCTCCGCCATGCCAGCCGCAGCCGTTTAGCGAGAGATGACTTGAAAACCCCTTTCAAGGGGAACATAGAACACTTCAGTAAGCTACACCATCATAACGTAAAAGACTAATGTTACCATGACTACAAACCACTCATTTCCGTCAAAGCACAGGCACTTGTCAGTACTTTAGGCAGGGGTGGATCCAGGGGGTTCCTTGGGTGCCCGGCGGGAACCCCCCTTTCTCATCCTAAAAATAGAACATTTGTACGTCGAGAAAGGAGAATATCAAGACAAGATACTGATATGAAGTGAACCCGACCCCTCAGTCTGAGCCCTGGGTCCGACCCTGTTAGGGATAAATGGGTTAAGTACACTACATGATGTTTGAATGTATTTTGTTGATGATTATTTCTAGCTACTTCTAAAATGATGTTTGAATGTATTTTGTTGATCATTATTTCTAGCTACTTCTAAAATGATGTTTGAATGTATTTTGTTGATCATTATTTCTAGCTACTTCTAAAATGATGTTTGAATGTATTTTGTTGATCATTACTTCTAGCTACTTCTAAAATGATGTTTGAATGTATTTTGTTGATCATTATTTCTAGCTACTTCTAAAAGCTCCGGAGCCTTAGATTTCTTCAATTAATTTCCTTTAAATCCTGTTATTTAAAGATAATTGTTAGGCAATTGAAAAACCGAGAAAAAAGGAGAGGATCACCGTATTGGTTACTGAGCTATAAGACGTAAAAGGTGGTACTTTTTTTAAATTATTCGCGGCGAATTTTCTCGAAATGCACGTAATCAATATGGTTTCGAACAAAATTTTCCCGGAAAAGGGCCTGGACCGTCTCAAAAGATATAGATCTGGAGTTTATCTAGCAGTTTTCATCGTATGTGTATTGTTTGATGAGTTGCAAATATCGGCGTGCAATATGTTTCTTGATTAAAAATTTTCCGGTATTGGATGACAAAATATTCTTTTTCTCTGCTAAAGTTAGAGTTTCTAAGAGTTTCTACGTTTTCAATCGCTCACTTACTAGTGCCCAGATTCCCCATGGTAAAAGTGCGCGCGTACGAAGTAACGTCAATATCTGTCTCATCTTCAAAGCTAACACTGCAAACAGATACTCTTTGACAAAAAACAAAAACGTCAAGCAAAACAAAACAGAAGTTAAGCACGTTTCTGAAAAGTGAAGCGTAAAGCGGTTATAGTGCTAGCTTTCATTTTTCTTCTTCTTCTTCTTTTATTTGTTTTTTCCTTTCTTTCTTTCTTTCTTTCTTTCTTTCTTTCTTTCTTTCTTTCTTTCTTTCTGTTCTTTCCTTTCTTTCTTTCTTTCTTTCTTTCTTTCTTTCTTTCTTTTTTCCTTTCTTTCTTTCTTTCTTTCTTTCTGTTCTTTCCTTTCTTTCTTTCTTTCTTTCTTTCTTTCTTTCTTTCTTTCGGCTATAGCTTGGTAGGGAAAAATTACCTGACTAGCCCGTATTTCTGCGTTTCTTCATTCAAAAATGCCTACAATGCACTCGACTATATAGAGTTACGAGACGCTTTTAATGTCGTAATTTCTATGGTTTACAACTATTTCAAAGGGTGTTGGACGCCGAGGCCTCAAGCTCACGCAACTAGACCCGAAAAGGGATATGGGTAGATTCAAAACTTCAATACTTGGCTAGCTTGTCTCGATTTAACCTCAATGGAGTTCTGTGGTAAGGACGAAGCAAGATGTGAATTGTTGTGTTCATGTGATTTTAGAGCTTTTTATAGGAATTGCTGTCCATGCCTGATACTCCCTTTGGGGTGCATCGCGTAGGCTTGTGACCTCTTTCCCCGACAACCTTATTTGTAAATGTATATAATGACTCATTTTTCACTGCCCAGCTCTTGCTTTCCACGTATTAACCCATGTATTAACCTGCGTAGGTCTTGAGAGCTTTGCAGGATTACGGTCAACGGCGCAGGGAAGGAAATTCTGCGAACAAAGTCTCCTGTTATTAGGCTCGATTTCCAGCCGCTAAGTGTTCCGGTTGAAATTTGAACCGGAACCCTTAGCGGCTGGAAATCGAGTCTAAGTCTCCTGTTTAACCTGAGTAGAACTCTTTGTCTTCGTTGTTTGTTGTCCCATTTCAGACTAGGTGATGCTCAAGTGAATATCAAGTGGTGCCGTGAAATCGACAATACATGATGATGATGATGATGATGATGATGATGATGATGATGATGATGATGATGATGATGATGATGATGATGATGATGATGATGATGATGATGATGATGATGATAAGACTTTATTTATTAACATCATTGCTGGTTGCCCAGTAATTTGCATGATGGCCAGATACCGGCGTAGGAGGAGGGAAGGAAAAGGGTGAAGGGGATACAAGGGAAATTCTGAGGAATTCTGCGTCTCCTTTTCGACCTGAACTACAGGAATCAGGAAGGGACGACAGAACGTGATGCATGTCATCGTGTAATATATACCAATGAATATCTGAAATATCCTATATGCCCTGCTAAGAAAGCATGCAGGAAATTAGAATTTGTAGCCCTGGGGCAAAAGCAAATTACTTTGCGATGGACAATCTTGGTTTTATGACTAATTTGCAACATTGATCTACGTACTATATCCTTATTAGTCCTACAAATGGCGGTGTTTTGTCAGAATTAAGCCAGAGTATTTTACTGGATCGAAATTAAAAATGCCTGCATGGGGGGTTGATGTACGCGGACTCAGAACATAGACTTTTGTCACTAGTGAAGTCACGCTTGGCTTGTAATCAACGTTTGATGGCTCGAAGTATTATGCACACATTCTAGCGCTAAGGGTGAGGTCCCCTTTAGCTAGACAGGCTACATTCAACACCACGGTGCGGTTGATATTTGAAAGGCGATTAGTGTTGATCCTGAATAAAATCAATGCTTTTTCGATTCTTAGGTTGGATTAATTAAGGTTCTCGTTCTTAATTAGCATTAATCTCATTTTCTACGTAATTTCATGCATGGGCCGATGCCAAAAAGGATTTGTCATATATAGCAACCATTTTATCTATTCTCACCTTGGAATCTCTTTCCATGAACTCCTTCGACACTCAGATGTCGTCTTTAAAACTCTTTAAAATGCCTTTAAAATCTTGAAACGAAATACATTTCGCCCCTCCGAGTCTCTTCAGTGATTTCACCAGTGGTCACTGAAGAGGCTCGGAAAAGCAAAATGTATTTGGTTTCAAGATTTTTAAAAGCCTTTTAAAGACATTTCAAAGACGGCATCTGAGTGTCGAAGAAGTACAGTCGAAAGAGATTCCAAGGTGCATGAGAGTAGATAAAATGCATGGTTGGTAATCTCATTATAATTCGGAAAACCTAGGCACACTGCAGCTTCGAATTCAAAAATTCACAACATTGTTGCAATCAGTAAAGTAACACGGGTGAAAAACGCATTAGGCATGCTCGAAAATGAGCTTTTATCAGGTATTTTTAAATTAGCAAAACAGAAAAAGAATTACCATAGCTGGAAAGAGCATGTCAAAATTAGTAAAACTGTGAAGTTTGAATGAAGTAACTTTCAAACTCACGAAGATATGAATTTTCAAAAATCGAAATTTTGTATGAAAACATTCGCTGGTAGGCAACTCTTGCCTACCAGCGAATGTTTTCATACAAAATTTCGATTTTTGAAAATTCATATCTTCGTGAGTTTGAAAGTTACTTCATTCAAACTTCACAGTTTTACTAATTTTGACATGCTCTTTCCAGCTATGGTAATTATATTTCTTTACTGTGACTTTTGGAATTACATGATAAAAGCTCATTGGGCGGGAATTCGTAGACGCGTTCGTGTTTACAAACAAAAGTACCGTCGATTCAACTGTTGTGTACTGTTTGACTAGGGAAAGAGAACAACTAAAGCAATTTTTTATAGGAAAAGATAAGCACTAACTTTTCACGGACAACCTTAACTTTCAAGATTTACTAAACTTCAATGGTTTTATTTAAAACTTCCGAGTATACGCAATGCGTTTTTCACGTAATATGCTACACTGTGCCAACCTTTAACGCAACGATGTTGTCCAGTTTAACATCACCTATAGAAACATGAGTATCACGGAATCAATGCGCCAGCAGTAACTCATATTTGTGAATCACTTGAGTAAAACATTGAGGCATTTAGCCAGTGTAAAAAAGTCGTTTTCAATATTTTATACTCAGTCATAAGTAAGATAATTTCTCATCACTTGTCTTATTGAGAACACTAACTAAAAATAGAAGTTTACGTTCCCCTCCCCCTCCTCATATTAAACTACTGAAAATGGTTAAGATGTCTTATGGAATTTTAGTCTTTTGACGATCGAGCAAAATAACATTTGAATGGAAAGGCGGCTTGCGTCGACACTAGTGAAAAAGGTCTGCGCATGCTCGTAGTCACGTCTTCGTGTTTTTGTAAACTTATGGAAATTTCGCTTTTACGCTTGCCTTCAACAATGCTTTTCACAAAATGTCAAAACTTAAGGCCCAGCATTAACATGATGTCTTCATAAATGCAATATCTTTGTCTCACAAAAGTATAAAAGATAAATTTTATGTACACACCGAGAACACGAGCATTTTAAGAAAACATTGTAATATGCACAGCATGCGCAGACAGTTTTTCACTACAACTACCAGGATGCTTTGCCCACTTTCTTTTGTACTATTCTCAAGAAGGAATAAAAACCTGAATAAGGAAGGGGGTTTGTAGTAAAATGACTCCATCATACAAATGTTCTGCTCAGCGACTCGAGCTGTTATTTATTAATTTTTGTTATCAATTTACGGTTCATCACCTGCTAGCTAAGCACCTCCTGCACAAAGCTATTTTTCATTACCTGACTGGCGACTGGCGACTGGCGACTCGTACTCTTCTTCGTCTGTCGCATAGATATAGATAGATAGGTCTCTACGGCGCATGGATAGGTCTCGGCGTAGATAGGTCTCTACGGCGCCTGCTCACCGCTAGGGACACCATAATCTAATTTGTGGAGTTTTCTCATGTGATAAAAGGATTGTAAATATCATTACTACTTATCGATTCTTGTTTTGTTTAAGCATGAAAAAGTATATACAAGTAAAGTGGTTGAGAATATACCGCTTGTTTAAGTAGTATATTCTTGTTATTATTTTCTGAGACATTAGACATTATTCACCAATTATCTCTTTGCATGGAACAAAGTATTTTAATAAATCAATTTGACCCCGGACAAGAACAACTTGTTTGAGTCATTTAAACTGATAAGAGAATAATGAATTCTGGAAGCCTATGTAGATCAGTAAGTTTGCTATTCAATAACGCGTGAAAAATGCACCCTACCGAGACCTGCATGCAGTTATATGAGCAAGTCCTTCCTGCCTTTAATTAATCTGTAAGGTTTCTTGCTGATGCAAACCTATATATCATATGACTGACCAGCTGCACTTGTCATGAGACATGCAATGACAGGAGCTCTTTTCACTCAGTTCTGAAATGAAATTATATGCATTTTCTAATCGCTGGTTTTCATCAAATCTAGCAAAAAGCAACGTACAATGAACAGATCTTCAATGAGTGACTCTTTGAAAAAATTAGTGCGAAAATCTATGTCTTTCAGAGTAGATGAGTTCTGGTTTTTATTCTTAGATTGTCGAACTAGGAACTTGAGTTTACCAAGAGAATTGGGTTGAAAATGAAAGATAAAACATCTAAAAACTTGTTAAGGCCCGGTCTTCGACATTAATAGATTTTCTGACAAATTCTTATTTCAATTTTTGGCTCGAATGGATGAGAACAATTGACCAAATTTCACATGACATATGCATTTGACACATGGACTTCGTTCGTGTAGACAAGCAATAGAAAATTTGTCTTACAAAATTCGTTCTGTTTGAAGGGCCTTTAAAAACTTGCACACAACGGCTTTATACATAGTCTAGAAGTGATTCTATTTTCTCAGTCAATTTTAACATACTGGCTGTCAGCCCCTAAAAATCAAGTAACCTAATGGAGTTGTTTGCTGTGAATTCATGTTGACATGTTCAATAGTGACAACTAAACAGTCACTGAGTACGCATACCTGAAAGCCAAAAACAAACTCCATAAAATAGCCTAAATACATTCGTGAAAGTTATTTTTTTTCTCTTTGAAAAACATTTCCAAACCTAAAGATAATTGGAAATGGTTATAGTGCGTTTAATTTGTTTTCTTGGCGTTCTGCTAACTTTTAATAAAAATATTGGGAAAGTTATTGTGTTTGGATAGCTAACAACGGTGCTATTCCTGTAGGCAATTGAGCTCTCTCACCTGCTGCTTTTCATCTAAAATTCCCTTCATCAGTTTTCTTCAGTGCAATTGCTTTTAAACGCAAATCGAAAACAACGCTGTTTTTTGTTTCTTTTTCCTAATTATTTTTACCGCCAAGTTTGTTGATGAAATTGGATAAGATAAAAGTGACTTACATGTTTACTGTGGAATTAAGTAAGGGTCACTATTTTATAAGCAAACTAGATGCTGATTGTGTGACAGTTATGACGAAATCTCATTCAAATTCAGTTTTCTCTATTTTTCAGAATACTCAATGAGGTTTTACCTCTGTTTATTCATTGTACCGGTAGAAACGGCGCTGAAGACAGATCATTTAGTCAAGTTCACTGCCGGTTAGAAGGCGATTGACACAATATTTAGCCCGTAAGATTCCTGGAAGGCGAACTGATATTTTTGATTGTACTGATCAAGTCAGTATTTTTGGCATTTACTTTTAGAAATATCTGTCATGATGGTGTAAATGATTTCCAAATTGTTGCAAGCAGATGAAGGAAACGACAGGCTTTCCAAATCAGGCCACCATATAGTACGATGAACCACTATCTGAGTCAAAACGCTAGTGCAACCAGTGGTTATACAAACAGGACTCTAGATGAAGAACCAAGTTTGTGCTTCGATATTCCTGGTTCGTGCCTAAAAACGCCTCTATACGCTACACTGATCATTTCTCTCACTCTTTGTGTGGTTGGAAATAGTACTATATGTCTCATTGTTGCTCGCCATTATCAATTACACACAGTGACAAACGCCAACATTGTGAATATGGCTGTTGGTCATTTACTTTTCTCGATATTCTGCGTTCCTACATATCTAAGTATATTAAGTCAACGGAAGGTCTCTCTGTGGCTGTGTTCATGTCTGGGATTTTCTTTTACTTTCTTTGCTACGGGATCAACGCTAGCACTGATGCTCATTGCATTTGAACGCTACTATGTCATAATTTCCCGAAGGAGCTCTTCGAGGCAATGGAGCGCCAAAACGGCCAAGAAATTGATACTGGCGACATGGCTTGTGGCAGTAATGTTATCAATACCATGGGTAGCTATTAGCGACCAGCATTTATCTTGTACAAAAACACTATCCAAGTTTAACCATTCTGTAACCGTATATCGTCTTAACCAATGCCTTCCTTTCTTAAACCCCCCATCTTCGAAAGCCTTGCAATTTTTTAACATCTTCTTAGTTGTGCTGTGTTTTATTTTGCCATTGGCGACTGTAGCAACGCTTTACTGTAGAATGATTGGTCCACTTTGGCAAGGATATAACCAGGTTAGGCCTTTAGGAGCTGGTCACCCTAAAACTATACGATATACAGCTGAAATTAGGACCGCTAGAACCATGTTATTGATGTTCATCCTTTTTCTATGTTGTTGGGTAACTTATTGCTACATAGCGATCTTCAACGCTTTGAACTGGCCTTTGAAACCCATTACGAACGAAACTTTGACAATTGCATCGATTTCTCTTACGTTTATTTCCTTTTCTCTCGACCCAATAATTTACGCTCTACGAAATCCTAGAATAAGCATGATTTTGCGTGGAAGAAACCGGAAAAGAAGGAGAGTAAAGTTTGGAGTTAGCGAGTTTGCAACTGATGGTCAGAGAACGATGAGTGATCAAACATCGAATTGGATTCACGGCAGATGTGAATCGACGTTTGAAACAACAACAAGCAAAAGTGAAGATTTCAGAGCGCCCTCAACTGCTCAAACTGTGTCATCTTCTAGACAATCTGGTTCTGTTCTCTCGTTTTCGTATCACATTAGCGTCGAAGAAGAACCTAAAATACTAGAAAAAGGTGTCTGAATACAAAGGCTATAAATCTTCCAAGATTAAGTGAACAAAAATAAATTCATTAATTAACAACTGAGTTGCAAGATTACTAAAAATTTTCGCTATTGAGGAACTAATATGAAATCATGAGAACATAGTAAATTCACTGTTAGTTGTATATAAGGTGTAATTATGTTACTAAGTAACCAATGCTTTGTAAAAATCGCGTAATAACATCAAAAACAGTTTCTACTAGGTCCTATAAATTATTTATTCAATTTTATCAATCCGCCAGTGTCTTGCTGACCTGCGTCGAATGGTATTATGGTTTAATAGCTGAGAACAGGTTTACTTTATAAACAGAAGAGATTAAAGCTCAAATAGTTTTTATTATTTCCTCTCCAAGACAAACCTTTCGAATAATTTTGTTTTCATTTAAGGAAACGAATGTCTCAACGGATATCTTCCTGTCAAGTTATATAGTATAATAGGTGTGAATTTAGACTGATATGGTGATCTGAGCAATTGTACATACGCCCGGTTAAAGAGTGGAAACCGAAAGTAAATATTAACACTAATAGCTACAGAGAACAACACTTGTGTATGGTTTGTAATTTACTAGCTACATATATCTTCAAATCAACTTTCATTTATTTACAAGCGAGTTTGACGTCGAGTTATGACTAAAACTGACGCTCCAGCCTTCTATTAGTCAAATTCTTCCGTAAAGACAATATCTATGATCGTGTTAAGACCAGGAGCGATAAGGTAATTTGACAAAACACATGCAAATGTGAAAACCAGCGTTTATCGATCGAATAAATGGAGACAGAGTAGACACGGCAAATGAGTGCACACTCTTTAGTCATTAGCTGTTGTTTTCTCTCGTTGATTTTCATCATGGAAAATGCCGTGTTATATACATGGTATCAAATAAAGGTTAAAGTAGTTTAAAATGATTTTAGTAATCGAAGGACTATTAACAAAACGATGTTGAATTAGCATGTACAAAAAGGACCAATGACAAGCAAGTCAAACAAGATTGAAGATCTTAGCTGCCAACTGATTAAACAGAGTCAAAAACCATTACAAATGCAAATTAAATATATGGGAGATGATATATTTAAAGAATTCGAAACAGAAAAATAAACCAAAGAACGAGAATAAATTCCAAAATTAAAACAAGTTGTTATCCAACTTTTTTTGATGAAACTAAGGAATTAAAGACAGCATAGGAAAAGCCCACAGTAAATAGCTTGCTCGAAAACACCTGCGGCAAAGTTTCAATTACATATCTCTCTTTACTTCTATAACCAAACCTTTGCAAATATCTGCGAGGTTTCAATTACATCTCTCCTTTACTAATATCCAAAATAAATGTCAAAATAGTGTTTTAGGAGACGGTTTGCGGAATAAATATGTTTTCACAGAAAAAAAACCATTTTTGTTACCTCAAGGCGAACTGAAACGCTAGATTAAAGCCTTTGAATTTACTTTCTGGTTTCAAATTTCTTAAGCTTTAATCACCGAACAGCGAAATCGAAAACTACGGATATTGAAAAGTAAAATCCGACATTTTAAGTAAAACGTGAGACTTGCTTTTCCGTTATTTGCAAAAGAAATAAATTTTGCCTATTGTTAATTCTTTTAATGAATTGAAGTAAAAAATAAAAAAAACCGAACTGACACGACAACCTGACTTGTTTTGGGGTTACATTGTAACATAAATAGTGCAAGATTTTAGGACATTTCAATGGTATTAGACCAAACAAAATGCAAGCAAAAAGATAAACGGCTTTGAGTTTTACTTGGACGGAAATTGTTCACTCCTCAAAAGGTGCTGATCTTATTAATTAGTGTGGTTCTGATAAATGCTTTTACAGGAAATGTAAAAAACCTGATAATTAATGATCAACTCGTTTGATTTTTGATTGTAAAACTTCCCTAAATTTGCACTTTGATTTTGATGTACCGTGACTGATGCTATCTCAAAAAAGAACTACACATTATTGGGTTTAGCCTGGCTAAGCCTGTTAAGAAAAACACTGCAATCAAAGTGTACAGCAAGATATCATTCAAAAAGGAAAAACCGATCATCATGAACAATTATTTCAAAAAAGGAAGCGATAATAAAGAATAATTAGGCAGAAAAAGGATGGGAAAAACCGGTCATCAAGAACAATCATCACAAAAAAGGAAGTGATCATGATGAATAATTACCAGAAAAAGGATTAGGCCATATCATTGACTGAAATATTGAAAATATTATGGCATATTTGTTACGGTTCGATTTGTATAAAATGCAATTCGACGATTTCAGAAACATCGTAAGTGCTCATAATACCAAATGACATGTACAAATTTGTGATTGTTAAATCAAATACTTCAGTAATACTGATAAAATGTGCGACACACCGACTCAAAAATTAGCACTTGGGTGTTACTGGATTCCGTTATTATCATGGAGACAGCATTTCATTCTCTTAGTTATACTCTTTCGGATAATACTAGTATGTTCTTAATTAAAAATAGCCTACTGACAAAAACGAGTTTACAAAACACCAGCAAAGAAAACTCCCTTTAATATTCATAATGCAAATTTCTCAATTTTGTTGAGTTTGATTGCATGTAAAGAGGATAATGGATACCCTGCTGCAACCGTGGTAGAGGGTCAGGGATTCAATAAAGATCTAACTGTTAAGATTGGGTATTACTTTCAGTTTGCGAACACATTTACTGGGAATAAAACTTGAGCTACCGTATACATTTTCCCTAGCTATGTAACCAAGCCTGCTTATTATCTCGTCAATAAACTAAAAAATTAGAGTTTGCCGAGAAACTCGAAAGTTTCAGTTAAGAACTCCGCAAATTTCAAGTTGAACAAGTGAAAATCTTGAAATCATAAACTCGAAAATGTCAAACTGAAGTCAGTGAAACACAAAATAGATCGATGTCCCTTTATGGACCTCCGTATTGTGGACTTCCTGTGCATGCTCCAACCCAAGAAAAGTTAAAGGTGAAGTAGACGTTTTACACCACATCAGTTAAGATCCATTTGTTCGATTAGCAAAAGCTTTATAGTGGTCTACGATATATCAAGCATACAGTCCAGTCTTGGTGGTCTAGTTCGAACGATCTCCGCGTTTATCGTTTATGACAGCACAGCGCGCGCTCGTTTATTACAATTTCTAATTGTGTCAAACAGTTGAAGACTAGTTGACATCATTACATGAAGTGGTAGTGTATCGGGAAGGACCGAAAATGTATCGGTATCGAATCGGAAACCTGACCAAGCCACCGGATAGCGAAATCGAAGACCGTGGATATCGGAAATCAAAATGCGACATTTTAAGTAAAACGTGGCTTACTTTTCCGTTTGATTTGTAAAAGAAATAAATTTTGCCTATTGTTAATTCTCTTAATGAATTGAAGTCAAGAAAACGAACTGACACGACAAATTGACTTGTTTTTGGGTTACATTGTAACATGAATAGTGCAAGATGACATTTCAATAGTATTAAACCAAACAAAATGCAAGCAAAAAGATAAACGGCTTTGAGTTTTACTTGAACGGAAATTATTCACTCCTCAAAAGGTGTTGATCTTATAAGTGAGCTTCTGATAAATGCTTTTACAGGAAATATAAAAATCCTGATAATTAATGATTACATCGTTTGTTTTATTGATTGTAAAACTTCCCTAAATTTGCACTTTGGTTTTGATGTACTGTGACTGATGCTATCTCAAAAAGGAATAGCAGGCATGCACTATCGGGCTTAGCCTGGCTTTGATAAAACGTAGTCCAAGTGTTGATATAAAAACTGAAGCAAAGTGTTCAGCACGATATCATTTAAAGAAAAGGAAAAACGATCATCAAGAACAATTAAGTATTACAAAAAAGGAAGTCAGCCATGAAGAATAATTACCAGAAAAAGGATTAATTTAGGTAATATCATTGAATCCGGCAGAAATCAATTGAAAATATTATCGATCGCATTTCTTTACTCATTCATTTGTTACGGTTCGAGTTTGTCAGTATAAAATGCAATTTGACGATTTCAAAAGCATCGTAAGTGCTCATAATACCAAATGACATATACAAATTTGGGATTGTAAAATTAAACTCTTCATACTGATAAAATGTGCGACAAACCGACTCAAACTGATTAGCACTTGGGTGTTACTGGATTACGTGATTATCATGGAGACAGCATTTCATTCTCTTAGTTATACTCTTTTGATAATACTAGTATGTTCTTAATTAAAAATAGCCTATTGACAAGTTCACAAAAACGAGTTTACAAAACATCAGCAAAGAAAACTCCCTTTACTATTTATAATGCAAATTTCTCAATTTTGTTGTGTTTGATTGCATGTAGAGGATAATGGATACCCTGCTGCAACCGTGGTAGAGGATCAGGGATTCAATTAAGATCTAACTGTTAAGATTGGATATAACTTTCAGTTTGCGAACACATCTGCTGGGAATAAAACCTGAGCTACCGTATGCATTTTCCCTAGCTATGTAACCAAGCCTGCTTATTATCTCGTCAATAAACTCAAAATGAGGGACTCGAAATTAGAGTTTGAGAAACTCGAAAGTTTCAGTTAAGAACTCATAAATTCGAAATTGTCAAAAGTCAGTCAAACACAAAATAGATGTCTCGTATTGCGGGCTTCCTGTGCATGCTCCAACCCAAGAAAAGTTAAAGGTGAAGTAGACGTTTCACACCGACATAAATTAAGATCCATTTGTTCGATTAGCAAAAGCTTTATAATGGCCTACAACATATGCAGTTCAGTCTTGGTCGTCTAGTTTGAACGATCTCCGCGTTTATGACAGCACAGCGCGCGCTCGTTTATTACAATTTCTAATTGTGTCAAACAGTTGACATCATTTCATGAAGTGGTAGTGTATCGGGAAGGACCGAAAATGTATCGGTATCGAATCGGAAACCTGACCAAGCTACCGGATAGCGAAATCGAAGACCACGGATGTCGGAAATTAAAATGCGACATTTTAAGTAAAACGTAGACTTGCTTTTCCGTTATTTGCAAAAGAAATAAATTTTGCCTATTGTTAATTCTCTTAATGAATTGAAGTCAAGAAAACGAACTGACACGACAAATTGACTTGTTTTTGGGTTACATTGTAACATGAATAGTGCAAGATGACATTTCAATAGTATTAAACCAAACAAAATGCAAGCAAAAAGATAAACGGCTTTGAGTTTTACTTGGACGGAAATTGTTCACTCCTCAAAAGGTGTTGATCTTATAAGTGAGCTTCTGATAACGCTTTTACAGGAAATGTAAAAAACCTGATAATTAATGATCACCTCGTTTGTTTGTTTGTTTGTTTTATTATAGAACTTCCTTAAATTTGCGTTTTGATTATATATACTGTACTATGAATGCATGCTATCTCAAAAACTGAGGAACTGCACACTATTGGGCTTAGCCTGGCTTTGATAAAACGTGGTTCAAGTGTTATGATAAACACTGAATTCAAAGTGTACAGCGCGATATCATTCAAAGAAAAGGAAAAAAAATCGGTCATCAAGGACAATTATTACAAAAAAGGAAGTCAGTGACGAAGAACTGTAATTACCGGCCAGCAAAAGGATTAGGTCATATCAGTGAATCAGAAATCAGTTGAAAATATTATCGCATTTCATCACTTATTCATTTGTTACGGTTCGATTTGTATAAAATGCAATTCGACGATTTCAGAAACATCGTATATAAGTGCTCATAATACCAAATGACATGTACAAATTTGTGATTGTAAATCAAATACTTACTGTGCGACACACCGACTCAAACTGATTATAGCACTTGGGTGTTACTGGATTCCGTGATTTAGTCAGGCTAATTATCATGGAGACAGCATTTCATTCTCTTAATTATATTCTCTTGATAATACTGAGTACTGATGTTCTTACTGATTAAAAAGAGTCTACTGACAGTTCACTCAACTAATCGAGTTTGCACCGAAAACAGTCAGTCAGCAAAGACTGAAAACTCCTTTAAGCCTGTTAAGCCTGGTTTTCACTAGCGACATTAGCGTAAGCATAAGCAACATACGCAGACTCAGTATTCCATTTATATAGGTGTGAGAAAAGACAAGCACTGCTAATGAGCATTGCCTTACTGAGTCTGTGTATGTTGCTTATGCTTATGCTTATGTCGCTAGTGAGAACTAGCCCTTACTATTGAATAGTACAAATTTCTCAATTTTGTTGAGTTTGATTGCATGTAAAGAGGATAATGGATACCCTGCTGCAACCGACATGGTAGAGGGTCAGGGATTCAATTAAGATCTAACTGTTAAGATTTGGTATTACTTTCAGTTTGCGAACACATTTGCTGCGGGAATAAAACTCAGGCTACCGTATGCATTTCCCTAGCTATGTAACCAAGCCTGCTTATTATCTCGTCAATAAACTCAAAATGAGGGACTCGAAATTAGAGTTTGGCGAGAAACTGGAAAGTTTCAGTTAAGAATTCCGCAAATTTCAAGTTTAACGCGTGAAAATTTTGAAATCATAAACTCGAAATTGTCAAAAGTGAAACACAAAATAGATGTCCCTTTATGGACCACTGTACTGCGGGCTTCCTGTGCATGCTCCAACTGAAGAAAAGTTAAAGGCCGGAAGTAGAAGTTTTACACCGACATCAGTGAAGATCCATTTGTTGGATTAGCAAAAGCTTTATAGTGGTCTACGACAAATCAGGCATACAGTCCCATCTTGGTCGTCTAGTTCGATTCGAACGATCTCCGCGTTTATCTGTTTATGACAGCACAGCGCGCGCTCGTTACAATTTCTTGTATCAAATAGTTGACATCATTACATGCGCATTTTCAGTGTGTCGACAGTGTATCGGGAAGGACCGAAATTGTATCGGCATCGAATCGGAAACCTGCCCAAGCATATCTAAAATTATCAAAACAATAGTTACCGCTGTACGCACTGTGGGCTCAAATGCGAAGCAACGATCAAGCTGTTGCAAAGCTAGAGAAAGTCTTGCCAAGTTCTTCTTAATATTTTGAATCCTAAGGATTATTTTTACAACAATATTTCTTTAATCTAGAGAATGTTACTGTTATAGCGTTTTTCTGTATAATAATACAATGGCACTTCACTGGGTACAGCATGTTGATGGTGGTCCAAGACGAGTCAACCATTCAGCAGTATCTGTTCGTGAAAGGTTTATCTTTAGTTTTGGGGGATACTGTACCGGAGAAGACTACGATAAGATTGACAAAATAGACGTACACGTCTATGACATAGGTAGGTATCTTTATCAGACAATAACTCTCTTGAGCTTCAAGTTTATTTTCACTCATTTGTGTGTTACGAAGGAGAACATGCGTTCTAATACATGCATGTAGACTGTGTTTCAACGTCTTGTTACGAGCTTTGGTTCTTGGTTGCATGGTTGTATAATTTTTGGTACTTGCGTCGTTAAAGCAAAACAGTGTTTCACTGCTTGATGTATAAGAGTTCTAAGATATTCAAATTAGGAATCCCAGTAAAATGCCAAACACAAAGTTTTAATTGAACTTTCCGTTACATTGTAGAGCAGTTATCATGTCATTTCATACTCAATTCTTCATTCATAATAGTTTTTGTCTTGCAGTATTTAAACAGTTTTTTTTTTTGTTTATTTTTACCATGGTAAAAGATTTTCCCATTAACTTCTTTCGATCCAAATCTGGGCAAACCGCAAGCAGGTTCATTGTTCGCAAGGCTAAAGTTATCCTTACTTACGGAACATGTTATTATTATTCTTGCTCACACTAACTATAGAAACACATTTCTTGGCTGAAATTGTTCTCAAAAAAAACTTCCAATAAAAAATGTTTGTATGATACATTGTGTTTTTCATGCCTGTAAATTTGCATTACGTTTTCATATCTATTTTTAATTGCAGATTTACGTTTTTTATTCGTATGGTAAACCAAAAATGCTTGTCGCCAAGCGTCGTTTGGGTTGTGCTATTCAAATTAGTTGTGATGCCCAAAATATAAACAAATGTATCAAAAATGGTAGATAGATATCTATGCAGTGCACAAGAAAAATGTGTTACTAGGATGAATATTAGGAAATATATTATTTTTATTATAGTACTCTAAACCACTCATAATACTCCAAAACACATACAGTAATTGAAAGTTATATGTTATACAGTAATAATTCAAATGCATTTGCTTACACTAATTAAGAGGTACATACTTGTATACAGATCAAGCTTAAGTGTTTGTTTTGAAAATAATTTTATGGCCAAACAATCGAATTTTTGCATGAAGAACTCTTTGATAGTCTTGATACAGACTGGATGCCTACAACAGGCTAGTAGCCAGCAAAGACTCTGGCAATAGGCCTGTGCAACTTAAAGTATTGATACAAAAATAGGTAAATCTTCCATGTAACAGAGAACTCTGTATAAACCACTTTCAAGAAAATTCATTCATTTCTTTATTTCTTCATTTTCTTGTAAATTTTCTTTATTTATAGTGACAAGCCGATGGACAAAGCTTCCAACAATTAAGAAGACAGACAGTAATTACAACTGTGTGCCATACATGAGATATGGTCACAGTGCTGCATTGATGAATGAATCTGTGTTTATTTTTGGAGGACGTAATGACAAATATGGTGCATGTAACATATTATATAGCTTTGACACAGGTATGGAGCTGTACCATTTTGTACATTCAAATATATCATTTTCAAGCCTGCATATCAAAGAGGTTCTGTATTATTGATAGTTTGTGAGGTGGTTTTTACAGTTCCATATTCAGTGTTCTTCTGAAGTGAAATCAGCCAACTACATAATGCGTGGCTGCTTTCATTGGACCCATCCTGGATGTGGGTACAACATTAACACAGGAAGCCCAGTACTACCCTCTTGTCCTCATGTTCACATGATATCAGTTCTGATCCATTTTGTTGTGTATTTCAGATACTTTAACATGGTCAGTACCAGAGACACATGGATTGCGGCCAGCAGCAAGAGATGGACACACAGCATGTATTGTTGGACATAAAATGTATATTTTTGGTGGATATGAGGAAGAGGTAAAACATTTGAATTCCAGTTTGCAGTTTGCTGTTTTTTTTTATGGAATGTTATTTTCTTGTGACATCAAAATGGCTTCCTGTTTGCTGCATTTTGCTGGCTTTTTATGGAATGTTATTGGGTTGTGACATTGAAATGGCTTACTTTGTTTGTTTGCTTGTTTGTTTATAGTACCATTAAAGTTATTGATATATCATAATGTATTCAAAATGGTGTACAGATATCATTGGAATTAATTTTCTGATAAAAAAAACCTCAACAGTATTAATATATTCTTATTTTCTATTTTGCTTTACAGGCAGAATGTTTTTCCAATTCAATAGAATACCTTGATGCTGAAACTATGACATGGCATCAGTCTAAAGTTGTGGTAAGCATATTCTCTTGAGAAGAAGGAGGGTTACCCTGCGAGCAGAGGCAATTTTCCTAGCACTTCTAGAAGCATGAGGAAATTGCCTCTGCTCACAGGGGAGGGAGGGCTGACTAAAAACTAAATTTAAGACATCTTGTAGCTTCAGTAATCCCCCTGTTCAGAACCCATCCCTGACCAAATAGCTAAAAATTACATTTTAAGTAATTGATATTGGTATTGATGTACTTTAAACCTGTGTATTTCCAGGGAACACCAGCAATGTGGAGAGATTTTCACACTGCAACAGCTGTTGGGAACAACATGTACATATTTGGTGGTAGAGGTATATACTTGATTTACAGACCTCACTGATATTCCAATATTGGTTTAACTTTAATATTTTATTTGGTGCACTTGTAGGGGATGTTCTTGGCCCTTTTCATTCTGGTCAAGAGGTTTATACTAATGCAGTATCAGTTTTTGATACAAGTAAGTGGATATGCTCTCTACTTATTGCATACAAATATCTGTGACAAGTAAAAAAACTCATTATGTGGAATCTGGATTTCTAGCATGTTAAACTAACTTTTGAATGAGAAAACGGCCATTTGTACGAGCAACAATAAGGCGCACTTTTAGTCTAAGACGCGACGTGCAGAGGAATAACGTTCTGAGATACAAAATTTTTATTTTGTCCGCGTCTGTGTCGTTTTTATACGAAGAGGTTTGTATCATATTTAAGTCGTATCTAAGATATGGATGCGTTGTATTTTCGCGTGTTTAAATGGCCTAACTGTCATGGAAGTTGTGGGTCATATTCTATATTCTATTGCAGTAAAAAATTCTTGGCATATTGCTTTGACGACGGGAGATACTCCACTAGGAAGACGTAGCCATACGACAGGTAATAAACCATATCCCTTGTTGGTGGTAGTGGTGGTGATGATGATGATGATGATGATGATAGTGATGAGAATTACGATGATAGTAATGACAGTACTTCAAGGGACTTTAACACCAAAAGCTCATCAATGTGTTCAATTCTGATTCTAGTTTTACATGGAAAATTCATCTATATGTTTGGAGGCTACAACGGCATAGAGAAGAAACATTATAACGAAATGTATCGACTTGATACAATAACCCACGTTTGGAGTAAAGTTATTACATATGGAAGAGGACCATGTCCTAGACGAAGGCACTGCTGTTGCTTGGTTGGCTCGAGTGCTGTGATTTTTGGGGGAACTAGGTGAGCAATCAATTATTTTTGATAGTCTGTCACATGGGTGGTTTTATTTTATTTTCAAAGTGTGACACATCGCGCAGCAATGTTTATCTCCTCTTGATACGTAAATGTTGAGGAGTAATGACTTGACTTTTTAACAAGTAGAGTTTGTAGAGAACCAAATAAAAGTAAAAAGTAAGTAGAGTTTGCGCGTCGAGACTCAGTTCCTACTTTTATACATATAAATGGCAGTTACATGTTACAGATTGTCGACCGGTTACTAGTATTTGGGATTTTCAAAACTATTTCGTGTGATTTTCTGGGATTTTCTAACGTTAACTCAAAGCGGCGCAAATTTGGTAGACAAGCTGTAACTAATAATTAATACTAGTTGTTACAACAGCTAATAATAGTTAACATAGTTTACGCATCATTTGAAACGGTTTTCACCAGGGCGCAAGCGCAAGCCCGTGATGCCGACACTAGTGAAAAACGTCTGCGCATGCGTGCATATTACAATGTTTTCTTAAGAAATGTGTGAGTTTTAGCTTGAAATAAAATGCTCATGTTCTCGGTGTATACATAAAATTTCTCTTTTATACTTTTGTGAGACTAAAATATTGCATTAATGAAGACATTATGTGAATACTGGCCCTAAGTTTCAAGAATTGACCTCAAGTTTTGACATTTTGTGAAAACCATTGTTGAAGGCAAGCTTAAAAGCGAAATTTGCATAAGTTTACAAAAGCATGAAGACGTAACTACGAGCATGCGCAGACGTTTTTTACTTGTGTCTGTGATGCTCCGTTTTGACATAACATGAATGCAAGCACAAGCACATAAAATAGGATAACTGTTTATCCTTATGCTTGCGGCGCTTATACTTGTACTTCATTATATGCTTGCGTCGCAGTGAAAGCCAGGCTAAAGCGTTCAACTTCCTAAAGTATTCTTGTTTATTTTTCAGTCCTATGGCAGATTCAACATCAGATAATGAATCCAGTCTACAGGACCATTCTGATCTCTATGTTCTCGATTTCAGTAAGAAATACGTATTTTACATGAATAGATTAATTCATAGTTTTAAAATGCAAATTTTGTCAATATTTTGTTCGCCTATTAGGACAAAAAAGTGTCCGGTTTATACGGAGAGATCTCGTCTTGTTTTTGCTTGTAAATAATGGCCCTTTAAAACTTGTTTGCACTGATAATTAGGCGTATCTTTTTTATCTTGGGGTGCGAAAGCAGATTAGAAGATGCGTTGTCATATTTATCCGGGCTCTTGGTTTCGCGGACTAGCTCCCTCCCTCTCTCCTGTTCAGTCAAAATTAATACGCTGAAGGAAATGCCGCTGACACACAGAAATCGTTTTTACAGGAGTTTCACTACTTCTGTGAGTAATATGTTATCTTTCTTGTTCTTTTAGGTCCATCGTTGAGAACGCTATGTAAAATCGCTGTAATCCAACATAAACTTGACGTCAGCTGCCTTCCAAAAGTTTTAAGGTACTAATTTTCATTTAGTTATTTTTTCTACAATTGCAAACTCGACAACTCTTAGGCAAAGTCCAAACTATCGGTGACACATTTGAAAATGCATCGTTTTTTCAACATTTTTAGCTATACTGACGAAACAGCGTTTTTAGACAAAAAGAAAAACATTGTTTTAATGAGACCGCAGCAGAAAAGGTGCTTTCAAAAAGGTATCCGGCAGCATAGTGTGGGCAGGGTGGCCGTAACCTTATACTTATCGCGTTTCGTGCAAATCCGATCCCTTAAAGAAAAGTTAATTAAAGCTTTTTCACAGTTGGTAATTATAAGTTTTTTCGTGCTTTCACAGAATGGAGTTAAGTGTATTAGAAGCTGGATTGTCGTCTGACAGATCAACGCACGGCTAACATCTCATTTGCTGCAAATGGTAACACCCAAATATGGCAGGCTGGTCTTGCTTTGTACAAAGAATAACATGAGAAGACTTCTCATTGGATTTCCTTCTTTATCATTATTTTCTAATGTCTAAACATTATTTATCCTTTTACTGGGACGCTCTTCTAGGAAGATTTTAGTTGCTTTTGGAAGTTAATTTGTGAGCCTTGCAATAGCTGTTAACATGACTTTTGTTTTGTTTTACCCTAACACATTTTCACAATTTTAATAACTCAGTCATCTTAGAAGTTCATTACTCTTTCTTTTTTCTTTTTTCTATTTTTTTTTTTTTTTTTCGCTTTCTGTCAATCGAAATTTACCATCAAACATACGTTTTTAATGAACAACGATCGAAACGACCTGGATGTCTGAAGTCGCGAACACTGTTGAAAATTATGTAGACAAAATTGAGCCACTGTAGTAGAAAAAAACACTGTAGATATAATTTTGTTTCAAACATTTTTAGAGTTTTTGTTTTCACACTTTTTAAAGCTATTATTTTGATTTTTATGGCTTAGTAAATTCACAAAGTTTCAAAAAAAATTGATTTAATTATATAATATTTAGTTATAGTGTAGCTTTTTAGACTGGAGTTCCTGCTATAATCAACTTGTCCATATTCATGCATAGTGACAAAAACTTTCAAATCTTTTATATGAACTGACGCTCAAGCGTTGGCAAGCCACTGAAATCGTCCTCAGGGACCCAAGAGCCTCTGGGGCTTAAGGATGTTGAAAAAAGGCCAGTGGTCTTTCTTTGCGATGCTTTGGGTCATTGAGGAAGCGGTTCAAACAAAACCCCAATTAAATATTGTCCAAAACGAGATGAGGTAATAAACATCATATTGGGTTTGCTTGGAGATGCTTTCGACGACAGAATAGGTTAGGGAATATATCACAACTTTCAAAACTTTAAGCAAGCACACTGTTTTACAGTCTACCATTGTAAGACGTTTTTCACAAACATATCGTTGGATATTTTATTTTTAATTTAAGGTCTCTATCGCGTTTTAGCTGTAAATACATTTCACAATAAATTAAATAATATTATTACTAGGTATGCCTCTCCTAAACTAGACGAAGTAGACAGTTGAAAGTATCCTTAGGTGGTTAACACCTCCCATATCCCCTCCCCCTCCCCCCAGTGCATGTCCATAGGCTGCCCCCTCCCCCTAAGAAAAGCCTTTCATGCTGCTATTTCGAATTTTGAACCTGTTGTAAATAAATTAAAATAGCTTGCTGAATTAGGGGTGACATTTTAACAAATTGTATACTAAAAGTATAAAGCTGCTAAGGCATGGAAATACGGACAACAAAATCGCGCACCATTTCGCGCAACATTTTTGCGTTGCAAGTTGCAGAGCAAATGCTGCTCGTATTACCACCACTTCTACTTTGTGCAACAAGGAAAATTTGTTGAGCACGGAGTGTAATACGCCTCTACTTAATGCCTAGCCCTTCCCGTTTTAAATCACTTTACTCATAGCTATGAAAAAAAAGACACGTACTTCAAGCGTTAATTAAGCCGCATCTGCGCGAGCAAGAACATATCCATAATGCCTTGCGCCCTGGAGGGTAATAGATTTTTCAAAATCATCAGAAAGGAGTTTGTAGATTTTTGAGCTTAATTTTCTAAATTAGTAGACATCGTTATAAGATTTATTAGCTGCTTCGTCATTAAACGCCATTTTGTTTGATTTGAATTGCATGCAGGCAATTGCATGAATTGAATGCCTGGATTGCATGCAAATAGCCACCCCAAAACACAAGGCATTATGGGTATTGTTAAAGTAGAGAAAAACGGACAACGATCGATAATTTTAGTTGTATGTTGCTTATGATTGTCAGCTATGCTAAGTTACCAGCACGGTTTAGTTTTACAGATAGTGATTTTTTTTATCTAGTCTAGTATACGAATAGTATATTCAATGACTTTTTGGGGCTACACAAGACAAAATTCAATATATTAAATGGGATATTTTTAATACTAATGTAATTATCATTCCTTATAAAGGGATCATGTACTTATAAACTATATCAATTTAAATAAAATATTCAAAATCATTTACAGCGTTTATTGTTTCTTAGGGACTGGTCATTATTTACAGGGAGGGAGGGGGGGGGGGGGGCTGGTGCAAATGAAAAAGGTAACTGCTCAATTTCTACATACATATACGCATAACATTCTTACAGAGTGAGCGTAAAAATCTGTGGCCCCCCTCTATTTGCACCAGCCACCCATCCCTGTAAATAATGTCCGGTCCCTTAGTTGTTGCAAAATGAAGAACGTCACAATAAGCCCCAAGGGTGATGACGTTTTGATTCTCTCTCTCTATATATATCTACTGAGAATCCTTTTTAAGACCATACTTACTATATCAATTTAAGTATTACTTAAGTATTATGGTTTATTGATAGGACTGGGTGGAGTCCAATTCGGTCTGTAATTGAGAGAATTAATGCAAAAGGCGTATTTGGTTGACTGATTTACTGTCATCATTCTTCTCTTTAATACCGTGGTCACTTCGGAATTTATCTAAACACTTATAATTATAACACTGATTATTTCAGAAGCTACTATTGAAACATGTTGCAAGTGTGTAGAATGACAGTAGCTTCATTTACAACTCCTCTTCCCTCGTCTCATTTTAGTTGTACCTTCATGAAACAACATTGAATAGGAAGGGGGAGGGAGAGAGGCAAGATAATATTTTATAATGGTCATTTTTGTCCCAATTACAAGTAACCGTTTCATTTCATTGTTCGTGGACGGATATGTTGATATTTCCCCACACTCCCCTCCCTTCTACACAAGACTGTACATGTTTCAAGGTAATGCATCGCGCACGCGGTTCTCGTACTGGCCTGTCCGATATTTGGATAACTTGGACCAACTTTATTACCTCAAAATGGCTTTATTACTTCATGGCGAGTCAAGATGGAAAATATTGAAACATTACTTGTTTTGGATAAAGATTTCAGAAATAGTAAGTTGAAGTTTTCGAAAGTCATTCAGCACAAAAGCCATCCAAACAAAGGCCGTTCCAGCTTCTCTCCTCCTTTGTTGTGTTGTGTTACTTTAAGAATGAGTTTCGTCTCCTAGAGAAATAGTCTTTAATTCTAGAGAGAAAGGATCTAAATGGCTTTGTTTAGTTTCAACAGGTCTTAATTGATCAGCATGTAGGCGATAAGCTAGCATTTAAATCTGGGCCACTCACTAACGTTATCATAACACACTTTATCTCGATATCTGGAACCCTGTGTGACGTTCCAAACAGACCTGAGCAGAAAATACATTTCGTAGATGAGTGAGAATTCATTTATTCAAATTAAATCATTGGTTATAAATTCAGATTATTGCGTAATGTAAGTTTTACTTTCCCCCCTTGAAGCGTCTCTTCAGTGACACAGCACGTTCCAATACAAGGGAGAGATCTGTTTCAACATGCTCAAAGACTTTACAGACTTTATGGTTAATTTACGCTCCAGTTTTATTGTTTTGGTAAATATTATGATAGGGATCGTAAGTTTGGCATGTGGCCTTGTATTAAGGAATCATACTGCGCAGCTAGGTATGCCATAATTGTTAGAAAAAGAAAATATCATGAGTTAATGTTATCAACATCACTAATGCTCAATTTCCTAATCTTGTTTCAGCTTCTTCCTTTATTGATTTTCCCGTTTTGCGTGACTTACGAACAGCGCGCATTTTTGCACACAAAAGACAAAGTAAACTGGCTTAATATAACGGTCAAATATCCTTTCAAGTATTATGAAAATACAACTGCAGTCTATACTGGTCAAGATGCTCCCACTAAGTTCAGCTTTGATAGTGCAATCAGTGTCTGTGTGCAACTTTATGTAGCGGTTGCTATAGTAACTATGGTTCAGGCCATCTCCATGGTGGTGATATCATGTATTGCTCATAGAACCCAATCAGCGGGACAAATAGTTATGTATACAGTAAGTACCTGACTGAATACTTATAGAGTAGATTTTGTATGAGTGATATCTATAAAACATTTCTACTGTAACTGTACGCTGTGACCATGCCATTTTAACAAATACGCAAACATGCATTATGCCTAGTTATGGCATCCCCATAATTTTCATTTATTAGTGCATGAGGAGGATGGAGAGGGGATTGGTAAAATTTCCTGGAGAGTTTTCCAAATAGTCTAACCCCTCCATGGTAGGCACAAATTCCATAACCCCCTTATATTTTTCATATTTATTTGGAGTTTTAGTAAAAGAATGACATGGTAGATACTTTTCCATTTATTATCTCCATGTCGTTCTTTTACTAAAACTATTAGTGTCACTGCTGATAAACTGACTATTTGGAGTTTCAAACCACCTCTCCCACAAAATCTACCTTCCCAAAATAACACAACTCCTCCCACCCCACTGTTCCATAAACACAAGCACACACACACAATTTTGCCTACTCCGCATTAGCTATATATTAAATGAAAGCCCCCTTATACTCACATACTTTATTTACCCATTTCAGGAATTATTTTCAGCAATTGTAGTTGCTTTTCTTCTTGTCGTGAGTACTAGTTTGTGGTTATTCAATCTTTTTACCCTGAGAAAGGAAATTGAAAGAGAGATCAATGCCTTTGAGGAATATGCAAAAAGTTCATGTACAGTTCCTGAATTAAAAAGTTGCCAGGTCGCAGTGTCCTACCCTGACTATACTACACTGTTTCTATCTGTGGTAAGCAATAGTGGGAAATATTTGTTCTTTGAAGCCTTAGCCACTGTCCTCCCCCCAAGACAGAAAATGTCATCATCAACTTAGAGGGGCCTTTGGGGGTGAGGGATCAGGGAGGGGTTGGGGTGGGGTATTCTCTGTCGTGCATGGTCGAAATCAAAACTGAGTTATTACACAGACACACAAATTTTAGTGTCTGCCTAGCTAGTTGCATTATTTTAATGCAGATAGATGAACATTTTTCTGGCCACGTTTCTACCTGGTGCCTTGTCCATGATTAGTGGAGCAGGCTTTAAAAGGGTTTGTGCAGATGTCTTTGTTGACTGTACATGTCTCCCCTCTCGTTACTTTTACCTCATTATTGAAATAATCTTCTCTTAGTTACATATCTCTATACTTCCACTTAACACAATGTCTCTACATTGAACAGGCATTTGGTTTCCTTGATTTCCTTGTCTGGCTGGCTGATATTGTATTTGTGTATCGCGATATCCTTCAACCAGTTCAAGAAGATGCCAATGGGAACAATGCTCTTATATGGGCACAAGAACTCCCAGAAGCCTCAGCCACTGTCCAGCAGCCTTCAACATAAAGTGATCTTTTTCATGCCGGCTGCTATGCAGTGACTTTAGAAAGTTAATTTACCTTAAATAGAATGTAGATGATTTGCAAAGATGACTTGACTTATGACTTTGGTATTCAGGATTACCATCAGTATATTCACATTTTCCTTTCCAAGCTTATTATTGAAGAACCATGTCCCCCATTTTTGGCTCTAGAGGTGAACATAGTATGACATATTCTAGTTATGGCATTTACTTGTCACATGCAAAGGAATCAGAATGAGGCTATGTGCATAAAGCTATTTAAGTCATTGTACCAAAACAACTTCCATGAGCCGCTTTAAGGTAGTTCCGGAGCCTTAGATTTCGTCAATGAATTTCCTTTAAAATCCTGTCATTTAAAGATTATTGTTTGGCAAGTCAAAACCCGAGAAAAAAGAGGGGTTCACCGTATTATTTCAAGAGTTAGAAAAGCACAAAAGAGAAAACACACCAAAAACGAACACCAAATATCACCCATTTTAGCGATTTTCTAGCCGGCTTTTTCTAAGGATAAGATTAACTAAATTTAAAAGTTCGAAGTTAAATACCTACAGGCATAGTGTACAAGGTTTCTTGATTAAATTTTTTCGATATTTGGATGACAAAATATAATTTTTCTCTACTAAAGTTAGAGTTTCTACGTTTTCAATCGCTCGCTTACTAGTGCCCAGACTCCCCATGGTAATACCAATGCTCTCTAATAAAAGTGCGCGCGCTCGAATGCGCGCGGGAAATGCGCAGTAGCAGGGGTCCGAAACTAATTCCTTTGTATGTGGCAGGTGAGGATTACCTCGGAACTGGACTATTAAGACCTCCACATTAAATATTTTGTTAGGTTCTTTGCAACATATAAATACAAACAAATGACCAGGACATCACTGTCCAGTTAACATCTACTCATTAATCAATTAAAAGGTCAAAATTATTGAATTCAAAGAATATTTTCTGCTATTAACATTTACTGAATATTTTCTGCTATTTGCTATCCAATATTTTTATCGTATAAAAAATTTTATACTCAAAAGCATATTTTACAGGGCATTATAATTTCGTATTTTATGATTATATGCAGAATTGAACAAAGTACGGTAATATGTATTTACTGGGCACGATTTTAATGTTAATTATATCCATTTTGAAATCACTGGTGATTTCTGCAATCTGATTGGTTAAAAAGTGTGCGATTAATTCCTAAATTGCATCCTTTTGCTTCATTAATCGCATCTTTTTTTTCCCAAACAATCACAAAACAGTGTCTTTTATTATCAGCCAATCATATACAAGAATCAAAAAAGCCATTTGATTGCTGTCAAGCTGTGGGATTTTTTTCCTTGAACCTGTTTTCACATTTTTGATAAAAAAGTAGAGCAAAAAAGTTGAGATTTCAAAATGGATATAATTAAGTGGAAATTAAACTTCGTGTCGTGCAATTTTGGGCCAGAAATCATACTCGTGATTATCAAACTCCCGCTACGCGGTCGTGCAGTTTTGTAATCGTATGATTTCGGCCCAAATTGCACTCCACTCAGTTTAATTACCATTATTAATCAATATCAAATGATTTTAATGTAAATAAAATCAATTGACAAAATGTAATAATTTTTATCTAAAATATATTGATTTTATAAAAATATTTAAATGATGAAAAGAATAAACTCTCTTCACAGTTTGAACAAAGTGACTATAAATGAAAACACTCAAAGACTGAAGTTAATTTCACCCTAATCAATAAATTTGAAAACTCATCCTTTTTCTGTCTTGATCCTTTTGTTTTCCTACCTTAAAGCCCGAACAAACGGTACAACTTTTTTTGTGACTTTTTCTGCAACAGCGTCCAACAGAGTTGCACCGTGTACGCATACCTGCTGTTGCGCGCAAATTATATATAAAACTTACAAGTATAGGTCTGCAACGTTGGACGCAACACTAGGAGTGGACATGGTGTAACATTGGCGCGCATTGGCGCAGAGAAACTTGCATCGTGTGTACAGGCTTTAAGTTTTAGACGAAGGAAAAAGGCGTTTTAGTGAAAGCCTTTCACGTTTTTATATGGATCTAGCTGATCCCACATTGCACGCTGACGCGCCTCGGTTCCGTGTGCGCGCGCACTAATTAAAACATCTTAATTCTTTGTGACGTCACAATCCTGTCCTCGCGCGCTGTTCAAGTTACAGTGTTAGCTTGACGCACCTTTTTGTTTTCAAAACCTTTTTTGCCTTTTTTAACCCTTTCTATTTGAGTTGAAATACGACCAAGCTAGGTATGGTGCGCCGTTGATGGACGAGTGGTTCACAAAGTCTTATTGGATTTTTCTGGTGTTGATAGTTTTAGCACCTTTGACATCTCAAAGTGGTAAGAAAGGAGTAAATGTAAGAAATGCAAATAGCTTGCTTGTGTTTATTGACGTTTTTGTTAATGACAGGATGTGAAAGCCCAATCTTGCCAGGAATATCCCAGGCAAAGTTCACAGCGTCTTCATTTGTAGGGTAAGTTGACGCATTTTTTGGTTAATTGCTTGTTTTACATGTAAATGGATTATTAACAATCTTGTATTTGTAATCATTCAGTGACAATAAGCCATCCCATAGCCCTCTTGGTTACACTGGAAAAAACAAGGGCTGGTGTGTGTTTAAAGCAGACGTGGAGCGCTGGATTGAGGTATGTTGTTCGAAAGTAAGAAATGCTGTTAATCTCACTACACACTATTGTTGATTACTGTTGAGTTGGCTCAAACTCATTACAGTGTAAGGATCGACCTTAATCATTTCCCCAAACATTATTTAGTTTTATTGAGGAAAACTCTACACAGCAGAACTCTCTATTGTACGAACTAACACCTCCATATTACTGACTAATTTGGAATCTCCATAAATTTCAAATAGAGAAAACTCCAATACGAAATAAAACTTGGGTCTCATTATTCCAATGTTGAACTTATATATTCTGAATTTCGTGTTCCATTTTTTCAGGTTGATCTTGGTTCTCAATATGTTTTGAAGAAACTTGGCATCCAGTACTACACACATCAATCTCATCTCTTTCCAGTGAAAAAGTTGATCTTTTCTTGGAGTGAGACTGGAGAATATGGCAAATGGAATGCATTTCAAAGAGTTTAGTGAAGTTTTATTTTTGCTTTCTACTACGCTAAACAGCGTTTACTGATGCTCGTTGAATTCAGATCGCAACAACTCAACCTTCCTCATTTTCATGGTGGAATTCCGACGGGACGATGAGAATACTGACAGAGAGAAAGACAGCCATGAGGCTGAGATGGGCCGAAAGAACATTTCATGAACGGGCGTTAAATATTGCGCATTTGAACAGGGCTGGAAAACGTACGCACATAAAACATTTTCAAGAAAAAATAACTGTATTACAAGCGATCAGAGAAGATACACTGTATAAAATCAAAGCTAGTCATACAGTAGCCTACAAGTTTAGTGATGTTTTTCAGTTGTTAACGTTTCAGAAACGGACTTAACTTTTAAACTTTTGCCGAAGAGTTTGTTACTTTTTCTGCTCTGTTGCGCATAATTTTTACTTCTATTTTAACACCAGCCCTATTCGGTCTTCCTAGTGATCCTCGGGGTAAAATTGATGATCACATTTTAGTCACACCTAAATCTCACACTTAAGATTTTATTGTTAAATTTCCAGGCATTTAAGACAGACTTGGTGAATGCCACCCTCCATAATTTGAATGATAAAGGAAGCTTCCCAATGACAGCACAGAATGTACGCTTGAATATAACAGATCCTAAGGATGGAGTATTTTGTATTAGTATTGAACTGTATGGATGTTCCGGTAAGTCACCAAATGAAACCCAGGAGCCCGTTCCTGGAAACCCAATTGGCACCAAATCAAGATTAAAGTGAATAGTTTTCTTAAGAGTTAATTCTGAAGAATAGCTAATGTCAGATCGATAAGTCGTGCATGCCCGCGCGCGTAGCCAGCATTGAGGCAACCACAACGTTTGCCTTGGTACGTGTTCCCTTTTCCAGCCCACTTGCCTGCCTTTCAAATCGTACGCATTCTTGTTCCGCCGAACTAACTAAGCGTTGTGAGTTATCTTTCTAGTCGCTACCCTGACATGTACTTCGGTAAAGATATTGCTCTGGCTATTAGCATGGTAATCGTTCAGTCTAAAATCGTTTTGTCGAATGGAATTACAGTATAGGAGCCCCTCGTTTACAACATTTTAATTATGAGTGTTGAACTACAAGACCCCTATTCTTTTGCCAATGCAGTCACTGTCCCCACTACCCTACGTGGCTGGCACTCGGGGAGGGGGAGGGGTCAAGTAACCTGCGTAGCGGGCCTCTAGGCAGGGGAGGGAGAGGAAGAACCACTACGCAAACAAGAAGACATCTTCTTGCGTGAGAGGACTTGACAGTATAGCAACTTCAAAACTGTGTAATTATACCCGAAGGCAGTGCCTTCTAAATTATCCTAAGAATCTCAGTATTGCTCCGAACACCACTCAAGCCAACCGGAAGGCCCTTCAACCGACAAATAATGATTGAAAATTACAAATGGACTCAAAAATAGAAATGACTTTAATTTTTATACAAGATAATGGGGCTCGAGGTCAAAATAATCAAGGTTGAAATAGAAATATTTTCACAAAGAAAATATATATTTTACAGTTGAATCTCACGGTAAGCGGGTACCTCTGGACCAGGTTCAATTCATATCATTGGGTCCACTTACCAGAGGTGTGGAGTTTCGATTCTCGCTATGGTTTGCACTCTAAGCTGTTGTTAGCAAAAAGAAAAAAGAAATGTCGAAGTTAATTCATCCCTGTTTGTTTACCACAGCTAAATGTTCCAGTACTAAATGTTCTAAGGGTTATCAGTGCACTGTGTTTCAAGACGGCACTGAAGGCTGTGATCGATGTTTACCGGGCTTTTTAAAGAAAGGTTCTGAATGCATTTGTGAGTATCTCAAGTTCAGTAATGTTTCTAATTCTCAGTCTCTTATATCACCTTGTATCACCTCATACACATGTAGAAGGGAGTCGACGGGAGATAAAAGGGGAGACGACGAGAGTATAGAAGACGTTACCCAATTGACGCCCTGTTGTTGGAACTGGCAGTTAGACATATGATGAAAAATGAAGATTCGATTGAGATTCGAAACATCTGGATTTTAAGCATAAAAAAGTCAGAGAAACCCACAGAGCTATTTCAATTATGTACATATCTGACTGCGACAAAATATTTATAACTATACACAGTTAGACATAAGCCTTTTACTATTATTATATTGCCTTTGCCGTTTCAGCTCGTTTGCCGTGTAAGTCCGGCAAGTCTCCATGTCATTCTGACGCTGCCTGCGTATCCCATAAACCTTACGACTATGCCTGCATATGCAACAAAGACTTCATGGGTGATGGCAAATCATGTACATGTTAGTAGATTCAATGAATACTAATGTTATTTGCTCCTATTTAAAAAGCCACGATGGTCGAAGGCCTGAATCTGACATCAGAGATTGAGTAATAAGCTGCATATTTTGATATATACAAAGCCATCGATATAGAAGGCTGTAATATTGGAATTTTAGTTACGACCTAACTTAAAACTTGTAACTAATTTAACAAATAGATTCCATTTTTCCGTGCGTCTGTACTCTAATCGATGCACAGATGACGTCAAAATGTGGTGAGAACAAAAAAGTACGCCACGAGACGAAGTCGAGTGGCGTGACTGTTATTCTCACCACATTTTGACGTCTTCTGTGCATCGACTAGAGTACAGACGCACGGAAAAATGGAATCTATCTGTTTTATATAATATTTATCGAAACATTCCAACCAATCAGAGCGCGCGTAAGATTCGATGACGCCATCTATGTGTGTGTACTCTAATCACACATGGTTGTTCGACCAATCAGAACGCGCGTAATATGCCAATTATTATATAAATTCCAATAATAATACAACAATGCGGAATTGTGCTTTTTCGTATTTTCGTTAGGAAACGCAAAAGCAAAAACATATATTCCGTCTCAGTTTCAGATTGACCATCGTCATAATATTTCTAAATAGGTGTATATATAAGACTGTTAACTTTGCAGTGGAGATATTCTAAACTATCGTGTATGATTTCTTTAGTGTGTGGTCGTGGGTATAAAGATAAAGGAAGTGGATGTGCGGGTACGTGATTATTGTACAATTATATCATTTAACTTGCTACATCAACCATTAGTAATTTTATTACCAAGCCATAGTGTGCGTGGATTTCTGTAACGTTTCACTGTTGATTCCATTTACCCTGATGATGGGCCTTAGGCCCGAAAGCTTGGTAATAAAATTACTAATGGTTGATGTAGCAAGTTTAATGATATGACAAAACCAACCAACAAAGAAATATTAGATATTGTACAATTGTTATACTGCGTCAAACTTCCACAAACACAAACAAATATACATTTAATTTCGTGAATATTTTTCCAAGCCAGTTGTTGTGGAACCAAATTTAATTTCACTTGTGACAAGCAATTAGAATGATTTAGGAAACGCGACTGCGCGACGCGAAAACAGGACGTTATAGAGGACGAATTTATCACATTCGTTCATTGCGTGACTACCGTGACAACGTCACGACACCACCTCCTGGACGTCATTTCATTTGTTTCACGTTCTCTCCTTGACGTCGGCGACGTCAACGTTCATTACGAACAAAATTTGTCAGCGCGCGGCGTCGCGGCGTGTTTGCTAAATCACTCTAGCTAACAACGTTCGTCATTTCGAGGATTCACCTTAATGGCCTCTTCCCTAGACGGAACACCCTAAACCGACCATCATCCACAACGACCCCCTCCCTACAACGACTAACTCTCTATAATGGCGCTCTCTATGTAAATGGCGTCTCCCTCTATACAACGACCACCTTTGCTTTCCTAAACGATCAACTCTCTACAGTGACCCTCTATAATGGCGCTCTCTCTCTACAATGACCACCTCTCTATAATAACCACCTCTCCACAACGACCACCCCTCTATAAACGATCACCTCTCTAAAATGGCCATCTCTCTAAAATAACCGCCTCGCTACAACAGTTATTTTTTACGATGACCATTTCTCAACAACCAGCTCTCTGTAACAACCTCCTCTATAAACTACCCCCCGCACCCCTCCCACGATTTCTAATGGTCCACCCCTTAGAAATAACTCTTCTGGGTATAAATACAACAGAAATTCTATGTGGGGAACATGTCAAATTTGTAGCTTTTCTTGTCTATTGTGTTTGACTCCTGAGCTTGGGTGAAAGTTTTAAACTCAAAATAAAATCTTTTAAGAAGCGAGTTTCAATATATTTTACTTCAAAAACATGTTTCCCATAGGTTGATACATCCCCGCTATGAAAATCTCAAAATTCTGATGTGGAGAAAGTGATATGCCACAAAATAACAGAAAGTACTATAGTTTTTTATAAGGACCATTACTTAATAACCATGTTTGAAATGCGCTCATGTTACTACTCCTTTCCAACCTGGCTAAAACAATTAAATTGTGCTTGATGTTATTTTCTGTTTTTGTCAAGACATCAATGAATGCGATACGGGGGAACACAATTGTGGAGACAACCAAGATTGTATCAACACCGACGGCTCTTACCTCTGTCAGTGTAAATTTGGCTTCAAAAACAACAAGGGAAAAGGTTGCCAAGGTACAGACTGTAATATGATTTCTGTGTTCAAATCAAATCGAATCGAATCGAATTCACCGATTCACCTTCATGGAATTTTCCCAAAATTCATTACGATTCAGCACGAGCAAGCGAGGTTTGGGTAGAAAATACCAGATTCAGTCAAGTCTCCTCGCCATATATTTATTAGAGTGGTTTTCAAAAACCCGTCAAACAATTTATACCATTTACATTTTAATAGAGTGTATGGAACAATAGAAAACAAAAGACTTTTAGCAGAATAGCACTAAATAAATCAGTAAGTATTTCACGGGCTTATGAAAACCACTCTATCCGATATTATATATGCGATAATTAATACAAATATATTCAGTTCTATATTATTTATATTTATGTTGTTAATATTCATTTATATGGCAAATATACTGAACTTGCATGAAAAATGGTTGATCACAGATAATTACTAGTTCGTACATGGTACATCTACTAATTGCGAATAGGTCCAGTATATATAATGTAAGTCATTAACTATAATTAATCAAGCTAGTATACCGACTGTATTTTCGACTATATTTCGATCCTCTTCACTAAAAAATTAAATAGTGTGATATTCTAAATAGAGTTACTTTCTCAAAGTTCAAACTCAAAAGAGAATGTTTCCAAACGTTCAGTGAAATCTTCCTAATATTAATTATTTTTACCGATTGACGTCATTGTTCTCGAAGGTCTCCGCGCAATCTTTTATTACTCGTGCCCAGGGCCCGGTTGTACGAAGGTTGGATAAAGTTATCCATCGGATAAGAGTTATCCACTGTATAGATTTTGTATAGATTTTATCCGCTGGATAAGGATTTATCCGCTGGATAAGGATTTATCCGCTGGATAGCGCTATTCACCCTTCGTACAACCGGCTCCAGGCCTTTAGGCCGGCACGAGTCTAGGTTTAGGTTTTCTATCAATCTATCGTCGTAGTCGAGAATGTGCCATAAAACGAGGCCATCACGTGGCCACGCACACTAGCGACTTGCTTGCTCAAAGGTTCGATGCTTTGTTGTTGTGCTTTGGATTCCGCCTTTGGAACACGATTATGGTGAATTTCTTCAAAATACATATAAGTGCACACGCTGTTCGCGGTAGAACCATACTAAAAGTCGTCGTTCCGCGAACTCAAAAGCCAAAAGAATTCAAAAGATACTCAAACGAACTCTAATGAAACTCAAATGAACTCAAATGTACTAAAATAATAAATATCAGACATAATAGTTGTATAGAGAACCGTAAGACAAATGCTGTCAAAGGCAGCTCGTATATCTAAATTTTAAAAATGCCTTTTTAGCCGATATTTGGTTCGCTTTCAATTTCATTTTGGTTAAAACTCAAAATTTCAACCTTGGGGATGTTGTCACCATGGGACACCATCACAACATCCGCTCTATGGGCGACTGCATGCATGGGCACGAGTGAACGATCGACTAAGAGTCGTCTAGTTTCTATTACATAACCACGGAATCGTTGGCACGTGGCCTGGGTCCTTTTTGATCCATTTTTCCAAGTTCTTTGAAGAAACACGCACGAGAAATAGTTCATCAGAAAACTAATAATGTTTCCAAAAAATTCTATGGGAATTTCCAACAAAAAAGATTGCCGTCAGTCCTTCGGTCCAACAGACAAAGAACGAAAAAATCTTCAAGAGGACGAACTTCAGTGGGATGGTATTGTGGGAGGAAGAAAATATCGATTCCAATATCAAAGCCAAGGGTTCGAGCCGCCTGAAATTTTCGAGAGAATTGACCAGGAACCGTACATCGGAGAAACGCCAGCGAGTACCAATAACAAGAGAAAAGTGCAATACTCGTTTAGGACCCGGGAACCGCTTCTCAACCGTTGTGCAAAGCTGAGCGAAGAACCAAGAAATCGAGACTGCTTACAAAATGATGTAGTGACTAGGGAAAAGAATTCAGTCGGAAAGTCCAATGAGATCGTACCTTCTTGGAAGTCCAAATCACCCATCATGTTTACACGTAGCAGAATGAACTATGTTGGTCAAAAGGAGGACAAAAAAACAAAGAGCCATCGTTTCCAAGAAGAGTTTGATCTTCCTCATGACAGTGACGTGCTCGCCTTTTCAAACCATTTTGCCGTGAGGGATAGATTCAGTTCAGTGGGCCGCCGTATAAAGCTACCCCCAATCCAATCTTTGCCGCAACTTTTACCCCGGAAATTTCCACCTACGAGCACGCTTGTTTCCGTCCCTAAGAGAGTAGAAATAGAGCAAGAAACCAGTTACCCAATGTCAGAGCCCCCACCTTTCATTTACGAAGAAAGCCAACAAGATTCCAGCCACATGGTCTCGAGTTTGTTGCAAGTTTCACCCCGGAAATTTCCACCTACGAGCACGCTTGTTTCCGTCCCTGAGAGAGTAGAAATAGAGCAAGAAACCACTTACCCAATGTCAGAGCCCCCACCCTTGATTTACGAAGAAAGCCAACAAGATTCCAGCCACATGGTCTCGAGCGAAGAGTCAAAAGCTGACAGCTGGAAACCGCTAAAGAGTAGAAATGATAATCATTTTCAAGGTATAAGTCCTGAAAATAAACTGAGTGTTCATCCCGGGAAGAGATCCAATATTTTTGCTTCCATCTACAATCGTTTAGTTCCAAGTACACCCGTCCAGCCTCGCCATGGAAGAGCAGCGACGATCTCTGAGCAGTTTTTGGCGCGCCGATTCAGGTCTAGTGATAGACGTCGACGTAACGAGGTTTGTGACAGTCTTGACCAATTTATGAAAGAAAGAATGCAAACCCGTGCATTGGTGAAACGTTTTGGAATAGACAAACAGAAGTGAAGGGACAATTGATTTAATGCTTTCAAATTGTAAAATACAAATGAAATGAAGGAATTTAGTTTTTAGCATAAGCTCTTTGATTTAATATCGAACGAATCGCAACACAGTTGAAGCTTAAAGAATCATTGCCAGCCACAGTCCTTTGCGCGCAAGACGCATTACAATAACCATTTTTGGTATACTAAAAATGGCGGAATAATTGTTCAGATCAGCGACTGTGGAGGTTTAAAATGTTCAACTTCCCGAAGGAAAGCAAAAACATGTCCGCGCAAAGGACTGCGGTTGACAGTGATTCTTTAACTTGAAATAGTCAAATACGTAAAGAAAAGTGACTTTCTTTAGCTGGTTACCTAACAGTTCTTTAGTAGGTATTACAATATATGTGCACTTGGATAGCGTTTTTGAGGCTGTCATTTTAATGTAATGATTAATGTAATAATAATTTAATATCCGATCATAAATTTATATCATAATACTAACAGTAAACTTGGATATGAAATGAATCTTGAAGAGGATCTTCTAGTTAGGGGCATGAAATGCCAACACGTTTTGAACATATTGTTACATAAAGTTTGTGATCTTCTTGGGAAGTTGTTTCTTTCATTTTATTCCTTTTAGAATACAAGTCCATGCCTTGATGGAACACTGACTCTCAATAGAACATCACATACATGATCTAAGTTATTAAATAGATGTATTGATTAATTTGACAGAACATTTTTTGTATACCTTCCATATATTGGTATGCTAGAGTACAAACACTAAAAGTGTGCAACATAATTAGCGGTACTAAATAGCGCTAAATTATGCTAATTCTATTGTTTAATTAACACTATTTATTCTAAATAGTGCAAAGTTTTGCACATTTGCACACTTTTAGTGTTTGTACTCTAACATATGATAATATATACTTACTTAGCTTGTAATTATGCCAAATTTAAATCAATACAATGAGTTAAGTCACGGTTGATGTTAACAAATAGTTGTCTGACTGATAAATCAATCATTGGATGTACGTACAAACACACAATCAGGTATTCAAAATTTAGGTCTGGGACTGAGGGTCAGGGTTTTGAGGTGTCGGCGGCACCCCCTACGAATCAAGAGAATCCAGGACGACGACGACGACGACGACGACGCCGTCCAGTCTGTTACCACGTCGTGACTGACAGCTTGTAAGGACGATGTTTACGAAATTCAGGACGTCATGACGTCACAGGACGCGCGCGCGCTTCGACCCCAATTGGCGGGAAATTTTGGCGCCGAAATCAAACATGAAAATTTACGGTCAGTTTCTTTAGTTTCTTTGCACTTTTCTTTATGAAAAAAAAATTACACGTAAAGCATGCCGAAGCTTAGAGAGAATAGGATCGCTCTTCTTTATGCACACGAAGCAAATGTCATAAACGACGAAGAGTTCGTTCTTCTGTATGATGCTAACACAGCAAAAAGTCCTGACTTACCATATTGGAACTACGAGCAATTTGAGCTAGAAAACATGTCTGACGATGAATGCAAAACAGAATTTCGTTATTATAAAAATGATGTCTACAAGTTGGTGAATGTCTTAGATTTACCAGAGAAATTTACCTGCTACAATGGTTTGAAAATAGCGGATTCTGTTGAGGCGGTTTATCTATTTTGTTGAAACGATTTGCATACCGTTGCCGTCACCTAGATATGAGTTTTGACACAAAGTTGTGTTTATATTAAATGTAGACTTTATATTTATTCGTCTTAAGCAACAACGAAAGGAAAAGACACGGTTTTCACAACAAATATTTTTATAAACAATAAACACAAAATTTCCGAAAGATACCACTGAGTTTTTGATCAGCCGCAGTTTGGGCGAGAATTTTGATAAAAAGATCTCTCAAAGACAAATATATCGATTGGACAAAAGTTGAAAAACAAAAACATTTACAATCCTACCTTTTTCCTGTGTTATTTTCTGTAGAATTCTCTTCCATAGTTGATCTAGCCCCAGTTAGTTCAGGACGCTGGCAAAATCACAAAGGTGGCCGCCTCGGCGTGTCGCGACGTCGGCATCAATCTCGTACCCAGAGCCTGCGTTCTTCTTGGTCAGCGATTGCGTCGGCATTTGCGAGCTCACGCATGCGCAGGGATGAACACTGGCCACGTCGTCCTGGATTCTCTTGATTCGTAAACTCCCTACTTTCCTTTGTACCCCGCCGGGAGAGTAAATCAAGGGAGATATTTATCGTCAAGTGTAGCACTACAAAGTTTATATACATTCACTAAATAGTTTCCTGCTTGCTTATAAACCCCAGTCATTTGAAAATGAGCATATCCTAAGGTCAATTTACACGATACAATTTTTGCTTTCAACGTGTCGCATGCAGCTACCCTACAACTTGAACTTGAACTAGACTATTCACTTCAAAATGGAGGGTTTTATCTCCGAGTATGATAGAAAACAACTACTTTATTATCCTGATTTTTATCGGTAACTTTATTTCACTATTAGACGTAGATGAGTGTAAAATAATGACGAACAAGACATTTCCATGCCCGTCAGATAAAACCCGATGCATCAACAAGGAGGGATACTTCATGTGTGAATGTCTTCATAAAGGCTATGTTTGGTATGGTGAGGTATGCACCGATATCGACGAATGCAAAGCAAACTTGCATAAATGCAAAAATGCTGACTGTGTCAACACTGATGGTGGATATCAATGTACCTGTAAAGCTGGTTATCGTTTCAAAAAGAAAAACGTGCTCAAAAGAGAATGTATAGGTAACTAAACCATTTTGTATAATAATTGGGATATTACGCGCGTTTTGATTGGTCGAGAACCGTGTGTGATTACAGTACAAACGCATAAATGACGTCATTGAATCTTGTACTCGCTCTGATTGGTTGAAGTGTTTCGATGGATATTATATAAAACAAATATATTCTATTTTTCCGTGGGTCTGTACCCTAATAGGTTCACAGAAGACGTCAAAATGTGGTGAGAACAACAGTCACGCCACTGATCTACTTCGTCTCCTAGCGTACTTTTTCGCTCTCGACACATTTTGACGTCATCTGGGCATCTATTAGAGTACAGACGTACGGAAAATGGAATCTATTTGTTAAAAATAGACCGGCTCTGTATCCTCTGTAAGAATTTCTAATTCAACACGCGCAAATGGCTCCTGTCGAAAGCCAGTTCTAAAAATCACCCCAAAGAGAGGCCGTCATATCACGTGACGCGTGTGCCTCAATGCTTGAATCTCCTGGTTATGGTCTCCTTGTGACGTATGTAAAATGTGCTGTTTTAAGGCGATGCATGTTATACGCTGCAATGTTATTGCAAAACAAGTTGCGCGAATCATTGCAGAGGTGTTAACGGCGCAACCCGTAAAACGTTGATGCAATCGTTCCTCGCAATGATTTTGCACGATGCAGGGTATGCACTTGTTCGTGTTACCTGTTTCGCCACGCCATTGCGAGACGAGGTGCAGAAAACATTGCACCGTGTAACAACGCCTTTAGAGCAGATTTCGTACGAGTGTGAAACGTACCGCGCCGTGCCGTGTCGTGATGTCTATAAAAACATTCGAAATTCCTGCCGTAACCGTGACCGTGCGATGTCGTTTTCACAGTCATACGAAATCTGCTCTAGAGTGTACAACTGTCTGGTTTTTCAATTAGAGTGGTTTTCATAAACCCATGAAATACACTTAACGTATTTGGCACTATTTCACTCAAATTCTTTTGTTTCCCGTTGTATCAATCTATAACACTCTCACTAGTATACTGTTTCATGGGTTAATGAAAACCACTCTATCATCTTATTTGCGCTTTCAGACACCAACGAATGTCTCGAAGAAGAGTTTCAAAAGCTGTGTGAGACGATGGACGGGACTTGTAAAAACACCATTGGTTCTTACAAGTGTGTATGTCGCATGGGTTTTGTAATGAACAAAAAACTCAAGAAATGTACAGGTAAGTTGAAAAATTCTTTCATAACCATGTACACACCCGTGTAGTGCGCTTCTCCGACTAAATACAGTTGCATTATTTGTGATTATTAAATGAAAACAGTTGGCCATTATTGCCAGATTTTTGCGTTGCGCAAAAAAAATACGTACCCTACGAGCAGTGTCTCTTTAATAAAAACGCTATATATACATAAAGGGAGACTCTGCTCGCAGGGTACCGCCATTGTAACTATGCTTGTGGGCGCGGATTTGGTCATCGGTTTAACTCATTAGTTCAGTGAAGCGCATAATTACAAAAAAAGTCCCTATGTAAATATCAACCATCAAATTCTATCCCCTTGTGTGAAAACCAGCCCTCCAACATTGCTCTTTTTCTTCTCGGAAGAAAGAAAGAAAAAAGTTCACAGTCCTGCTCTGATCGGCGCAGTCTCAAACGGAATGCTACGCTCAACAAGAACAAAGAAAGATTCTTTAAGGAAATAGCTATTTTATTTCATAGCACAACTTTGTATCACACCAATTTTTGTGGTTACAGGCTTTGCTTGCAAAGCCGTAACCTCTATGTCATCGTGTGTGTAAGCGTGTGTGTAATTCGGGTTTGCCGAAGTTGACACGAAGTGATATATTCGGCAGGCATTCGGAATTGACTGGAGGTTTACTTAGTCAGTTTTAGTCGATTTTAATGATTGAAATATAATTCACTCCAAGAAATATCGTCTTTTCATTATCCATCATTGCTCTTCTTATATAAATCTCTTCATCTACGTGAACTGTGTTGCACATTTTTCGATAAATATGGCGTTTACGACGATCTCCCGAAAGAGACAGGAAACCCAATGCTAGTTGTTTGATTTTGTGATGTATTTTACTGAGAAGTATTTGCCATTTATAGTCAATAGTTGCGACTATTATATGAATATTTCTGCTAGAGTGAAAGTTTTTTCAAGTTTTTTTTTGATAAACATTGGGTTTACGAAGACATTCTGAACGAACTGAGAGAACCTGTGGAAGCATGGGCATTTATACTAACCGATTGAGAGCTTGATTACACGGGTGAGTTTATACCGCTTTGAATGAAATAATCTTGTGCTATTTTGCCTACACAGCCAGATGTAGTTTTCAGCGATGTACACAAGCTCTTTTCGATTTATGATTTTGCAGATTTCTGTAATGCTTGTTGAGAATTTCGGTGACAGTTTGATCACGGCGTTCGATCGCCGATCGCACTGACGATTGTTGGTTTTATGCTAGTTTAATAGTGCAGCATTTTAAAATACAAAAGTTTCCTATATTTCTTTGCATTCCTGCCATTAATTTCACTGTTGATTAGGTTTGAAACCTCGACGTGTTTACTCTTAGGTTTAAGTCTGGGTGAGTGAACTGGGTTTTATTCAATTAAATATTTTTAATGTTCAAATTAAATTTACTTTTCTTGTGTGTCCTTGGGGATGTCTATTTAATGTTTTGGAAACTTTTACTACCTCTCGATTGAGGCGTACTGACCTTGTTTTTGTTGTTTTGTTTTAAAATTTGAAATGTCACGGTGATGTCACGCAAGGTGTGCAGAATCCCATGAAAGCTTCAAATTTTGATTTTGTGACAAAGAACTTGCATATGTGTGTGCTTTTGCTTTCATGTTTAATTTTCATGAACTGTATTTAATTACTTCAAATTAAATTTATTTGAATAATTTTGTAATCTTAGAGCAAACATAGTTAAACTGTGAAATATAATCAAAGTAATTAATACTAGTCAAACTAATTGTAAAAATTCTTTGTTTTCCATATTTGGCTAGCCGGTATATTTTCACAGATTAAGTGCAATCACTCTACTTAATCTTTCATGGTTTTAGTCATTACATATATTTCTACAGTTTTGTTATCTTTTCTCTCGACTCGTTGTTTTTTATTATTTTACCTGTAACCACATGTCCTCTTAGAGGGCTTTTATTATAACATGTTCTAATCGGTCCTTACGTACGCTGGGCGCAAGAGTTATGCCTTCAGCGTTTCTTCCCCGACAAATTTCTACCACCCAGGGTACTAGACTAGCACTAGTGTTATTACATTTAATAATACGTATTCCATTTCAGATCGGGACGAGTGTAAAGAAGACAAGCCGTGCAGTAAGAACGCCTTCTGTCGTAACTTAAAAGGTGGATTTCGTTGCACCTGTAAACCAGGGTTTGCTGGTGACGGTAGAACTTGTGTCCAAGACCTCGCATCCTCACAGAAAGAACAGAATACAAAAATAGCAGCGATTGCGGGCTCAACAGGCGGGGGCTTCTTGTTAATCGTAGCTTCTGTGTTTCTTGTTTGGTTATTTTGTAAGCCCAAGAAAGAGGCTGCAGAAAATGAACCATTGATTGTGACCGCATTTGACCCTGGTTTTGATGCCGCTTTTGCCGAGGTGATGCCAGATGAGCAATGGCAGCAATATGATGAAGATGAAGATGAATTTGACGATTCTGATGATTCTGATGATACTGATATTGGTGATGTCTTTGAGTCGTCCTTCGGCCAAGAGGCACGCAACCAATAATTCTCTTTCCTCTGCTCTGACCAGATACCGACTGTATTACTGACATTGTTTACTAGTACTTTGAGTACAAACTCTGCTTTTGTTACCGAGAAAGCTTAAATAAACAAGTGCAATCCAAACTTATATTTTCCTTAGTTAAATAGTTGTTAATTGGAATATAATGATAGATATTTGCCATTTAAAGGTCATAGGTTCGATAAATTGAAAATGGGAATTCATAGAGGCATATATTTGGAATTTCAAGATTGACAAAACAATCCAAGGGAAGCTCAGTTTTGTTTTAGATGTTGAAAGTGACGCTCAATGACGGCAGCGAAACGGTTGTGGGCAACGATTCCTTTCTTGTGTGCACTCATCACCTAAAATGGTACAATGAAATTAGAAAACAAGCAAAACATGCAAGAAGATTAATAACATTAACAATAGATTGTAAGTCGGTCTGTTTGCTCTGTTGATTATCTTTTTCTGTTTCTGTCTTTTTGTCTTTTCTCTCTCTTTAACAACTAATTTTGATTTTGAGACAGGAAAAAAAAGAAAGAAAAAAAAAAAAAGAAAAAAAGAAAGGGGGCAAAAAAAAAAAAAAAAAAAAAAGATGAGCCCCTGGCCGGTTTCGAACCCCGCTCCTACACCTGCTCATTTGCTTCACAGTTCAAGGGTTTTCCAACTGCGCCACGGGATCGCGTAATTTACACAACAATAGGTAGCCAATTCAAAGGATACACTAGGTTATTTTGTCCTCCAAATCCCTCAGTAGACCAGTTAGCCTAGTGGTAAGGTTCAGTCATCTATGGCCTAGGATCCGACTGTTTCCTCCCTCTTTGACTGCGAAGCTCGCTGTGTTCTACCGATAGCGCGGAAGGGGCCGAAATCTCCATCCTATACGTAACATGCGATGATTCAGCAACTTGTCTGGATGCATGGTCGATTTTTTAGCTTTTGCATAAAATTAGCATACTAATCAGTCTTTGGGTAATGGGTTCGAGTCCTGCCTGCGCCAGCAACTTTTCTTTTTTCCTTTCTTTCTTTCTTTTTTTCGGTTTTTAATGGATTCTATTTCTCATCTCCAATTTTTCTTGGCTTAAAATTCAGGTTTCAATGAAGAAAACTACATAAACTCTTTAAATTAGCTTGATGTTGTCAAATTTTGCATAATTTAGAAAACATGCACAATTCTTGAAATAAGAGTCATCTAAAAAATTTTCATTCCACTTTCCAAAAGCCAGCGGGACCTCTGATCAACTTATACAGGTCCCAGCCGAAGATGGTGGAATTTCTCCTATCAATATACTTGCGACGAGCCAGCAGTTCTGGACAATATGAAATTAATTCAGTATGACTTTTGTAAAGATGACTTTTATAAAGTTTTCAGTAACGGTATTGTTATAACGTTTTGAAAAATACGCGCATTTTGAAAAAATAAAAAAATTGTTCCAGAGTGTATTTGACGGTTAATTTTTTGGACGCTTGACGGTTAAATTTTTCTTGATTTGACGGTTGACGATTAACATTTAGGCCGTTTGACGGTTGACGGTTAACTCCATTGAGACCCCCTTGAATGGGCGGGTACACTGGAAAAAGATTCACATCTTTGATTTCGCTTTAATGATATTTTCCCAAGATACTCAACTTTTTAAAAATGTACATTTTCGCTAGGGGTTATATGGACTTTATCATCGCCAAAAATCAATCCGTGAGTTTCGCTCTCTTAGTATTATGGTCTCTTGATAAATGAGAATTTCTATCAGGCTAGGTTGTACGTCGGTAAAAAACGTTAGTGGTAACACGGCAGAGTTTAGGAGTTGGATTCCTGTATATTGACTTCACCCCTTAGGGGGGTAGATGATTCATTAAGGGGAATGGGAGAAAGTGCATTGATGGAAAGAGTAACAGAAAGTCTGGACGATCACTTCGTTGAGACAGCACTGATTTTAGAATCGATCATTGGAGGGCGGAGCCACAAGTTCATCAGTTGCTACTGTGGCATGTCCACCCTCATTGAATAAAGTTGGTAACATTATTTCTACCATACCTTTAAAAACTCATCAAGTTCAATTACATCGTTCTTCTCGTTTGACACTTCATTCATAAGTTCACGCAACCGTTCATCAGGAATACTTTCTCCTCCATCACGCAGAACTTTTCTCAAGTTGTAAAAGGAAATCTTTCCACTGTTACCCTCGTCAAAGTGTTTAAACATCGCCTTGTATTGTTCGATCTCTTTGTCGGTTATATTCACATCTACTTTCCGTACTTGATTGTGTACTTGCATACCCATATGACCAAGAAACCGGCGTGCTTCCTCGAGCTCTTTCTGTCAAAATAAATAATAGAAATTCTTAATAATTAATAATAATTTTGTCAGCTTCTAGAGCGCATTTTCCATGGCGAAATGATCAAATGCGCTATAACTAAATCATATAAATCAAACATAAATGGATTAAGAATCCCAACTGGTAAGGAGGCAAACCAGTTGGCTATATTACAAGCATGGCCGAGAAACTGAATTTGAATGAATCGAATCGAAATCGGAACAAATTCAGTTTCAGCTAGTGGCCAGAGCGGGAATCGAATCTGGGACCGCCAGATTACGAGACCAACGCTCTGACCACTCGGCCATGCTGCCTCCTTACAAGAACAACAGTTAAAATGTTGGGTGGTGTTCTGGCTTGAGAACCCTTGGGTTGTGGTGAAAACACTCTTCATTCGGTCACTTCTCTAGCCGGTTCCCTCCCATTTTTAATCCTTCAGAGCCGACTCCGAGAAAACCTCTATCATAGCTGTTCTCTAAGAGGTACTTCAGAACAGTAGCTCTACCTGTTGTCTTTCTTCGCTCCAGTTTAATTCCTCAGCCATGATTTCTACAATCCTAGGGGCTACATCGCTTGCAGCTCGGACATCCAAAAACGCTAGTCGTGTTCGTCTTGCTAGAACGTCTACAACAGTGCATGCGTACTCTTGTACGGCATATCGAACCTAAACAGTATTCAACCACATTATTATACACAGAAGTTACGAGGGAATGTATGGATTCGCATTTGGTTTGGTTCGGGGGAGGGGGAGGTGCGGTTTGGGGGAGGGGGGACTCAGCATGCGCAGTTGTCACAGGCTAGATCAAAGGCTACTCTAGTCCCAGTAGTCTCCATTGAAGGCGCCTATTATGGGCGTTGGTCAACTTAAGGCTGAGTCAACAACCGGGTCTTCCTTCGTGTATTGAAAATACATAAACAGATACATTGAAGTCTTTTGCTTGTCTATTGGGTTATACCAACTGTGTCCAGTACACGAAAGTGCCAAAAACCCTTACAAAGGAAGCCAGTTAAGACTGAGGCTCCCAAGATGATGGTTCACAGAATGATTCTCACTAGTCCAGACGCTGGGCACTCCTTTGCCGCTCCTCTCTTTTATTTGGGTCGCGACACAGGAAGCCCAAATAAAAAAGAGGAGCGGCAAAGGAGGGCCCAGCATCTGGACTAGATTCTCACAAGCGCTAATTATACCTCTGCCTCTATGTAGGGGAATCCAGTAGCGAGTCTTTCTCCGATTACTGGCCATCGTTTTCCTGTTAATTTTGCTAAAAGCGCCACTTGTGGTGCCTTGGTTCCGTAATTGTGAGCGAGGTTAATAGCCACCTGACACAGTGGAGAAAAATGAAAGGCGTTAATTGTATAATAATAAGAGAGGGTACCCCAAACCCCACCACAAGAAGAGTACACCAGTCGGAAATGGTTTTTCCTCCCTCAGCAAAAATCAACATGTGAGTTTTTAAATTGTATGCAGAGTATATCGAATGTAGGGGTAGCGAGTGTGCGAATGAGTCTCGGAGATATTAGCAGAAATGCTACTCAGAAAATCCGAGGATAAATAAAGAATATTTATTTATTTATTTATTTATTTATTTAAATGGGTTACTCTTTAGCAACACCACTAGACAATAACAACAGCAATAACGACAGCAACAACAACGGCAGCAGCCAGCAACAAAAACAAAAACAGCAATTATAAAATAACCATCATACAACGCGCTCTCTCATTGGCCGAAGGACGCGTATACTGAGAACTCTAAATCTGCATACAGCACGCGCGCGCGCACTTTTCAAATTTTTGGTCAATGTAAATGAATACTGAATATGCTTGAAAACAATGTTGTATTTTATAAAATAAAAAGAAAACGTACCCGCTGTGCTGTGTGCAGATTTGGAATACTTGAGGATTGATCAGAACACTCGAAAAGCGTCGAGAAGCACTCGGCTACGCCTTAACACTTCTCTCGTGTTCTGATCAATCTCCGCGTGCTCTAAATCTGCACACAGCACGCGCGCGCGTTTTCTATTTCTTCATTCAACAACTCACTGACCTACACCAGACCTACCTCTTCCTCTAAACCAAAATCTTGTATCAACCTGATAAAGTAGTTGGATGTGTAACCTTCACCTCCCTCCAAGAACAATCCATCGGTCTGGCAGTCACGTGCTGGTTTGAGTCCACAGGTTTGAATACAGGCATCTACAGTGTCTTGAGCCATGGATCTGTATGTGGTCCATTTTCCACCAGCTATAGTTACTAAATTACTGTCACTTATGTCAATCACGTGATTGCGAGCGATAGATTCGGTGTTTTTAGATTTAGGATCACGAACAAGAGGACGAATACCACTCCATGCTGCTAAAACGTCACCGCGACGAACTGAGAAGTAAAATGCACATAACTTCTATGAGAATAGTAGAACTATAAAAACAAAAGAGTAATTTTGACCCCATAAAAAGGGTCGTTTTGTTGACCCCCCAGACGACACCTCGAAAAGAGTCGTTTTGATCTCCTCTTTGGAGGAGTCAATATGGCTCCTTGTTGGGGTCAAAACAACTCTAAGAATCAAACGACTCCATTAAGGAGTCAAAACAACTCTTTCACAAAAAAGTCAAAATAACTCTTTGGGGTCAAAACGACCTCTTTGATTTTACAGTGTGTAGTGTCGATGATGATAATTTTCAATAGGGTGATAGCAGAAGCGCTGATATTAGATGACATCATAATAGATAAGTGAAATGATAACAATAAACACTCACCATGCACATCATCACTCAAATAATGTTGAATTTCACTAAGTATAAATTGAATCTCAACCTCTTGAGGTCCTGGTTCATAACTAACATTTGTAGGAGTATCAGTAGTTCCTGCTATGGCATAGCCTGTTAACCAGAAAGTCAAGACAGTCAAAGTGAGATCATTGCCTGTGTAGCAAGGGTTTCTTAGAGGGAAATGCAGTTTAAAGAGGATTGGGTTTCCTGCGTCCCCGTCAGATAGCATGACGCATGTTTTGATTGGTCAAAGGAATACAATAGGATTAAATGTTTTCATTCGCCGTTTTCAAAAGACCATTGTTTTTTAAACCAATCACTGCTCCACTTCAAGAGGGCTTCGTGCTGCTCCCCCCTTCCCCCCCCCCCCCCCCCCCCGTCTTTGGAAAAATGCGTTTTTGGTTTTGAATTATTGCAAGGAAAGAAAGTCAGAGAAAAAATGTCTTGGGGCTGTAAGACAAATGACCGTCTGTCTGCCACTTTCACAAAGTCCCAGTCACATGGACCACTTTGTAGCTCTAAGAAAGCATTATGACACAGTTACTATTCAGAAATGGCATTGATGTAATTGTAGCATACCTTCCCATGGTAAGAAGAAAATGATTCGTCCATCACTGGTAGCTGGATCCAGTAGTCCCATATTTTTTGGACTAATCAAGCACAAAATGATATAATGAACAAGCACTTAACAAATAAGTGATATTAATAGAATTATCACATTCTAAACCAAAACAGGTTTTCCATATTCAAAAAATTCTAAGTTGCTGTTTTGCATAGAGGATAAAATATTATTTATTTCAATTTTCTTTGAATCATTGTACTGATCATGAGAGAGAAAGATTTGTCATCCTTCACTGAGCTTTTTTCATGATTAACTTTATAATTGTTGCTTTGTTTTTGTGTGTGTGTGTGAGTTTGTTGTTGTTGTTGTTTTGTATAATTGTTTTGTTTTGTTTCAGGCCAGCTTTGCAGACTACAAGCATAAAAAATTGAGTCTGCAAAGCAGGCTACATTTTCATTTAATTATTTTGTTTTGTTTTGTTCTGTTTTGTTTTATTTTGTTTTGAATTTGGAAACACCACTTCAATTTGGACCCCATCAAACATGCAAGGCTCATTCTTGTGCCTTTGGGAAATTTAAGTGAAGAAATTTTGACCATTTGAAGTCCTGTTACTAATGTTGGTTGGTATGTCCCTTACCTGTAGTAAGATGGTAATACTATGTGAACTCCAGAACTAGCCTGACAGATTTTTGGTGTGTCAGGTTTATCCATTGCTCTGATACTGTCAGTAAATGGTCCTGTTGCATTGATGACACACTTTGCATGGATGTCATACTCTTCATTGCTGAGATTGTCTCTTACTCGAGCACCACATACCTCTTCCTTAGCCTCTCCTTCTTCTGTTTTTTTGATCAAACATACAAACAACTAGGTTATCAATTGCCAGTCAGTGTAAAAACCTCTGATTAATAGGTTGAACCAAGGAATAGCAGGAGACTGAAAATGGGGATCATGATGTGATGTGTTTTGCACATCTCACCTTTTTGGCTGTTTTGTGGCTACCATTCACTACAAATTTTTTAATATAATTTACCAATTATATATGTACCATGCTTGCACCAATACAAGCTGACTTTAGGTCATTTGAAATAATTGATGGAGACCAGAACAAGCTCTAGTGAACAATTTTAACAATCTAATGAACAATTTTACTCACATATTCAGCCAAGAAGGTTTTTTTTACAAGGGCACCTGCAGAGTCACAGTCTAATAGGGAGCTTAAGCACGAGACGTTTTTGTCAACACGGACGTCACGTGTACATTTTTGTTTGTCCACGCGCTGTCATAGATGAAATCTAGAACGTGAGAAAGCCTCAACTGACGTTCTAGCGAGAACAAGAACCTCATTTGTGACGGCGCACGCACGCACGTACGTGTGACATCCGTGTTGACAAAAAGTCTCGTGCTTAAGCTCCCTAATAGTTAGTCATTCAAGTAGATTTTGTATGACTGAAAATGGCACCACACAGTTATGGCATGGTTACAGCAGGAATTTTTAATGTTTTTTTATAGATATTACAGTACTGACACAGACACATACAGCATGGCACAGTCAGTTTCACATTCATACGAAATCTGCTCTATAAGTTCTTAGGTGTATAAAAGTTACTGCTAAATCTTACCTGTTTTTACTGTTTTCTTTATAAGTGACACTACTTCTGTATGATTTACAGCAGTAGCTCCATGTCTAACAGCAGTTAAGGCTATTGCTAGATTCATTCTGGCATCATTATGCTGACCTAAAGTGATTATAATACAAGTTATTTTAACGATATTAATGGAGCAAGGGTGGGGCAGGGAGCAGTTACACCCCTTTGGAAAAATATAAACAAAAATGAAAAGGGCATGTGAATCTAAAGAATATTGACAAACATGCCCTTGAAAGGAAAAGTGATATTGCAAAACTCCAACAAGAAATCATCATTACTTTAGTGACCATAAATAAATGTTTTTTTCAAATGAGATTATTATTATTCATATATACCAAAAGGGCTCCCTAGTATGAAAATAACTTAAGTGACTTTTTTGATGATTTTTTTCAATGGTATAAAATGATATCAATGAACTTTTCTGTGCCAAAAATTCAATGTCTGGACATCCATCAAAAAGTCACTTAGGTCATTTTCACAGGGAACCCTTCGTTATTATGAATTATTTTAAGGGCAATTTATTGAAAGCTCTCTTACCATCATAATAAATGATAGCACCACAAAGGTTATCCTTCTTCAACATGGGGAAGAGCTCCAAAGCTTTTCTTTTGCCAACTAGATAACTGCTCTTTAGAAGCTGTCTTCCAGAAACTAAGTCATACATCTTAATACCAGCCCAGAAATAGGGTAATTGCCACCACCTAGTACATCAGTAATGTTCATTTAATGTTGTGCTTTAATGGAATCAGAGTTAGCATGTTGCTGGTATGATTTAAACTGTTCCAAATAAGTTCACAAAGAATGAGATGGAATTCCCACAAATGATGTGTTAGGTTTAGACTTCGGTGATCCCACAGAAACCAGCAACTGCCTTGCTCACAGCATCTCAAGTTTTGATTTGATTACTTGATTGTATTAGCACCACAAAATAGCTAGTATTAAAGCATTAAATATAAATATATATCTAATTGCTGTCATTCATTAACTATATGTACATACTTGTAAACTGGTAGCATGATTGGTAATGGTGCAGACAGATGTGGAGCAATAGCAAGCAAGTTTGCTCTTTCATGCAGTGCTTCTTTGACAAGCTTGTACTAATAATAAAAGCCAAATCATAAGATTAAAACAAATAATTCTTGCATGGTATGTATATTGTAGAGTAGATTTTGTATGACTGTGAAAATGGCACTGCATGGCCATGGCACAGTTATGAATGTTTTTTATTTTGAATGTTTTTATATACAACATGGTACTGACATGGCCATGGCATGGTGCAATCCATTAAACATTCATACAAAATATGATCTACCTGCTCTCTGTCCAACTGCATGATGGCTTTCTGTAGGTAGCGTACACCACCATGGATCAATTTAGTGCTTCTGCTGCTTGTCCCAGCAGAGAAGTCATCTCTTTCGACAAGTGCTGTTGTTAGACCTGAGGTGAAAGTACATAATGTTATCTATTGACTGGACAAGAAGTCAACAAGGTAGAATTTAATCCTACTGCTTGAGAAGAAAGGTATATATAGCACAAACATATCAAAAACCTCTAAGGAATTGGGACTCATTTATTTGGTCAACATTCTATCTAGGTCAATCTGGTCTTATCTAGTAATTATTAAAATACAATACTATTTGCAACACATTAATTACCTCTTGTCACAGCATCAAGTGCAACGCCACTTCCAGTTGCACCACCACCAATCACTAGAACATCAAATTCTTTAGTGTCTTTCAAGTTTTGAACATGTAATGACCTATAAAATATTTAATATTACTAGATGACACTATGACACTGGCATACAGTAAATAACTGAGCCCCCTTCCCAAATGCACCCCTTGTCTACAGGGTCAATTTTTCAATAAGCCACCCCCAGCTTGAATAAGACCTACTCCCCTACCTTAAGTTGAATTGTTATTGAGACCAATTCATGCACCTACATTATCTAAAACTAGAAGATGTAATACACTTGCATGTAGCTCACAAATGTAGTATGCTGAAGTTCAATGTAAATATAGGCCATATGCCCCCACCCCCTGATCAAATAAGTCCCACTTTTGAATAAACCCCCCATCCACAAGGTCAATTTTTGAATAAGGCCCTGGGGGACTTATTCGTTCGTTTATAGTTTACAGGACTGTACATTAAAGAAACCATTGTGGATGGGCAATCATGTTAATCTCATATGATTCCTATTACAAGCTGTTTTTGGGAGAAAAATTTTCAAAGCTATATTTTAAAGATATAGAAAAATTCTAAATAGCTATAAAAAAGGTGAAACATTAACCCAAAACAGTGCCATGATTTGATGCCTGATTTTCCAATAGTCAGATGGATCATCGTCATGGGTCTAGTTATCTGCTGATGAGCCTGATGATAGCTGAAATCTAAGGCTGTAGTTACTAGAGAATGATAAATTGGATATAACAAACCTTTTTGGTAAAGGGGTATGTGATCGCCCCACCTTACTTGCAGTCTCTGCTGCTTGAACCACTGCTAACTGATTCTATATAGTACATAGAAATAATATTAATATTAGACAAATAAAATGTATATAATTATGTCACTGTTTAATTTTTCTCACTGGCTTAAATTTTTCTGGGGGATAGTTTTAGTTTAGGGTTTATGGTGGATAAGTTATGTATTTAGGTTAGTTGTAGAGGATTGAAAGTGAAGAAAGTTTATTATGAAAGTAAAACAATGCCCTTAAAAAATTCAAACTAATGAAAAAATTTTAACCACAATATATAAAAACAATGATACAGAAGTCAAAAAACATGACGTTTTTTGCTGACCCAGAAATTTGGCTCATACGTTTAAGCCTGGTCTAGTTGAAGTGGACAGCCCTCTATCCTCTATGCCATGAAAATGTTGACGTAAATATAGCCCTGGCACATCATTTATATTTAATATTTAATTACAAAATTTTGTAAATACAGCATATGAACTGGTCATTCAGTGAGTAATTACATGCTGTAATATATATATATTAAACTGTGACTTAAATATTCACAGAATTCAGACAAAATGTTGAAACTGTTTGCCACCCCCTTTTACAAACATGCAGTTAATTTTCCCCTTTTGTCTGAATTGTGAATATTTTAATCACATTAACTTACAAATGTAAGCTTCTAGAGGTACAATATGCACACTTAAAACCTTCTGCTGCTTCAATCAAATAAAAATGGAAACAATTTCCTTCTATGTTTCTTTTCTACTGATTATGTTAAAAATTCAATTCAAGACGTTAAATGTGTTAATTATAAGAAGCATACTAGACTACATTAATATGCAATATTTCAGGGACCAGCATGTACAAAACTAGCAAATCATTGTACTTTAACAATATATCCACGCGATAACAGCTACTAAACGTACTTAAGCTATAGGAGCAACCTTCTTATTAATGTCTTGAATGAAAGTAAATATTTGGAAGAGAGTTTGTCGACCTTTGGACCCATAACAGTCTATGCATATGCTAAAACTACTATCATTTCCATTCTGATGGGTTTATTTAAGCTTAGATATCTACACCACAAAGACTCACTTAGCAATCTAATGTAACTCTGAGAGTTAGGCTCATTTTCAACCTACACAATACTTCATAATTATCTCTCATACCTTTTTATCCAAGAGATCTTTTGTGTATTTATAGCCATAGAACCCACAGCCAACTGCTGCAGCACCTCCAAGAACACGGTACGCCATTTTCAGAAATCGAAGTCGGCAAGATTGAATTGTGACTATACCATTCACAAGAAGTTATTGCAGAAACAATATATAACGTTATATACTTTAAACTCAGTTTTCATTCATGATTCGAAGGCTTTGAATGATGTGCAAATCAATAACAAGTCAATCATTTTTTCCGTCACAGATGGACAAATTCACGCTTCGATTTGAATTCGTTAAAAAACACAGGTTTCCCATTCCTACAGTCAAACCACAGGCAGCCCAAACAATGGTAGTAGCCTGCGTGCAGCCGTTTATTACGGGTAAATAAACGGCTGCAAAAAATTAAAAATTGTAAAAAAAATATATATATATATATAAAATTAACAGAGGTATATCAAACGTTGTCTTTGACGATTTGTAGACTGCATTGGGCTAGGGCCTTTCCTGCCTTTTTGTGTATTTTTCATTTTTCCCCTCCTATCATTCTAGCTCTACTTTCGTTTAACCCATAATGCTTTGCGCCTTGGGTAGCTTGCTCTTGGTTGCATGCTAGTCTAGCATGTTGTTGAGTCCATGTTGATGCTGTTGTTGTTGTTGTTGCTGTTGTTGTTGTTTTTGGGGGGGCGTGTTGAGCCGTTGTCAAAAATGGGGAATTTCGTTGTGCTCATGGCTGCTCCAATAACCATAAACGAAATCCAGAGCTACAGTTTTATAGAATTCTAGATGATCTCGTAGAAAAGCTTGGCTGCAACGACTGGCGACAAGATAACTTCACCCCAGGCGACAACACTCGTCTTCAGTAGTGGAAATAGAAAGGTAAGAAATATTTAGGAAAATGCAATTTCCTATCATAGGAAATATCTAGGAAATATGTAGTTGTCAAGTTCCTATCATAGGAAAATGCATACAATATTTCCTAGGTATTTCCTATCATAAAAAATGGTCACTGAAAATTTCCAGTGACTCATTATGACCACTTATACTTTCTGTATCAAACTAGGCAACGTTCACTCTAATCCGGTATGCATTTGACAATGCATCTTTTTTTTTATCCGATTTCGCCGTGCCTAAGCGTTTTGTTTCATTCGTCAAAAAAGAAAAAAGAAAAAAAGAGAAAATCATAGAAAATGCAAATACCTCAGTCATAAGTCTTACTTATTCCGAAAACCGTCGAAAGGTAAACAATTTTATCGTTGAATTCATTTGTCTGTTATGAAAATAAAACAGACTTATATCTGACTCTTAGCACATGACTAGAAATAAATACTGCACCTCTGCCAATGGGTATAGTCCGATGTACTGATCGGTCAATCTAGTGTCTTTTTTGTTCAATATGTACAATATAATAAAATACAAGATATTTTTATTTAGTACCACAATTATACTTACATGGAGACTGGTAAAAACAGAAAGCTAGGCACATGACACCACCATGGGTTAAAAAATTACCTCGTCGTCCAATCACAACGGTAATGAACGGCGGTATATTTCCAAGAGAAAGGGGATCTCGAGAACTGACTAGACCTCACAGCTAGGGATAGTAGCCGAGGAAAATGTTTCACAAAGTGAAAGCCATTATAAAGGTTTTGGTATTTTTAACCGTTGCTTGTTTTTACTTTTTCACTCGAGGAGTTTTTCTTGTAGAGTGCAATAAGGATTGTGTGACATCAAGGATTGTGTGACATCAAATCATCCCGTCTCCAGGCCTGGTAAGTATTTTATTGTACCTCGGTTTTCCCTCGGTTTACCCTACACGCCGTACGCCAGCGTACGCCAATTTGAGCACATTTGCCAGGCAATGAAGAACTAAAATCCAGCTTGGCAGTTAATAAGAATGAAAATATGATGATTTGATGATACCGTAGAAGGGATGGACAGTAACTCAATGTACGGGACGAACACAATCCTCACGGACAGAAATAACCTCAACTTTCCGAAACATGATGAAACCGAAACCGAAGGCCCAGATCCTTGCGTTTCAGCAAATGATGATGGTAAGTATGGATATGATCAAGTGTTCTTTTCCTGTTCCAGTAAATTGAAACTGAAATAAAACATTAAATGTCTACTGACTATTAAAATACGGGCGAGCGTACATAATTCACCATGTTTTTGAACTTTGAATTTTTACTGTTAGTTTATCAGTTCGTGGTTTATCTCTGCCATGCTTCACTGATCTCGTCGTACCATCTTGTTAATCAAATTGTTTGAGACTGTCCCCTGCGTTCTAGAAGGCACTTCAAATTGAACTACTAGGTCATTTCTAATTGAACTGAATATTTTGGCTTATTTTAGGAATATTGTTTAGTAGACAGAGAACAATTTGAAAACTACAAATTTGCATAACTAGAACTTGATATTCAAGGACTACAATCCCGAATGTTAACATCCTTATATTATACAAAATAATTGTTTTTCTTATGATTTATGATTATTTTTTAGCAAAATATATGAATAGTTGAATAATATGTAAAGTCGTAAATTATTCAGATTCTGGATGGTGATCCTGCATTAGCGCGTCGTCGGATTAATACTGACAATGACAGGATTTAAATATTTAATTCTTCGGTGAACTTCCTTTATAGAACTAGAACTACATATTCGAGAAGTTTTTAACCAAATTCTGATGTACAAGTTAACAGATCTAAAAAATCGCTGGCAAAAAATATTTGCCTGTCAGACTTTTCTTTGACTTTGCAATACATTTGTCTGGATGATACATTTATTATTCATAAACGCTATGTAATTAATGCTGTTTATCACATCACAATGTCACCTTGTTGAGACATTTGGGAAACATATGATATGTTCTATGAAAAAATAAGCCAAAAATGTTCTTCTCTCATTCCAAAATTCATTATATAAAGTATTTCAAAGAAGCCGAGAGAACAGGAAAATAACTAAAATATAACTCATAATTCCATTTTTGCCCAGACGATGGACAATTTTGTTCGAAAGCTTGGCAAAAATTAAAAGGAAAACGTAGTTGAGTTTGTTTTGATTTTATCCAGATAATTGTGTCCTCCGTACAAACACACCATTGATCTAAAAAAAACCCTGTTTTTATTTAAGTGTCCAATATCTTCTAGCGCTTGACCTCTAATTGGGGGACACTGCAGTACTCTCACACACACTACCACTACATTCTAATATTCTATCCAAGGCCATACAACTCTCAGCTCACTAGTTCATTTTTACTGAGGGAGTAAAAACCGGAGGACCCAGCAAAGAAAAACCCTTGAAGCAATGGAGAGAACAAACTAACAAACTCTAGCCACATGCGATACGTACCCCACCCGGGACCACAGAGGTGACAGACCCTTGCTTCCCAACTCAGCCACCCTTGCTTCCCAAGGAAAAGGAAAAACAAGATGTGGAAAATGATAGACAACCCACAGTATTTCTATTTATAAGCTTGATAATTTAGTAAGATAAGTTTCTCTTAATTCTAGATTACCTTCTACAGAGAGAAAAACATCTAACATGCCAACTTGCTACCAAGTGGAGAAGAGCTGCCCTGGCAGTTTCCTTTATTTCAATTTTTTGTACATTTGTAATCGGTGTAACTGCATTCTGTAAGTTTTGACTCATATCCACTTAACTGAGAAAACTGTCACTGACTATCAGCTGATACACTGTCAATATGGACACGTATATTAGTCAACAGTCCATTGACATTATATGTAGCTGTTAAGCTCTTTGCTTCAACACTTACTGTACATGTACTACTCTCAGAAAGAAGCCAACAAAAGAAAGAGAGGTTTCACAGAAAAGGAGAAAAAATAAAATTCTATTGTTTCCAAAATTGATCACTAAAATCTTTTGTGGTCCATATCTTCAATTACCAGCTGCTGTCAGTTAAGTGTTGAAGCTTGCAACTCAGATGGAATGTTGACAAACAGTTGATCAAGCTTTGGAGGAGTGTTAGTTAATCTATCATACAAAAGGAGATTAGCAAGTGAACTAGATCAATCAGCTATCAGCTGACTGTGTTTCAGCTGATAGTACATACATGATTGAGACTCCCTCAACAGGGCTTTTCAGCTCAATTTACAAATCCTAGCTAAATCATATAAATCAAACATAAATGGATTAAGAATCCCAACTTGCAAGGAGGCAAACCAGTTGGCTATATTACAAGCATGGTCGGGAAACTGAATTAATCTAACTAATCGAAATCGGAACAAATTCAGTCTCAGCTAGTGGTCAGAGCGGGAATCGAACTTGGGACCGCCAGATTGCGAGACCAACGCTCTGACCACTCGGCCATGCTGCCTCCTATGTAGTCATGCAGCCATGGGAATTCTTAAAGTAGACATATCCATTTTATATATATCTCAATAATTTTTAACACACATTGCTATAGAATTGTCCTTTAAAACACTAATTTCTGTTCAGTACAGAACCTCAGACTGTCTTGTTATAAAATTATTAATTCTTTGTTTGTTTTGTTTTGTATGATTAAAAAATTCTAGCAATATCCAAAATTGCAAGAAGCCCTGCTTCATTTGGTTTTGCTGTAAGTACTTAATATGTATCTGATTTTTATTCTATATTTTATTTATTTATTTTTCATGCCTCCTGATATTATATATATCTATTCACTTAGTGGATCTTCCTGTGGGTGAATGTTGCATCCACTATACCCAGATATTGTATATATTTAGCTAATATCATAATGTTTATATATTGCATGACAGGATCCAGTTTTAAGGCTCGCAAATATGCTAATTTAAAACAATTTTCCAGTTGCCTGGAACTGTTTTTTGGTCACCAACCAATAACAAATCAATGGTTTACATTTTAAAATCACTTTCCTTTGTTTGGATCTTAAAGTAATATAAGATATAGTTCTCTCTAAAATTAGTGGGATTACGGGATTTTGGGTTGCACTGGACTCTTAATCCCACTATTGTTACAGGGAACAATAGTGCAGGACCAAACATGTGATCACTTAATTTCCATTTGACTCAATTAAGATGCAATTTATTGAAACGGAATGGAGCAGATTTTGTTTCTGCTCTGCATTCATTCTAGGATTTCCAGCCAAATGGAGTCTAATAATGCTGAATCAGAACATTTTAAATTTCATATGCAGAAATTTTGAAAGAAATTTTTGGAGTCAGTTTATAAGAGAAAAGAGAATTTGATTCTGGTTGCCCAATTTGTTGACAATTGTGTAAAAGGTCATCTTTCTTTCTGAGGCTCTATATAACTATATAAAAATTAGGGAATTACCTCCAAACATTTCAGATAAACAAAGAGTATATGATAAACAATTACAGTGTAAAATCAACTAACACATTAATAAATAATTTTTACATCACTTCACAGAGATATTTAGAATCAAGATGAATTTCCAGGATTTAGTAAAGATTAATTCTATAGTAAAGTTTTGGAGAATGAACTAAAAGTCTGTTTTACGGGATTTCCCCATGGATAATATGGATAAATCAATGCTGATTGCTATGCCAAACCCAACACTCAAACTTGAATCCTTCAGCAACTATGCCTTATAGTATGACCATAAACTATGACCATAAAAACTGTTTTCAGACTCTTGCTATGCAATGCATACCCATGGGTTCTACAATATCCTTATTTTTTAATCTTCATTCAACAGTTTGATTCCTTGCTTGATGTAATCACTACAATAGTTGTCGTCTGGAGATTTCTTGGCGAGAAAGGAGAATTCTACTCATGGGAGAAAGAGAAAAGGTCAGTTGACTATCTGATAAACTATGCTTTTTTGCTGAAAAAAGTTTATATATACAATAATTTTATGCAGGTTTTATAACAGAACAATATATGCAAAGATCTGTATAACTCCTTCAGATCAGGGGCGGATCCAGGATTTTGCAAAGGGGGTGTCCCAAAGGCCTTTTGAGAGATGACGTCACATCCAAGATGGCAGTCTCCTAACAATGGAAACTGATGACGTCATCTCGCAAGAAGCCTATAGAAAAACATATATATAAGTACGGCACTAGGGGGGTGTCTGGTGCACCTAAGGACACCCCCTGGATCCGCCCCTGCAGATTCCTCCAGTTTGTCAAGCTGGTCTTTTATATTACTCCCCTGAATGAACTCATGAACAATTTTATCATTTGAACAAACATTTCTTTTTCTTTTTTTGTGTGTGTTCTGCAGAGCGTGTACAGTCATAGCAGTATGCTTCATTATCTCTGCTATTGGAATATTTGTCAGAGCTTTAAGGTCTCTTATAGTTCAGCGGCACCCCAATGAGGTAATTATAATGGATAAACTGTCAAGTGATAACAAGTGGTAATTTTTTATCAAAGCAGATGATCGCTTGAAAGAGCGATCCATGAGAAAGGGATTGGCTACTAGAGGGTGTTTGGTCATCTAATCCCCGGGAGGGGGGGGGACTCCAATCATAAATGGACGGGGATGGACGCGCTTTTAGGGGTAAAAATCTGCAATCTGGTACCTTTTAGGGTGTCTCAGACTTTAGGGGACTACCAGAGACATAGATGGTACCTTTTAGGGACTGTTTTGGGGTAAATCAACTACCTAAAATAAGCATGAAAGGGACGATTTTGATGATCTGAATTGAATCTTCAAAGCACATCGATAACAAAGTGTTTCATTACTTTAATTCTTTATTGTTTTTGAATTGGTACCTTTTAGGGGTAGAAATGAATTGTTGCCACTCCCACTCAGGTACCTTTTAGGGGTCATTTTCAAAATTTCCGACGAGCATCCCCATCCTCTTATATATAGGAGTCCCCCCCCCCGGGCCTAATCCAGCTGATCTGTCATTGAAGTTCCAAAGTTTATGCAGTGTGTCATACTGCCTCACAAAATAGAATTAACTTAAGGTAATTCCGTAGAAATAAAACTAGAAATGGAATTCTCATAAAACTTCACACAGTTATAATTTTTGAGTTGCTTATCCCAAAAATGAAATAAAAAATGGGGATCACCGTAGCCGTTTTTGCGCTAGATTGCTTTAAAGTACACCATCTTTTGTGCCTTGAGGGCTCAAGATTCGAAGATCAAAATCGCGTCAAAAATAATTAATTTCTTAAATCTGAGCAGTGCTAGCTGACTAATATGAGCTCGTTTTCTCTCTTTGGGCAATAGCCTGGTATTATGATACAATAAATTGTTGTAAAAATGCGTTTGCTACAAGAAAGAAGGTAAAATTGGTTGATAGTACGTGCCCTTGAAGCAGCGTGAAAGAACCTTCCGACCGCACGTTTTGTAAAATATCTAAGAAACTGGAAATGGAATCTTGACTATAATTATATATATGATAGAGAACCTTATTACCGTTGATTTGCAAAAATAAAAAGAATAGGTGCCCGTGCTCGTTTCCGCGCTACGACGCGCTAAAGTGTGAAACAAGACGTCGTAAACAGCCTGTGACCGAAGAGGACTAAGGCGAGTAACCACTATAGCGCCTCTTAGAGCGTGTCTACTGCTCAAAACTTCATAAGACTAAAGTTTGCATCATTTTAAGTCAAATATATATCTTTTACAATCAAACAAATCGAAATAGGCTGAACTATGCTATGCGCAGTAGAGATGCGCACTGCAAAACTACGGAATTACCTTAAATATTGTATGTTCAGGTTCAAATGTCTCTGCTTCTTTTAATCCTCTCAGTTTGTTGGAGTTCAAATAATTTCTGGTGTAAGTCTCATGGTATATTCCACTTTGTCTTGGGGAAAACTTGTGGTTGCAGAAAGAATATCAAGCAGTTCTCTTAAAACTGATGGTAAGCAATTTGTTGGCCATCTTCTTTTTCATCTTCAGATAGTACACGAGACAATTTGCGCATTGCAGCAACAGTTTTGGTCAAATTTTGTGTTCCAATATTTTGGACTTCAAATCAATAATTCACATGTTGCCGAAGCCAATAAAAAAATTGCGCTAAAATCGTTCCCGTGTGGTGTGCTACCTGCGGACATCGGCTTTTCGCTAGCCAGCGTTGCACAGTGTCTTTTCCACAGCTTTAGAGTCGTTTTCGTATGAGTGGGAAACTTACCGTACCGTATCGTAACTGTATCAGTATCATAGTTTCTAGAAAAACATTCGAAATTCCTGCTGTAACCGTATCGTATCGTAACCGTACAGTGTTCCCACTCATACGAAAACCACTCTATGATGTAGAGTTAAACTACACTGTGAAATAAAATGGATTTTCCAGCCTCGTTAATTTCACTTCTATAATATATAATATTGGTTTTGACATACTCAGGGTATAATTCATTGGCCGGCGCTATCTTGTCAATGGGAATGCTAATGAGTTCTCTGGCCTACAACTGGAATAAGTCAATCTGGTTTGTAGATGCTTCGATTGCTCTGGGCATAGCAGTATTACTTGGGGTGTATGGAGTGAGGTATGATTAGCTTTTTATTATTAAGAAATCACGCTGATACGTTCTATAAAATCACGCATCGCGTGCGGTTCCGATAGCGCATGGCGCAGGTAATAGGTAGATTTAAGACCCAAGGACACGGTACAACTTTTGTTGCAGCTTTTCCAGCAATATTGCGCGCAACGTGCACGGTGTGTCCACTTTTGCAACGTTGCACGCTTCAGTTGCAGGTTTAGGATCGAATTCTACGTCTGCAACTGTTCCTCCAATGTTACGGCAGCATTAAGTGGGTGGACACACGTTGCAACAGTGTTGAGCGCAATGTTACATAAAAAGTTGCATCGTATGCCCAGCTCTTTAGCAAACATGACGTGACGTGAAAAGGACGCCACGCGCGTTTTTACGACGACTGTTGACGTCGTCTTGAAGACAAGTGAGATGACGTTGCAAACGTAGTAGCGTGACGTCATCACGGTAGTTCCGTATTGAACAAGGCTCTGTTTCAGGGAGTGAGCTTTGAGCTTGGCGCGCTACCCATGTATCAGTAGCAATGCCGTTATAAAGACCACAGGGAAAAAACGGTAGTGGGTAAAAAATAAACGCATTTTACGCATTTTGTCAAAACGTCTCTTCATTATTTAGATCAAAGTAGATCTTTTTGAGTCCCCTGGGTAGGTTTTCGGACGCATTTGTACGTATTTTAGAGTTTTTTGGGAGTCGCTCTTTTCCACTGATTCATTATCTCCCCTCCTTTTCTCGCTTCGCGTCGTGTTTGCTAAATCTTTCTGATACTGGAGAAATCACGCATCTCATGCAAGTAACATACCAATAATGCACTCAGTACTACAGCAATCATTTGTGTTGTTGAGCAGCAGATATTACTAAAACGCAAGATCCTATCTATACAAGACAATGTTTTAGGATTATGATTGATAAGACTTTATTTAATGAGGGTGGAAACATCAATTCTCATTAACTGATTTAATTTATATTGCAGGTTGCTGAGTCAAATATACTGGAGAAAAGAACAAATACCTTCCGATTCTGATGAGTAGATGTAATTAGTATTTAATAATATTGAATTTTGAAGAGTATCAACATGCTTTGAATGAGGTCTCAGAAAAGGACCTTTGCCATCTGCAAAATCTCCGTGAACATTTTCCAGGTGTTGTTACACGGTGATTGTTTTGCAACTCGTCCCGCAATGGTGCAATGGCGTCGCGAAACAAGTTGCATGAACAATTGTAGGGGATGTTACACAGTGTAACGCCGAAAACGTTGTTGTAATCAGTTGTGAAAAGTAGAACCGCAGTGGTTGCAGCTTGTTTCGCAATGATTGTGCTTGATACGGGGTATATTACACGCGCTGCAATGGTTGGCGCAAGTTGCCGTCTTGCAACGCCATCTGCAATGTTACTTCAGGCAATGGTTTTAAAATGTTACAGTTAGCCGTTATTACCACAGAAATCGGTGGCACTTCTTTTTGAGGTGTCAAAACAGTTAACGTCCGTTCCGTTTATTTAGGACTTCAATCCCGGCAACAGACCAAAAAATCTTATCAGACAATATCTAAAAACATAATTGCATAGAAGTTAAAGTTTATAGATATTTATTGTTCTGTCTTATTATAAGAAAACGTTTGTACGATTAAATACTAAATTGAGTAATGGAATTCACTGTTGTCACTTCAGGCTAACTAATTTGACACTAGCCGGGGAAACAAGAGTGTTGTAATGGGACAAGTACTGTATACGTTCGCATATTTGCACTCGGATTATAGTCTTTATTTGCACTGAAAAGCGCGCGGTCGTATGATTAAAAGAGTAAAAACTCAGAGAACAGTTTATTGTATGGATAATAGTGTTTTCGGAAACTAAAACACTCGTATTTTCCATATTTTCACTGATTTTCACTAGTGAAGATATGAAAAAGTTATGTACCAAATGTCCCGGATGTACGCGCGCGTCCTAAAAGATTTCCCGCCAGTTTAAAACAAAACTTATGTTTTTAATATTAGTTTGCCTCAGTTTGTCCATATAATAAAAAGCACATTACACGTTGGCTTGAAGATATGAATTTTATTTTCTCGTGTTAAAAACATTTTACTCGCTCGCTCGTAAAACAGAGTCCAGAGGAACTTGCATGCACATGCGTTAAATGAACCAATCAGACACCGTAAAATTGCACAGCTGTCGTTCAATAGTTTACGACAGGTTATCTGAATAGGCCATATGCACTAACAGGTCACGTGACCCTATCTCCCCTAAATCAAGCAGCACCGTCAAAATGAATGCCAGTAATAGAAAGAGCACTTCGATATTAGTAAAAGTGCAAAGTTTCAGTTTATACGATGAAAAAGAGAAAAAATGACGGCAAATTTAAGATCAGATATTTTCTTAAGATTCATTCGGAAAAACGCGTTGGATGGCACGAGCTTGCCATCCAACGCGTTTTTCCAAACGAATCTTAAGAAAATATCCAATCTTAACTTGACTGTCATTTCTCCTGTATTACATCTTATGAGCTGAAAATTTCAACTTTTACTAATATCGAGGTGCTCTTTCTATTTCTGGCGTTCATTTTGACGGTGCTGCTTGATTTAGGGGAGATAGGGTCACGTGACCTGTTAGTGCATATGGCCTATTAAACCAGCTATATGGGGCTCATTTAGAAAACGAATTCATCGAAGCAGTTAATTAAGTATGTCTTCACTAATTGTACGACGCACACACTTTTACCCGGCCAAATTGAAGCAAATCGAAGCCCTGTATGACTTATCGAAAGGCCTTGTAACTAGATCACACCAACATTTTACGGTGTCTGATTGGTTCATGTAACGCATGCGCATGCAAGTTCTTCTGGACTCTGTTTTACCGAAGCGGAGCGGGATATAAAGCGGGGTAAAAAGAGGCCTGGGTCTGGACTAATCAGAGATTTGTTCACTTGTGTACTTTTTTCGTATCCGATGTATTAGAGAGTTCACCCTCTAAATTAATTTTTTTTTTAATTTTTGTACTTTTGCTTATTGTATGCTTCTTGTGATCATCGTGGTCATCATCATCATCATCATCATCGTCGTGACAATAATTTATTGGGGCAGGTTGTTTGATATAAGGGATGAATTTATTTGGAAAATCACCGTCTATCGGGTCGTCATACTTCACTCGTACACAAGATGGTTGTCGAGACAGATCAATGAACGAAACGCCATTGACCTTGGTCCCTGGTAGACTCGACTTGACAGTATGGTAATGCTGGTGTTTGTACTTATTTCCACGCTTCTGCCAGTCAGCCCACATCTTGTCCAGGAAGCCATGGTGAAACCAGAACTCCGGCGCGTTGGCAGAAGAATCTAAAGACATGATTCCACCAATTGCATTATGAAATATATTATGCATCCACTCTCGTACATCTTGTTCAAAGTCTTCAAATTGTTTCAAAGAGCGCCTAAGGAATTCTTTTCTATCATCGTTATTTGGCAAATCCTTTTCGTAGCAGGTCATTGAATTCCCGTGTCAAACAAGGAATATTCAATTCTGATGGAGGAGCCCATTTACCTTGACCAAACGGACCATTTTGAACGCATCTCTTGGGCAACTCACCATTACCTCCAAGACCGTGAGGACCTGGGTACCAAACATCCCGGATGTGAGAAGCTCTAAATAGTGTTCCCTTGGAAACTGCTCGTGTCCAATCCCAATAGGGCACGGTAACACGACAATCGATTTGACGTAGAAAGTTTTCAAATTCTAAAATATACCAGCGATGCCAAGGAAAAAAGAAATCTAATTCAGTGGACATCATCAAACCATCTTGGATGGTAGCTTGTCATTTCATTGTAAATTCGTTTATAGGGCTGAACTGTGGATACAGTCTTGAGCGCGTGGATGTACAGATGACGTTCTTCTAACGACATGGAGGGAAAGTCTTTTCTTACACGATAACAGTTCACCATACGACCATTAGAACACTGGCACCTTCGTCGACATTCATCGTATACAATGCCTTTGACACAGGATCTGTCAAACCCTGGTGACAAGAATAAACGTACAAACTAAGGGTTTCTCCAGGAGCGTGTCCCAGGGTCATTTTACACAACCAGTAAATATTTAACCAGTTAAATAAATCATGACGCATTTGATTGAAATCTGTTTGGTGTATAAGCCCCCCTATCAAGGCCGTAAAGGATTGATAGCCCTCGACGCTGACACCCTTCAATTGTTGGCACTTACTCGTATAGGGAATATCACGAACGACGACGGTAATCATTGGAGCATTTCGCATGGTGAAACCTGCTCCCGAGGATCGATTATACCCTTAAAATCTTTGATACACACGAAGGAGCGCGCCCGTGGAGTAAACCCCCAGCCTTCGCAGCCTCCCAAAATAAACCTAATGATTTTGGTTTTATTTCAAGTTTACTGAGAACAACGTAGACTGATTCCATAAGTCGGTCTGTTCGCTCCTTGGGCTTCCTGTGGTGGTCGACGTAACGATACAAAGGAATGAAAATTGCGACTTATGGAATCAGTCTAAGAACAACGATACAACTGACCTTTATTCTTGATAGCACTAACTTTATCGTCGAGTTCTCTCGTGGTTTTGACATTGAGGTAATGACCAACCAGTGTTCTAAGCTTCTCAACATACGACACAGGGTGACCAATTGTCAATAAAAATATTTCAACACCACTTTTTCGTAACTTAGCGACTACCGCTGACAACGAGTGTTTGTCTAACGGGCTCGTGTTGAATATAAAAACCATGGGGTGGGGTCTGTTTTTGGAAGATGACCGTTGTCTTGATTGTAGAATGATTCTATGGGCTAGTTGTAGCGACTTATCTAGTTTACAGACTTTACAGTGTTGTCCGTTGGATTGGCTGAAAAATAAATAAACAACATCAGCAATGAATAATTGGTCTTATGACCCATATTTGACCCATAATTTGGCCCCGCGCGCGCTCTTAAGAAAACCTTCGAAAATAGTCACGTGACGGGGCACATGGATTTTCGAAGGCGGTCCGAAAAACAGTATCCGGATCGACTCGGACTCGGACCCGCGCGCGCGTCCAAAAATCTGAATAAAATAATAAAAAAGTCATATGATAAAAATGCTTTGCGCTTGGTCCGTGCGGCATGACCTCGAGCCAAATATTTTCCCGCCCGGCCATTCCACTCAGTCAATAAGTATATAATATTTTGATTGACTATTGTCTTATCCATATTGATTGATTTCCTCTTGGATGTTGTTGGTCACTTCATCTTTAAGCTTCGTATAGCTGGCTTGATTTGATGAATGAGGGCTGTATCAGAACGATTAACAACTTTCTTTCTAGTCGTCTCACCTGACATTCTTCATGGCCTTGAGTGTACATTCCCTGTTTACAAACTTGTGAAGACCAAACTGTAAACGAGGGTTTGTTGAACACAGAATGAGACCCACTCTAGTTGTAGAGGGTGAAACGCTAAACTCACTGACAAGACGATAAGCAGCTCTTTGCAAAGACTTGAAGTTCCGCTGACCACCTACTGCAGACGAAGTGTCCAAGATGAGGACGAAGTCAGTACGAGATGGCAGGGGAGAGCCTGGAAAATTAATGGTGTCAACATCAGAGCTAGACTATCTATATCAGCCCATATGGTTGTTAGTGTACCGATTAATGCTTTGTTATTCCTGGTAAACATTTGTGGAGATACAAGCTGGCTGGCAAACGGTTGTTTCATAGCTTATTTTTGGCGGGACTTTATTTCAATGTTATGTCATTTTTTTACCACAGTCGTTGTCTTACACCAACCTTTGGTAACAGTTTGATGCGTGAAGAATCCTGGAGAAAAACGCTGCTGACGTGTCTGCAAGTAGAGTAAACAGCAGTAAGAAGTGATTGCTCGAGAACTTGTGATAAATCAAGAGATCATATAAGAGAGCGAAACTCAGTATTGATGTCTGTGCGATGTTCGTGGCGGCTAAGGCTATTTTTAGTAATTTCGCCATCGCGCGCGCAAGGCTCTCAAACAATAGAACTTGATTTTTGACGTGCGCACGGACGGGACCTTTTGCTTCCGGTTTTTGAATTCTACTGTTTAAGAGCCTTAACATTCTTTCCCTATCGTCTTGACGAATTTTCTTCCCGCGTCCCACTGTCAGATGAGACCCGCTTTTTTACTTTTTACTTATGTTTTTAAGCGTCAGCATAAAATGATAGATGACTAACAACCAGAGTGATTTCACAATGACTCACCCTTAGACTCCAAGATCAAAGCAGACAGAGTAACCACTGCGAGAAGATATCCCTTCATATCTACAGTACTTTGTACGCTACTGGTGATAATGTCGTGACTACAACAAGAACAAGATAAGAAACAATTGCTTTATTACAATACAATAAAAGAAACTTCTTCAAGTATATAAAATGGATATAGATTGAATCCAAATTGTGTGCTTGAAGTGGGCTCAGTTCTTCTAACTCAAACCTTTGAGATATCGATCTTTGTTCTTGTTTATTCTTCACTTCAGAACGTTGGACGTAACTAGCTACTAACTAACAGTGGTTTAACTGGGCTGAAAGTCCCACGTTAACAGTTACGTCCAACGTTACGTTTTATGCAACTGGCGTTTTAATTTTTCTTAAAATTTCGGTAAACATCGGTAAAACTTCGGTAGAAATTGCCTAATGCATATATAAGACAAGCTACATCTTTTGAAAGATTGGAACTAAATTAGAATTTCAGAGTTTTTGTTTTCAAGTCATATCAAACACATTGTGTCGTTCGTGCGGGCTTCCTGTGTTTCTACTCTTGGGTTTCCTGTTTACCGAAAAGCCAGGTTTCTAAGCTAATTTTAAGATGGTGGATGTGTTTCATCGCTACAATATCTGCAAGTTTTGATGGAATTTTGACGGTTTGAGGCTCTCCAAATTGCAGGAAAATCAACAAAAACAAATCTACGTGACTGCTAAATAAGGTAATGCCTGCCTAGATATGGAATAGCCTTCATGGCCGTGCGAACGACACATTTTTATGTTTGATACCCTATTTCAAAAAATGTTGTCAAGTGCTCTCAAGCCCACGCGACTAGACCGAAAAGGAGTATGGCTAGTAGTAGCAAAACGCAAAACTTTACTTTCTTTGCCGCTTTTAATAGTATTGACTTTAGCATCAGTAAGTCAAGTTCTTTAGCGTATAAGGTCAGAGCAAATTGAATTTGAGTAATCGTGTGGGATTTTTGTGGTTTTATAACTTTGGTGATTTCTTCCCATACTCCCTTTCGGGTGACGGTCGCATAGGCTTGACAATGTTTAATTGAAATAGGTGTATGTTGTAGCTCAAGAAAACGTAAAGGCTTGCAAAAAATCGATAGGCGAATGTCGACAATAAGTTTGATTGAAGCGACTGACTTTATGAAATTATTTCGTTCAAGAACTATTTTAGAGCTTACAAACTTCGATGATATTCAAGGAAAATCAAAATTTTCACACTTTCACGCTCAAACCTGTCAAACCAGTATAGAGGAGTGTCAGGAGTTAAAATATCCCCGGATGTTTTTACTCTCTCCAGTCCTACTCACGCGATATTTTTACTCGTCTATGCCAAGTTGGATAATAAATAGATATAGGGATAAACACGAAAAGTAAACCTCGACTCGAGCTACCACAGGTAGCCCGAGTACAAAATACAATGAACTATCAACTAGAAATTCAGAAAAAAATTACAACGACGGAAATGGAATCACGAAGCACGTGATTAGAACGCCCTGCACTAGCTCATGAGCCACTACTCTTTTTTAGGCATTTTTTCCTAAAATACTACAGTGAGTATGTACCAGGGGCGGATTTAGGGGAAGGGGTGCGCACCCACTCCTGAGACGACTCTGAGTCCTTTTTTCTCAATATTTTTCCAAAATATCCTCTCGGCCATTTCCAATTTATATGATGGTGCACCCACTCCTGACGACGGTGCTCCCCTCCTGAAGATAATCCTGGATCCGCCCCTGATATACTCTTAACTGCATGATAAAAACCGTGATTTGGTAGTTGCACATATACTTACCATATTTAACGTTGCTGCTTCTTGTCTTCCTTACTGAAAATCCAGACCCCAGCTGACTAGAAATAGTGATTACTGATAGGAAAGAACGAAGATGAGTTATGTCTGTGAGAACTTCATTACTTTGGTTGTCTGCTACCAAACACTGAAACAGATCAAAAACGGTTGTGATCCATAAAATGCATATTGATTTAGAGGAATTCTATTCTATGGATTTCAGGTTCTAGTAAAATACAATGGGAAAAAAGCCCACCATGTCCGCGGATTATAGCCCAAGAAGAACGTAGACAACAACAACAGCAACAACGAACAATGCACAACAAAAGAATACTTCTATATCTATATACACTCATTAATGCGTGAAAAGGACTTCTTACAAGAATATTTATTTACAACAAGAACACCACACCTGAAGAAGACGGCCTAAGGATCGTCGAATCGTCGTTAAACTAAATCGTAAGTTAATAAAACGCCGATAACATCCCCAGTTAACTACCAGAAACATTAATATTGACCAGATTTCGTGTGGCTGCGAAAACGCACGATCACAACACGGCACGGCAGGTTAACGGTAGGAATCCCGAATATTTTTTACATACGGCACTTGTCTGACACGGTCACCACACGGCGTTTCACACTCATACGAAACTGACTGCTCTTTAACGTCAGACAAAATAATAGATTTCGAGCTAAATAACCTCACACTAGAATACTTCTAGTACATTTTGCACCAAGAAATTTTAGGTAAATCAGTTCTAATAAGTATTATTTCTATATATATTTGAGATATGTTGCGCGCGGTGCAGATTGGTTGGCGACCGTATTTACATCAGAGGACAGAAACATGGTTCGCTGAAAAACTTTGAAAATATTTTGTAAAAGCAATATTAAATGATCACTTATGTCTCTGTACTGTGATATAGATTCTGGAAGATATAGCTCTCGAAAAGCAAGAGAAACACTCGGGGTTGCTTTTCTTGTGCTCTACATACGCGCGCGTGTTTTATATTTCTTAATTGATATGGATAAGTAATCCCCGCCCTAGAAAACGTACGGACCGCATAAGTTAAAATGAAGAGTGATATGTAAAGCTAATGCTGATTTCGTGATCTAACACTTATATCTTAGCCCGAGACACACCTTAGTATAGAGAGTCGTTAAGGGCCTATAAAAAAACATATATGTCATACCATCTTGAATCGTTTGACTTAATTGCTTGTAACTACAGGGAAACATATTGCTGGACCTTCATCCAGTAATATCTACAGGCTCAGCTCAACATTTATACCTCACAAAGTGAAATCCATATGTTTAACGATACTTAATCGAGACGTGTGCTTTGTGATTGGAGTTGTAGTTTTAGTAGACGAGAGACTAAGCAACACAGAAATGTTTTTAAGTCTCATTCCATTACAACTACTGCAGTGCTAAACCCACTTTCTTTTCTTCGGTGTTGCTCTTGCATACGTAAAAATACAGAAACAAATTGTAGTTTTGATCACCGCCACGAAAACGATAGAATTGTGCTCCCAAACTTGTTGCCAGAGGGCTTTAAAAAATTTGCATTTTGCACCAAGAACGATGTATTAGTATTGTGCGCGAAAATGCATTATAAACGGTTTAGGTCTTAATATCTGTCTTGTAGTAATATGCTGTCACGAGGTTAATAGATTTGTTATCATCGGTTTTACCTTCATAAAGAAATATCTCTCTCTTGAAGTTCTTGGTTGACAAACGATTCCGCCGCGAAAGTTAAAGCCATTGACATCTCGATTGACAATAGCTGGCCAGCAATTGGCTACTGTGCAGGATATTGGTACAGATCAAACTAGTTATCGAATAATGCGTTTTATAAGAAACAAAGATACCGATAGTATCAGCTACAGCGAAGAAAAATGACTACTGAAATATTCCTAAAATTCCTAAAACTCCAATTTTGAACAAATATTTGTCTATGAGACTACAAAAGGTCTACAAATTTGCATATGTACCTAACTGAAAACACATTGACTGACCTTATTAACAAACTACCTCTTTTTACTTCTAATTTTCAGGTCTTTTAAAGACAAAACACACACAAAAAATTAAGAATCATTTCTCAGTAGCTTGTTCAATTTCGTTAATTTTCGTATTAGTTGTCTGTAAAAAAGCGCCAAAAACTTTTTCCATTTCAGTTGTAACCAAAAAATTAAACAAAAATATCTACAAGAATCTTAGGTACAGAAATTTGTCATTTATCGTACCTCAATGAATTTAGTTCTAGCGAAGTGTTGTAATCGGGGAATGCATGCTTACCGTTCAAACCAATCCATACGCACGTCTTCGAACCAAAACGAATGGGAAACTTTCGACAAATGGTACACGTGTCTACCAGAAGAACCAGCGAAAAGAGCGGGAAAGTGGATTACCTCAATTGGAAGACTGAGTTTTTGCAGAACCTTCCGATCAGAATGACACGTACCGTTTTCCAACTGGAATTTCCTTTTTTTTTTTCTGAGTACACGTTGATAAGTGACGACCAGTCTCGTCAATATAACAAACACTTTAGTACAGCTTAATTATAGTAAATGCTAAGCACCTCAGGCAATCAAAAGTATCATGAAAATAGTATGAAAGAAATTTCAAGCAGGCCTCGATTTTTTAACGAAAATTCGAAAGGTGTTTTAAACCTACTATCAAATAATTACTATCGATTAATATCACCAGCTATAAGAATTCCCAAGCTCCAAATTTTATATACTCATCCAAATTTTACATACTCACCACGTACTGAACGGGCAAACTGGTGAGTCTTGTGACCACGATCAGATCGTAACGTTCTTTAAATAAACGTTATCTCTGTCAAACGAGTTTGTAAAAACCCTATTTATTAATTACTGTCTTGAAAAAGACTTTAGAGTAACCTACTGCTATGAAAAGCTATTAAGATGTCATCGACGTCAGAAAACGGTATTGAATCAGGTTGAATTGGATAAATAAACTAATTGAAATCTGATAGAAAACAAAACATTTGGGAAAACATTCAAAAGAAATCCATATGAAAAGACTTTGGCTTTATACCATTGGTTGATCATTTTATATGTAAATAATACTAATCAGATTGATATTAACGAACTGAATGAAATGCGAGAGAATACAAAAAGTATTGAGAAAACATTCAAAAGAAATCCTTGAAGACTCTCACTGGCATTTTTTTGGGGCTGTTATATGTAAATAATATTTCCACGCATAACATACGGCGCTGATGAAGGAAGCGACCAGCTTCAAAATAGAAAGTTCATAAATGAATCCCTATGGTGTAACTTATTAGAAAACTGAACTGAAGTCAAACAAAATTATCCCAGAAAAGAAAAACATTTGATAGACCGTCGGAAGTTTATTTCATTCAATCACATTAGCTTGAAACTAATAGTGCATGATAAGATTTCCTGTAGCGAATTGTATTAACAGAAACAGTTATTAGCAATATCAACTCAGAAAAACTCTTTTGATAGACAGTCAGAAGTCTATCCCATTCAATTACAGTATTGAAATGTAGTCGTGTGTTTCCGACAGTGAAAACCTATATTATCATAAACGTTTATTAACAATATTAACTCAGAAACTGTTTTTGATAAGCAGCAGAGTCATCAATTTCTTTCAATCACAGTAATTATAGCGTGAAAAGTAATAATATAAGAATTCCCTACAGTAAAACATATAATAAGAAAAAGCGACAACCCAAGTGAATCAAATGATATTAACTCAGAAAACGTATGCATTTTACTTTAGACAGATGGATTACCAGGTGTTGCGTATCTCACGATATGATGGACCCTTCCATTGTACTTTATCCTATGATTATTTAGTTCTAATTTCCGGACTCTCTATTCACAGTCTCGTCTAGTGGGAAGTACAGTTCATTCACAGCTGTAGCACTGGCACTAGCTTCAGATTGCGCGGCTGGGAGGAGTGGGCGTCCTTGATATTCATCCAGTGCGGCAAAATGTATCACGCATGCGTACCTCTCTAGGGTTCCTCAATATTGGCCTCAGTGAAAACATTCGGCATTCAAACAAAAAAAACTTTGTTGGCGAAACACAAGCCACAGAAGCAAAACTTCTCCAAGAGAAAATGAGGTTGAGGACTTTGTAGTATATTCTATGCCTGCCTTTTTTCTCCATACTATTCTGTTTTCTACCGTGCTCAAAATTAAGCTCAAAGATAAATACGGGAACAAGGAAGCGGTCTAAATAAAACAATTCTAAGAATATTGCTCGGGATTCCTGTGATCAAGACTCGGACGCGCGTCAGCCCGCGAAAACTCGCGCACGCGCAGTCTCTACATTCTACACAATGTATCACGTCCCCAGTGTTATTTTCTCCAACCTTGGTAGTACCACACCTTGCTATAAAATAAATGCCAGCTTCTCTCCAGGCTTCTCACGTCGACAATACTTAAAAGACACTGACCCGCTAGGCATGATGGGAGATCGCCCACTAAGTATATAGACACTGACTAAAAACTATCAAAATATGTAAACACCTCAAAATGACCCCAATTTGGTCGGAATGCGTGTCGTATAACTATACGCCAAAATGACCAAAAATCAGTCATAGCAAATATATTATATAGTTCATTAAAATTCTTCCAAATGACCCAAATTGGGTAAAAGGCATGTAGTTTACTATTTTTCTGGACAACGTAAATTCGATTGACTGTAATTGAAAGAACAGAGCATCAGTTTTCATTTTGAATAAATACTTTGATAATAAAGGGTAAAGCACAGAAATATAAGCAGCCCACCCCAAAGAAGCACTCAGTGTCATATATTTGTCATGATATAAAGGGTTGAAAATGACAAAATCGTCACAACCAATATATGGCCGAAAGGAATTTTCTTGACAGTATCTTTGTCATTTATTAGTTTTAAATCCATCCATCTATCTCTCGTTGATACTGGGGTTTCTGAGTCATTCAATATCCTATATATTCTACTGCGGCGCAGTACAAGCAAAAGCATATAAACGCACGTAAAGGATCAACGTTTTCAGTTTCTTGTGCTTGATACTGGCTTGTGTTCATTTTGTGTCGATGAAAATAAGAATTATGCTTTGTGTTTGCTACTGAGTAGCTAGTGAAAACCAGGCTTATCGGTGCATGCCACTCATGTCCACATTTGTCATCGCTATGGAATCAGCTACTGATTACACTATTGCTACAAATGACATTTAATGGCAACAAATTGTTCTTGTTCAATCAAACTCTTGTACCGCTTCCTTCGTTCATGGATCTTTGTCATCAAATCACACTCATAATGTTTACCAAGGGAACGATAATCACTCTGTATTGGCTAATCACTAAACTAGTGTAAACTATGTCTATCACTATTTACAATTATTTTTAATTCAAAGATTCCCCAGAATCGTGTTAATTGGTGTCATATGCAACGAAAAAACACAATAATTTTGTTTGATTGAAATTTGTCTTCGAGAGGAAACCGATTTTCTAAGCGAGCTGCAGATCTGGAGGCTGCATGGAGTCTCCAAAAATCGCAGGTCGACGAAGTTTGAAACTTTTCTCACTATGTTGTAGTTTAAAGCAAATGTTAACAGTTTTATTATTAGTGCTGTTGGCCTTTTTCCCTCAGTTTTCTACAGCTCTACAAGATCTCAGGTAAATACAAGACGGTAGAAGACTGCTCAATTTAAACAACGGTAGTTAAACTTTGAACACGTTTGAAATGAAATAATGAAATTTGAAATTTGAAAGTGGGATTTGAAATGAAAATAATTTGCAAAGTTTGGTTTGCGGAAAGAATAACAAAATAATTTTTTTCAAAAAGTTTACGATAGCATTCGTGTGTACGTTCCTTCTGTTTGTGATCGAAGTATGACAGACAAGATGTATTTTCAAAGTTAAGATTACCTAAATCGGATCAGTAACTCTTGAAAATGGATTTCGATATATATTGACTCTCCTAAAAGCAAGACTGAAGAACAAAGCGCAGAGAAAAGCAATAAAATAAGAAATCAGGAAAGTAAAACAGAAAACGAAGGGTAACACAAAGAAAAAGAGAGAGGGAAAGAGAGAGAGCTTAGTGACGAATGAAAATGAGAGTAGAGGAAGAAATGTGATTTGCCAGTCGCATCACAATGTGAAGATAGAATATTTTCTCGTTTTCATTTTATTTCACTAAGTGCATTTTTTGTAGTTAGTTATTATTGTAATTTTAAGTGTGTTTTACTGATGTATATTTTTCTGTTTTTTCTTTTCCTTTTAATCTTTTCTTCTCATTTCTTTCTTTCTTTTTTTCTTTTTTAACTTCTTCTATTTTGCTCCAGTTCAAACAAACGTGTTTTCTCCAACGAAAGACGTCACTTTTGTCCAAAACTTAAAGAGAGAAAGGAAAGCTTTATCGAGAGGTCTGATCACGTGACCACACGACTTGTTCGACTAAAATGTTCGTTACAAGACCCAGCTAAAGACAAGTTCATCGCCAAGGAAGCCTATGACACTAGTATGTGTATATACAGTAGGTATGTAATACTTGTTATAGACAAAGTGCACAGTTCGACTTTATCGCATTACAAAATTAGCTCATAAGGCTGCAAACAAACTTTCTTAAGGAATAGCATTGTTCCTTGAGAAAGGCAATTTTTAAAAAGACTTTCTGAAACAGAAATGTTTTAAAACAAACTATAATGTATATGTTTGAAGACGTATATATTCGAGTGGACTAATTCTGAAAATGGAAAGTCTAAAACAAATAACTGAAGTTCTACATAAGTTCAGTTGGTTTTTAAGTATTGTATTTCTCAACAAAATTTTGAATTATTTTAAAGTAATAAAAAAGGTTAAAAGTATTCTATTTCCCGACCAAAATTTCGAATTATGAGTTTAGAACTGAAATAGGGGACTCAAAAATCAAGTGCGCCAACGCGTCTTAGTGAACCACAAAACTTAAATTATCTAAAATTTCTTTTCCAAAATCTCATTTCCTCTCTGTAAACATCATTTATGTATTATTATAAACAATTAAAATCAAAGACTTTGATACTTTTCCGTGCCAAAACGTATAATTAAAAGTAGAGTAATATCAAGATAACAAGCTCCGAGGGTTTTCTACGTTAATAGGATATGTCCAATTAGTCAGCCAATAAGATTTGCAGGAGTCCAGTTTGTTTGCTAACTCTAAGATAAATTTCCGGAAGAAACATCACGCTTTGCAATCAGTGATCTTGTTTAAGTTTAAATGCAATATTGTTCTTTTGTTGCACTTTTAGTTCTTGTTGGTGGAGGATTTTAACGTGGGAGCTAAAAAACATTTTCCGGAAAGATGAAAATGGACTGATTTGAAAAACTCCGGGATCAAAAACTAAAGTATAATTATTGAAAACGTTTCTTCATATTTTCAAATTATTTTCTCTTTATTACCAAATCCCAAAACTATTGTACTGTTAGTAATGAAGATTTTTTAATTGTGAAAATTTTCATGTCAAATCTTAATAAAAGAGAATGATGTTAATGAAAAACAAACACCTCGAATACTTTCTCAATATCACCATAGCAACATTACGTCATTGTTTCTCCATGGCCATGGGGGATATCCCAGAACCGTCGATCTCGTGGACCAGTTATTGATTGACTCAAACAGCCAAGTGTATCTGATGTTTTTGACTCGTTAATTCAATATTTTCGACTCTAAAATAGCATATAAATAGACTCTAAATAAGCATATTGAATATGCTTTGAAATCTAGTTTTTCGTCAGTCGAAGCGGACATGTTCTCCACTTCAGTTCCTTGCAAGTGTGAGAAAGATAAGCATTGCTAATTCAATGAGCAGTAATGCATTGCTTGTGAGCATAAATCTAAAAGAGTTCACATGTAAAGCTCCTCTCAGTGTGCTAATAAAAGGTTTTTGTCTCATACATCAGGACTGAAAGTGTTCCCGCCAAAAAGCTTGTACCGCGTGTTGTACAATACCTCGACAAAACTCACTGTTGCGAAGGATTTACTGGAAAACATTGTGACCAGCCTATAAAAGGTAAAGACGTCATTGCGAGTCCCGTCCCGAATCCCGTGAATCCTCTGCTAGTGGTAGAACCAGGACATGCGCTGACCAAAATGAACGATGGCTCTCAGGAAGGAGATCACGGTTATTTATTTGACAGATATAGATGCAATCAGGACATTTCTATTGATATATTGATTTCTCAATGATGCTTTAATAGATGCTTCATGCGATCCTGAGTGTTTAAATGGCGGAACATGCATTGGACAAGACAAGTGCGCATGCTCAGAAGGATGGCGTGGGCTCAGCTGTGAAATTGGTAATCAAAACTTCGTATTGCACTTTCTATTTTAAACTAAAGACAATGAAAATCTTCGTTAAATACAACAATAAACGAATATAGGAAAAGCATAAAAGCTTGTAATGAAGACCTTTTACTTGACTACGTTTCATCCAAAAACGAATTGATAGTTTTAGAAAAAAGTTTCTTTTTGTTCTGACAAAATATTTCTACTTTGTTTTACTTGTTCAGCTACGTGCGATCCTCCGTGTCAAAATGGCGGCATGTGCGTATCTCCTGGTACGTGTGCTTGTACTTATGATCATGCAGGAGAAAGATGTGAAAAACGTAAAGGTAATCACATGATGCATTACGTAACGTTAAATACGTTGGAAATATTGTTGACAATTTTTTATCTAATAGAATTTATTGAATACGAGGATCCCTTGCGAGAACAGCTGGACACACCGAATGACGTTCATCTACTGGAAGGTTAGTCTTCAGTCTCCATCGTTGTGGAAAAATTATACTTTTTGCTTTGCTTTCATAATTGCAACGAAGTAAGTTAGCACGTTGAGTACATTGGTAGAGTTCCTATAGATGGCTGAAACCAATCATTACAATACGTCATTAAGATTAATATACTGATGGGCCTTTCCCAACAGCCGATTTGGGACAGATTATGTGTCCGTTGAAGAGTTGGCCATTGTGCAGAGTTCTCAATATAGAGTAAATGTATCGATCAGATCGATAGGACGAGAACGGGAAATGCCTATGTGGAGAGGTGGTCGTTGTACAGAGGTTTCAGTATAGAGTAAATATATTGATTGAATCGATGACGGGGACGGGAAATGCTGGCCGATGTAGAGTAGTGTCGCTATTGGAGGTTCGCAACTGTGTTAGATTTCTAATTAACTCTATATTTTAGCTCGAGCACTGACACTTCCAAGCAAGAAATACAGCCAGTGTTCATCATGGGGCCAGACGCACTATCGCACGTTTGATGGTCTTCACCTGGATTTCACTGGTAAATGCAGCTACGCACTAGCTAAAGACTGTGTACCAGGCTCAGATCAATTCTCCATTCACGTGGAAAACGATAAAAACTGTGCTGACAGCAAGAAAGGCGTTGGCTGTACACGTGCTGTCATGGTGTACATTGGTGGTCAAGTCTACAAAGTTGCTACAAGAAACATTATAACATTTGATAATAAAATGTTAAGCGTGCCGTACAAAGATGCGCGCGTTTCGATAAACAAAGTGTTAAACTACGTGATCCTGCGTGCGTTTGGAGACGATATCGAGGTCAAGTTCGATGGTGATTCTGGTATTTATGTGTCACTGGCTGACAAGTACAAGAACAATACATGTGGTTTATGTGGAAACTACAATGGTATACCTGATGATGATCTCACCAAAGCTGCATCTAACCTACGAGCGTCGAACGCTGCTGAACTGGCTGACAGCTGGGCCATGCCAAACCCTAAGGAAACATGTCCACCTGCTCAAGAATTAACGATGGATGTGTGTAATCGTGCAGGAAACTCAATTCGACAAGGTGCAAAGAGAATGTGTATAGTCTTACTGGGTGAGCATTTCAGTTCTTGTCATTCCAAAGTCGACCCCAAGGGTTTCATAGAAAGATGTGAAATCGATGTTTGCTCGTGTAACTTCGGAGAACACTCGGGATGCCAATGTGAGGCTCTGACGCAGTACTCCCGAGCATGCGCAAGTAAAGGGATAACGTTGGATTGGAGAAGTGACTTTATGTGTCGTAAGTAAATTGCATTAGACACTTCCGATTTAGCGACATAGACATTGTATCCAACAGCAATCCGAAAGCTGTAGAACAATAGACCCTTTGCATAATGCTACTAATCATATGCAGATACATCCTTAGCCTCACTTTGACTCAGCTAAACAATGACACCATTCAGTGGTGTCATTGTTTAGCTGAGTCAAAGTGAGGCTAGGGATGTATCTGCATATGATTAGTAGTATTATGCAAAGGGTCTATGAGTGGCATACTATATGCCAATTCTGTTAATATGTCGCTAAATTGGAACTGTCTATCTTTAAAATTGGTTTGTATCAGTGAATCAGTGATTACTTTTCTTATTCTTTATTTCTTTCGTTTTTCTTCCTTTTTTTCCTTTTAAGCCAAAAAGTGTCCAAAATCCAAAGTGTACTCTGAGTGCGGCCCGGCGTGCGTCAAGACCTGCGACACCGACGCGTTACAACCCACCTGCAGAGAAACTTGCATAGATGGGTGTCATTGCCCAGTAGGTAGTGTCCAAGGCCCACGTGGTGACTGTCTATTACAGAGTCAATGTCCATGTCGTCATAACGATGTGGACTATCCCAGTGGAAAATCAATTAGAGTAGGGTGTAACACATGGTGAGTATATAGGAGAATAAGAGTTATATAGCCTGCGCAGCGGCCCTTGAAAAGGGAGAGGGAAGGGAGGGGAGGGGTTTGGAGAGAGAGGGGAAAAGGGGAGGGTGAGAAGAAGGAAGGAAGGCCCTTCCTCTCCTCCTCCTCCCTAGTCCCTCTCCCTTCTTCTTCCCAGTCCCCTCCCCATCCCCTTAGGTCCACTACGCAGGCTAGAGTTATATAATAACTGGTATATTAATTACGCATATTATACTATGACCAACCTCACTTTCTTTTCAATTCAGTGACTGTAATGGCGGGACATGGTCTTGTACCAAGAACAGATGTCCAGGTACTTGACTGTCAGTGAACACCATTATGCCGTGCTATTAATGTACTATTAGACCATAGAGCAGATTTCTTATGAGTGTGAAAAGGACCGCGCCGTACCGTGACCGTGTCAGTGCCGTGATGTCTAATATAAACATTCGAAATTCCTGCCGTAACCGTGCCGTGACCGTGCGGTGCCGTTTTCACAGTCATACGAAATCTACTCTAAACAAGACAATGACACGTGCCGTGGGAGCATCACGTGATATTATGTGTTGTCTCGGTTTGGTAGGACTGCTTTTCGATGTCGAATTGCGCTAAAATTTTTGAAATTTATCATGCATTTGGTACCAGCGCGGGCCGAAGTTGCTCGAAATAACCAAAACAGACCGACGTGGTTCTACAAATGGTCCAATACCAGAGAAAACACGCAACATTTGATTGCCGAAGGATTTTGTAACAGCGCGTCACTTGTTTCTCACTTCCAGAAAAATTACCCCTGGCAACGTTTTCCCTCGTCTCTAATTGGTCGACCTATCATCGTCTAGTATGTATAGAAAAATTACAAGTGGGAGCGAGAAACGAGCGACAGAATAATACCCTTTGGTTCCCAATCGAGGATGAGTCGTCTAAGTCTCTTGATAGTATAAATGTATTACAACCAATCATGTGTTTCGTCATGTTTTAAAGGAACCTGTTACACGTATGGTGATCCACATTACGTTACCTTCGATGGCAAAGCCTACTCCTTTGAAGGCAAATGCCAATATCGACTGGTAGAGTCACGTGATAACTACTTCTCTGTCGTCATCAACACGGCGTCATGTTCGACCAATCAAAAGAGCAGCTGTGTGAAATCAGCAGTGATCAATTACAATAATGTCAGCATCTCATTGGTTCATGATCATCCACTCAAAGACACGGTGCATATCCAGTACCCAGGGCAGAGCAACAACCAGCCAGCCTTGATGCCAGTCTATGACAGAATGAGAGGATTTCATTTTAAGAGGTTTTCGTCAAACTTGGTAGAATTTCAGGGGGAGAATGGCTTGACTGTGTCTTGGGATGGTTTAACGAACTTGTATGTGACATTAACACCAAGGCACTCTGGCAAGGTAGGAAATGCGTGTCCCCAATTAGTGCAACCAAGCGCTAGAACGACTAGACACTTTAATAAAGATATCTATCTATCTATCTATCTATCTATTTATGATTTAATTTCCGGCAACAATTCTTGACTACAGAAGAATCTTTTTCAGAAATAGAAAGAGCAACTCGATATTAGTAAAAGTGCAAAGTTTCAGTTTATAAGATAAATAAGAGAAAAAATGACAGTAAATCTAAGATTGGATAGAGATTCGTTCGGAAAAACGAGTTGGATGGCAAGCTCGCGCCATCCAACACGTTTTACCGAACGAATCTTAAGAAAATATATGATCTTAAATTTGCTGTCATTTTTTTCCTCTTATTCATCTTATAAACTGAAACTTTGCACCTTTTCTAATATCCAGGTGCTCTTTCTATTTCTGGCGTTAATTTTGACTGTGCTTCTTGATTTTTAGGGGAGATAGGGTCACGTGACCTGTTAGTGCAAATGGCCCTACATCTAATTACATCTAATTAAGCGATATCTTCATAATATTGTCTCTGTTTTGATTACTTGCAGGTCCAAGGGCTTTGTGGAAATTTTAACTTCAATACAAAAGACGATTTTGGCGTCGAAGAATCAGCCATTAGCTTCGGAAACACGTGGTCTGAGGGGAATTGCCCAGACGTAGCCAACGATAAAATGAAACTTAAACCTTGTGAAATTTATCTTCAGAACAAAAAATACGCTGAGGATCAGTGTGCGAAGTTAGAGCAAGCGCCGTTCACCAGTTGCCATGGTTACGTTGACCCTAAGCCGTTCGTGGAGAATTGCAAACAGGATGTGTGTGGATGTAGTGGTAACAGAGAGTGTCTTTGTTCTGTGTTGGCTGCTTATGCTAAGCAGTGCTCCATGCAAGGCGTCACTCTCAATTGGCGGGTTAACAATACTTGTCGTAAGTAGTAGTGTTTTCTATATTGTGATTAAATCTTATTTTCCACTGGTTAATTTTTTCTGAAGATTGTTGTATGCCACGGGTAGCATGGTTGGTCAAGTGGTGAGAGCACCGGTCTTTCACCGCTGTGGTCCTGGTTCGAGTCCCAGCTCGGACATCAGATCATATGTGAATTGAGTTTGTTTGGTGTGTTGTGCTCTACCATGCCACGTTTTTCTCCGGGTTCTCCGGTTTTCGTTTCGTTAACAATTCGGCTGGCGAGAAACGCGAAACAAGTTCTAGCACCCCTGGCGGGTAGTAAGGCATAGGATCACCGGGACACTTCTTTTACAATTTTTAGCTATTAATGTCTTCCTTGCGTTCTTTGTTCTTTCTTTAAATTTCTTTATTCGTTTATTTATTTATGTAGTGATGTGGTAGTTATTTGTTTTTCAAAAGAAAGAAAGAAAGGAAAAAAAAAAAAAAAAAAAAAGATGGCCCCACCGCAGACTCGAACCCGGCTCTTCTGATCCATAGTTCAGAGTTTTACCATTGCGCCACGGAATCGCGTAATTTGCACAACAATAGACAGTCAATTCACACGATACACTAGGTTATTTTGTTCTCCAAATCCCTCAGTAGACCAGTTAGTCTAGTGGTAAGGTGCAGTTACTCACGGCCTAGGATCCGACTGTTTCCTCCCTCTTTGACTGCGAAGCTCGCTGTGTTCTACCGATAGCGCGGATGGGGCCGAAATCTCCATCCTATACGTAACATGCGATGATTCAGCGACTTGTCTGGATGCATGGTCGATTTTTTAGCTTTTGCATAAAATTAGCATACTGATTTGCTTATGGTGTCAGGTTCGAGCCTTGCATGGGGCAAAAACTTTTTCTTTTTTTCCTTTAAAATACTTTCTTGTAGATTTCATTTCTCTTTTCTTATTTTTGTTGGCTTAAAAAGTGAAATTATTTTTGGTTTCAAAAACTTGTTGACTGAAATTCCATTTTTTCTAAAACTGACCAATAAAACCTCTACCTTGGCTTGATGTTTTCCAATTTTACTTCAACGCTATTTTGAAACAAACTCTAGGTAAAGCCTAGTTTTGAGTACGACGCAAGCATAAGCACAAACACGAAAATGTTTTCCTTTTTCTTTTCCTTGCGTCCATGTTATCTCAATGAAAACGAGCGCATTATGCTGCTTGCGCTTGTGCTTGCGTCGCTAGTGAAAACCAGGCTGAACAGACTATTTATACTGTTACGATGAAGAATTTCTAATATCTTATCATATAATTAGTAAAAAACCTTTGATATTTCTTCTCACTAGCAATTCGATGCCCGTCTGGTATGGTCTACAAAGAGTGTTGGTCGTCCTGTGTGACGTCATGCAAGGACCTGTCAATCAAAAACCATTCGTGTGTCGAGCATTGTGTTCCCGGATGTCGATGTCCTGATGGCAAACTCTATGACGCCAGACAAGGAAAATGTGTTGATATTGCGTACTGTCCGTGTTATGACGATGCTGGACGTCATCACATGTACAATGCACGTACAAAGAACAAGTGTAATGATTGGTTAGTTTACTGATTTCCACCAATAACAAGCCTTAAACAACTAAGGAAAAATCGGGACTGAAAAATAACTAATAGACCACTTGCGTTAAATCCCTTTCCGAATCAATAGTTCTTCTCTCTCCAAAGAATTGAAAACATTTCTTATGCAAAATATTTTTGTTTTGTCCTCCAAATTGAACTGGAAAGGGAATTGACTGCAAGTGGTTTATTGTTGAAATTGAAATGTCAGTAATTGAAATTTCAGTCCATTGACTTTGACCATTTCCGTCAAGTAAAGGAATTCTGTACATTTATTGCATATTTGTGCTGAATTTCCAGACTTGAATTACAATTTTAGACATTGATTGAGGGGGAATTGAGGTGTCAGCTACTTGATTCTTTATATTGTACAACCCATTCTAATATCTTTACTTCAACAGTATCTGCAGTAAAGGAAAGTTTGTCTGTACAAATAAAATATGCAAAGGTACTTCTGTTAACTGAGTTATTGGTCAGTTTTTTTACAACGAGACTTGCAAATAAAGTCAATAAAAATATTCTCACTTTTACACAGAAAACCAGTGCCCTCAAGGTCAAGTGTGGTCGGACTGCAGGGCGCAGTGCCGTAGGACTTGCAAGAACATGCATATGGGTTGTAGCACTATTGTATGCAAGGCTGGTTGCGTTTGTCCACCAGGTTACGTGGAAGAGAACGGTGCTTGTATTGCTGCCAGTACCTGCCCTTGCCACTACAGTGGGAAGAGCTATAAGAGTGGCGACGTCATCAAGAGAGACTGTAACACGTGGTAGGTGTAGCTATGGAGATATGACGTCATATGCTAGCTATATTGATTGTATAGTAACAATTTAAAGAGAAAATAGAAATTGTGCAACCAATATAGTCGAAAATATTTTAGTGAAAACGTCCAGTACAAGTAATTTGATTAAAAGGAGTTTCTTTGTTCCAGTGTTTGCAAGAATAACAATTGGCAATGTACCACAAAGAAATGCACAGGTAACCCACATTCAATCTCAGAAACATTCTTTCACACCAACATGTGATAGATTAACACCTATATATCGATCCTTGACGTTGTCTTAACTCTTTTTCAGGGACATGTACAGCGTTTGGTGATCCTCACTACAAGACCTTTGATGGTCGCTTGTACAGTTTTCAGGGCGGATGTAATTACGTCATGACTACAGATAAATGTCCCGGATCAAACGTCACGGTACAATCTTTTCGAGTCGACGCCGAGAATATTCTATGTGGTTCTACTGGCGTGACATGTACCAAGTCCGTGACAGTCACGATACACGATACCGTAATCCATATGGTACGCGGCAAAGAGAAACCTTCAGTTCTGCGTCTACCAAATTTATCTCCCGTGCGCGCTCAGTTCTCCCTGGTATACGCTGGTGTGTATGTGATAATCAAGACTCCGTTTGGTCTCAATGTAGTCTGGGATCGTGGTACACGGTTATACATTGAGTTAAGCCCAAACAGTAAACATTACTCCAAAGTATGCGGACTATGTGGTAACTTTGACGGCGACATGACCAACGATTTCCTGGCCAAAAATGGCATCGAGGAAACGTCACCATATCCTTTTGGTGATTCGTGGCGAGTTCGCGGTGACTGCATCAAGACTACAGAACCTAAGCATCCATGTACAGAGAACAGGCACAGGGAGCCCAAAGCACATGCTGCGTGTGCGGTCATCAAATCCATTGTATTTAAACCTTGTCACAGTCGCGTGGATCCTGATCCATATTACGAGCGCTGCGTGTATGACACATGTGGTTGTGACATGGTAGGGGATTGTGAATGTACTTGTGAAGCAATTGCGGCCTACGCCTATGAATGCTTGAAGTCTGGTGTTGTGATCAGCTGGAGGAAAGATAAGTGTGGTAAGAAAATAATATTGTTATCATAATGTGTTTTTCTAACAAAGATGAGTTGAAATAGTTAACACTAGGTATGTCGGTCTTGGAATTATAGAGTGCATGTCAGTTATTCAAATTCTCGGCGTTCATACAAATGTAGATTTTCAAATGTATAGTTTCACTGTTGCAAAAACTTAACGTAAGCTACGTGACAGAGAGCCGAACGCAAAACTTATGCTTGTAACTTGCAAGTATCTTTAACGAGACAAACTGCACACAAAAACTGCTACTTAAAGCTCAACATTAAATCTCTTTGAACAGACGTCATATGTCCTGAAAATGCAGTATTCAAGAATTGCGCAACAGCATGCCCTGAAACCTGCAGTGACCCCCCTGGACTAAACAAGACATGTACTATGCGGTGTGTAGAAGGATGTCAATGCAAGGAGGGGTACGTACAGAGTGTGAACACCGCTGGTCAAGTGCACTGCATCAAGAGAGACAAGTGTCCGTGTGTCTACAATGGCAAAGTGTATAAACCTGGTGAGAAAGTTTACAAAGACTGTCAACAATGGTGAGTGCAATGTTAATTGGAGGTCTTGGAATCCATTAGCCACTTTGATAAATAAATAAATAAACAAACAAACAAACAAACAAACAAGCAAATAGATAAATAAATAAACAAATAAATAAATAATAAATAAATAAATAAATAAATAAATATTTTAATTGACACTCCCCTGACGGGGCTTTTCAGTGTCAATCACTCCACACTCACTACCACTACATTCGATATTTTATACATACAAGACTCAACTCACATGTTGATTTTTGCTAAGGGAGGAAAAACTGGAGGACCCAGAGAAAATCCCTTGTAGCATCGTAGACAACAATACTTCAAACAAACTCAATTCACGTGTGGTCTGAAACGGGAATCGAACCCAGACCACAGCGGTGAAAGGCGGCCACCCTTGCCACCACTTGATCGACACTCCTTGTTATACGTCGAGCAGTATAAGCTTGTATGAATTTCAGGGCATCACTTTACTGTGCCTGCGTCGTTAAACTGAGAAACATTGTTACCGTGTCTTGTTGTTAGAGTCGTTTTCGTATGAGTGAGAAACTTATCGCGCTGTACCGTGACCGTGTCAGTGCCGTAATGTCTATAAAAACATTCGAAATTCATGCCGTAACCGTATCGTATCGTAACCGTACAGTGTTCCCACTCATACGAAAACGACTCTATTATCGTGTGTTGGTTATCATTGTTGCTCTCATTCAATTCCAGTGAATGTCAAGATGGACAGCTCACAAATTGTGTTGGTGAACCATGTACAACAGGTACTTGCGTCTACAAAACCCGAAAGGTCAGTAAAGTTCAAATTGTTTGATACTGTTCTGTTTCTCTCCATTTGTTTAGCACCTCCATCGACAAAAAGACCAACCACAACCGGAATACCAACGACGACCGAGCTGCCAACGACGACAGAATTGCCAACAACGACTGAAGTTCCGACAACAACCGAGATACCGACAACTACCGAATTACCAACGATGACCGTATTACCGACGACGACGAAATTCCCGACAACTGTGGTATTGACGACAACCGAGCTGCCGACAACAACCGAAGTACCTACGACAACAAAACAACCAACAACAAGTAAGTTTTAACATAAACGATACGTTAAATTGATTTTTCAACTGTGTTTATTGAATTGCTTTTGACTTACGTAAATCACAGCTGCACGGCCAAGCACAACTCAAATCCAGACTACCACTGCCAAAGTCACCACAGGAAGCCCAACAACCTCTAAGATCACAACTACTGCCGTCCCGAGCACTGTTATTCCTACCACAGGTAACGATAATATCAATAAGCCTGCATTATAAAATAAGCACAAGACATCATTTTCAAGATATCAAGATATCATACTATTATTTTCTCACTAGATAGCCTCCTAACGCAGACGTTTTTAGTCTCGATCCAGTAAATGGCGAGGGAAATTTACTGGATCGAAACTAAAAACGTATGCGTAGGAGGCTACTCACTAGATCGTTCTAACCATTATTCACACAAGATATCCCATTATATTGTCTTTGCAAATGTCATGAATTCAATCTTAATAAAGTTTCATATGTAAGTCGATTTTCGGACTACCCTGGGTACCAGAGGCCCAATCCCCAATCCCCAATCCCTCTCGGGCCTCTGGTACCCAGGGTATTTTCGGACTAAACCGCTTTTGAAACTGATAACTAGAAGTGAGCTTGAGACTACCATTTTCTCTGTACACCCTACTGGTCATCAGATTAAACCCTTCTTAGCTTATCAAGTAGTACTTTAATAACGTTACGTCATGGTACAGTACCATGGACTGCGTTTAAATTTGTATTCCATTGAAGGTGCTTACTGTAAAGATTCACTGGGACTTGGAGTACAAGATAAGAGAATCCCAGACAGCTACTTGTCAGCCTCCTCGCAAATTGATATCGACGCTGCACCGATTCAAGGAAGACTTCACAACCAAGACTACGCCTGGCAACCACGCTTCAATGACCAACATCCTTACTTCCAGGTGTATCTAGGCAACCTCACCATGGTAACACAGGTTGCTACACAAGGTCATCCATGGGAGGAAGAGTTTGTTATGAAGTATACACTACAGCACAGCGTTGATGGGAAGACTTGGATGAACTACATGGATAGTTCTGGGGACGTTGTGGTGAGCAGGTTTTCTCTAGTTTTACGTTCATTCTGCATAGCTGTAGTTAGAGAAGATTTCGTATGACTGTAAAACCGCACGGCCATGCCAAGGTTATATGGCAGGAACTTCGAATTTTTCATAGACAACGTGACACTGACACGGTCACGGCACGGCGCGGTCCGTTCAACATTCATACGAAATCTGCTCTATTCGTGGGAGGACCTGGCGCCGAGGGAAAGAGATGAAATTAAAGAGGCTCACCGACGCCAGGGATTAATTACGCTTTATGGTGAAAAGGCTCATGCAGAGCTCCAATCTTAACTTTTAAGAAGTAAGGATGGCACAGTTGGTTGAGTGCGCAGCTTTCTGTGCGAGAGGTCCCGAGTTCGATCCTCATTGACCTCATATCCTTGTTTCGACTTCTTTCCTTTCCTTGTAGCTTTAAGTAGCTTTAAATACCCGTAAAACGGAGCACTGATGAAGAGAAGGGGTAGAATGAGCGCACCGTCGGCTTCCTGGGAGACTAGCTTCTAGATGAAGGAACTTCCGACGTTAAATATAGTGCTTTACCGTTTTTTAACCTAGACAGACATGGATATAGACTTTATTTAGTATCATGCACTTCTCAGTGCAGTTGAACCTTTATAAAAGGAAGCTAGCCATATACACAAGAGAGGTAATCCGTTTCGATACAAAAAACACACTATACGCTGATTAATAAAGCCATTTAAAAAGTTAACCGTTACCTGGAAGGAAGGGCCGGGGTGGGAACAGCACAAATCCATAGAAGATCTCCTTATATAGAGAGGGAATTAAAGGGGAGAAGAGACTTTGTATATCATTATTTCCCAATCCTTTTCCTCCCTGGGTCCTCGAGGATTATTTTTTCCTTCATTCTCATTTGTTTTAGGTTTTCGATGGAAATGGAATAAACTTTCCTTATGGTATGCTCGATGCTGTCAAATATAACGACCTGCCTCGACCAATCACAACAAGGTATATCAGGATACGACCAATTGTGAAGCTGAATGATGATTTTCCGATTAGTCTTCGTGCAGAGCTCTACGGCTGTGGAGTTGGTGAGAATATGTTATCAGCTTGATTTCTTGAAAACAAAAACAAATGTTCAATGTTCTCTTTTTCTATCTAGAGCCATATTGCCTCATTCATGGGGTCAAGAAAAAGGTAAGCCAAAATAAACGTTTTTCTAATACAAGTTTCTCTAGTGTAGTAAACTTCGGTTTACCGTCGTTGTCTCAACGCCGGGATTACGTCGGATTTACGACATTTTCCGACGTTATTCCGTCCGTCAACGTTTGGACAAGTGGGGATTGCGACGTTGTCCCAAATCTCAGTTCCCTTTCGTATTGGAGGGTTGGGAGTACTAGAAAATGGCCTGCATTAAATGTGTCTGGTATAAAATGCCACCCATTTCTGATGATAACTTTTCTTTGATTGTTTGTGGTACAGCCTGGTGAACGATGGCAGATTGATGCTTGTACATGGAAGGAATGCAAACCAGACGACAGCGCACAGACTGGTGCTACTGTTGTGGTTGAACTCATCATTTGTCCCAACAAAACCTGTCACACTGGTTGTGTAAGTGGATCAGAAACCTTAGACACATGCTTATGACGTCGAGACGATTTGACTAGTTTCCTTTTATCCTCATAAATCACTGGAATACACACTGGAATACCAGGGGCGGATCCAGGGGGGGTTCCTTGGGTGCTCGGGAACCCCCTTTCTCATCCTAAAAATAATCGAGAAAGAAAAATTTCAAGAACAAGATGACAATATAATATGTGAAGTGAACCCCCCTCAGTCTGAGCCCTGCATCCCCCCCCTGAATATATACTTGAATACATACTAGAATATATTCCTATACAACTACATTCAATTCCAAAGTATTGTTTGTTTAGAGACATTTTAGGATAACGAAAAGTATTTTTTCTTTCGTTCTTGTTACATTCTTAACTTTCGATACGTAAAGATATCTAGTTTACAGGGGCGGAAATTGGAAATGGCCGAGAGGATATTTTGGAAAAATATTGAGAAGAAAGGACTCAGAGTCGTCTCAGTAGGGGGTGCGCACCCTCTGCACCCTTCCCCTAAATTCGCCCCTGAGTTTAGCCGATATTGATTAGTAATTGAAATGTAACACATGAAAGTTAAAGTTAAAATATCTTCTTGAATGACAGAGACCTAATGGTGGCAAACGCCAGGTTCTTGTAGACGTTCCAGGAAAGTGTTGTCAGGAATGCAGTAAGTGATTTATGTATATTACAAATCTTTTGTTGTGTGTAGCTAATGTTTAATTCTAATTGCCAGAGGATGAAAGCGAACTTGGATGCGGGCCACAAGAATTTCCTTGTAACTCAACAAGCTGTATTCCACTAAACTGGAAATGTGATGGACGCAAAGACTGCGCAAATGGACGAGATGAAGAATGCTGTAAGTCTTCACAGGCTTAGAGTTAATTTTTTGACCTAAAATACAATTTCAATAAGCAAATGTTTTCGTTTTGTTCCTTTGCCTCATACTAAGCCACGCAAGAACCAGATGATTTGGTATACTGGTATTAAAAAGCTTGACTTTTGACTCTGATTTCTGTATGCTTTCAGTGTCTAATTTTAAGCTCGACGAGCAGCTGATTTTGTTCCAGGATTTGATTTTTATAAGCTGAACAATCTTTGTGTTCTGTTATTTAAAATAGGATACTTTGAAAGATTAAAACTTTATGTATTCTTGCAGTCAAGCACGTTCGTATTATTTTTAATAAACACAGGAACCCCGCACTAACTTTTCAATGTCCAAAATAGCTTCTGATTTTGAATGTTGCTCTTTTGCTTTTTATTTTGTTATCTATTTAGGCTGCCAAATATACCACCCTAACTGCATAGCATAACTAGTATGATTTCATGATACACTGCATCCAAGTACTAGCTCAATCCCACCTGGGCACGAGTAAACCCTTGGTACAAGGGTCTAGTTTATTCTTAATAACATTTAATAGGTGTACCTCCAACCACTCAATCTCTATCAACCACATCACCCCCTACTACCATACCACAAACTTCTCCACCACCAATGATCCCAGTATCCTATTTATGTTTTATATAACATTTAACAGGTGTACCTCCAACCACTCAACCTCTATCAACCACCACATTACCCCCTACTATATACCATACCACCAACTTATCCACCACCAAAGATCCCAGTATCCCATTTATGTTTTATATAACATTTAACAGGTGTACCTCCAACCACTCAACCTCCATCAACCACCACATCACCCCCTACTACCATACCACCAACTTCTCCACCACCAAAGATCCCAGTATCCTATTTATGTTTTATATAACATTTAACAGGTGTACCTCCAACCACTCAACCTCCATCAACCACCACATTACCCCCTACTATATACCATACCACCAACTTCTCCACCACCAATATCCCAGTATCCCATTTATGTTTTATATAACATTTAACAGGTGTACTTCCAACCACTCAACCTCCATCAACCACCACATCACCCCCTACTACCATACCACCAACATGTCCACCACCAAAGATCCCAGTGTTCTGTGAGCCACAATGTCCAAAACGTTGTCACTTTCTGGGGAAATGTGTGTAGGTGAAGCCCTACTCCTCCCTGTACGCCAGGTTGTGTGTGTCCTAACGGAACAGTAAGTGACGGTGTAACGTGCAGGCCGCCCTCTCAGTGTTTGTGTGTCGATAAGGACGGGTACATTCGACAGGTTAGTGTGTGACTCGAAGTCGGTTTACTGTAATGACTGCAAACTAACCAAACGATTTTATTTTTCAAGCCTGGAGAAAGGTGGCAAGACCCAACTAATAAATGCCAGGAATGTACGTGCTTTAATAACAATGTTGATTGTTATAAACGACACTGTCCACCTGTCTCTTGCCCTGTAAGTATTAACGGTCCAATTGTACTATTAGGAAAAACGTTTTGCTGTTATATATTTGTTGATATTTTTGTATTTAAAGTCATCGCAACAAGTCTGGAGTCCCGACGATTGTTGTCCTAAATGCCAATCAACAACACAACGACCTTCAACCACACAGAAGGTAACGCAACCACCTACAACCACAGCCAAGGTAACGCAACAACCTACAACGACAGAAAAAGTAACGCAGCCACCTACAACTACAGAGAAGGTAACGCAACCACCTACAACGACAGAAAAAGTAACACAACCCCCAACAACTACACAGAAGGTAACGCAACCACCAACAACTACAGAGAAGGTAACTCAGCCACCAACAACTACACAGAAGGTAACCCAACCACCAACGACTACAGAGAAGGTAACTCAGCCACCAACAACTACACAGAAGGTAACACAACCACCTACAACCACAGCCAAGGTAACGCAACAACCTACAACGACAGAAAAAGTAACGCAACCACCGACCACAACTGAAAAAGGAACCCAACCACCAACAACTACACAGAAGGTAACGCAGCCACCAACAACTACACAGAAGGTAACTCAGCCACCAACAACTACACAGAAGGTAACTCAGCCACCAACAACTACACAGAAGGTAACTCAGCCACCAACAACTACAGAGAAGGTAACGCAACCACCAACAACTACAGAGAAGGTAACCCAACCACCAACAACTACACAGAAGGTGACACAACCACCAACGACTACACAGAAGGTAACACAACCACCAACGACTACAGAGAAGGTAACCCAACCACCAACGACTACACAGAAGGTAACCCAACCACCAACGACTACAGAGAAGGTAACCCAACAACCAACAACTACACAGAAGGTGACACAACCACCAATGACTACACAGAAGGTAACACAACCACCAACAACTACACAGAAGGTGACACAACCACCAACGACTACACAGAAGGTAACCCAACCACCAACGACTACAGAGAAGGTGACACAACCACCAACGACTACAGAGAAGGTGACACAACCACCAACGACTACAGAGAAGGTGACACAACCACCAACGACTACACAGAAGGTAACGCAGCCACCAACGACTACACAGAAAGTAACGCAGCCACCAACAACTACACAGAAGGTGACACAACCACCAACGACTACAGAGAAGGTGACACAACCACCAACAACTACAGAGAAGGTGACACAACCACCAACGACTACAGAGAAGGTAACGCAACTACCAACGACTACAGAGAAGGTGACACAACCACCAACGACTACAGAGAAGGTGACACAACCACCAACGACTACACAGAAGGTGACACAACCACCAACGACTACACAGAAGGTGACACAACCACCAACGACTACACAGAAGGTGACACAACCACCAACAACTACACAGAAGGTGACACAACCACCAACGACTACAGAGAAGGTAACGCAACCACCAACAACTACACAGAAGGTAACGCAGCCACCAACAACTACACAGAAGGTAACTCAGCCACCAACAACTACACAGAAGGTAACTCAGCCACCAACAACTACACAGAAGGTAACTCAGCCACCAACAACTACACAGAAGGTAACTCAGCCACCAACAACTACAGAGAAAGTAACGCAACCGCCAACAACTACACAGAAGGTAACGCAACCACCAACAACTACACAGAAGGTGACACAACCACCAACAACTACACAGGTGACACAACCACCAACGACTACAGAGAAGGTAACGCAACCACCTACCACAACAGAGAAGGTAACACAACCACCAACAACTACACAGAAGGTAACGCAACCACCAACAACTACACAGAAGGTGACACAACCACCAACAACTACACAGAAGGTGACACAACCACCAACGACTACAGAGAAGGTAACTCAGCCACCAACAACTACACAGAAGGTGACACAACCACCAACGACTACAGAGAAGGTAACTCAGCCACCAACAACTACACAGAAGGTGACACAACCACCAACAACTACACAGAAGGTGACACAACCACCAACAACTACAGGGAAGGTAACACAACCACCAACAACTACAGAGGTGCCTCCTACTACACCATGTCCCTGTTTTGACATCAACACGCAAACATGTTATCAGGTAAGTATCTTTTTTAAACGTTTTGGTCGTTGGATTCATTATACCATTGATGATATTTATGGTGATTACAATTATGATGGTTACAATCCTATGCAAATCTATAAAAGGTATCCAGACAACAAATTCTCCTTTGCATTTTAAGGTGGGCGAAGAGTACTGGGTCAGCGACTGTGAGAAATGTTTCTGCTTTGGAAATCCCAGAGGTCTGAAATGTGCCACAGGATATTGTAGATTAACCAATCAGATTTGTCAGCAACGCGTAAGTAACGATTTTAAAGGTGATATCTTTAAGGTGGTGGTAGTTGTGAGCTAACACATGTTGTGCACTGTAGGACACAGCGGAAAAACTGCGCATCCTGAGTGGCTGTTTTCATATATTTTTTCATAAACTGATAATGAAACATGAAAATCAGTAACTGCTACGCTTTTACTGGCTTTAGTAAAAACTTTTTACAAAACCTCGTGACATTACAATAAAGCTTCGCGGGGATATTTATTAAAACAATATTTTTTTTGGTGATCAAATTGTCACCTCTCTCAAAGTACAGGGCTTTATATCTGAGAGACGCATGTACCAAACTTTGATATTCTCTGATATTTGTTCTTTATGTCTAAAACGGCTTGTATGTAAAATATTGAGCTTAAAAAACCTCTCGTGCCCTATAGTGAGAGGCTATTAAACGATTTTCTGCCCTGTCGCACGTTAGGGGTTTGATTATTTGTATAACGATGGAGTCAACTGCTGTGAATGCCGTAGAAACGAAACAAGCACCACTCGACCACCAACTACAGTAACACCCACTACAGGTTACACCACGCCTACAACTGGTAAGTACCTTCAGATTAATGCCGCTCAATTCTGATCACTATACCGCGGATTCATTAATCACAGAGTCAAATTCATCTGAAAATTAGAATGACATTCAAATTTTGAGGAAACAACGATTGTAAATATCTACTTGATTTTGTATGTGCAGAGACCCTAGTGAGCATTTCTAAAACGATGATTCATTCTATTTATTATTATTATTTTTTGACTTAGCTTATTGCCCTGGAGACACTAAATACAGACTTTGCAAGAAACCCCAAACATGTCATGATCGTGACATGTGTGACACGTCACGCGCAACAATGAGATGCTGCTGTGACGAAGGACTGGTGCCGTACAATGGACGTTGTATTAAGATTGACCAATGTCCTTGCATCTTTAAGAACAAGACTATGGTATGAACCTTATGAGATTTAAGTGATATCAAATTATGGCCCGTTTTCACAAATGTCAAATACGTCCACAAGCAACAGAGTTGCTGATGGTCTTACAGCGATCAAATTGAAACAAATGCAGCCCTAGCTGCGAATCTGCGATTCTCTTTCACCATACTCCACATTATGCACCTTTCCATGCGTACTTCCTTTGCGCATGCGCATTCAGCCACGTTTCAAAGATGTATTGTTATACAAATTAACAACACTACAAAACCCGATATCAAGCCAGGCCAGGACTTTTCTTCTTTCGTGATAGCGCACAGGTAAGCCACGTTTCGTCTTCACGTTCGTTTTGAGTGAAGATCTATTTTGTCTGATTGACCTGATTGATGTCCAGGCTTTCGCAATAAGAATGAAGAGAAGTAAAGAGATGAAAGAAAGAAAGTAAGGGGGGAAAGTACAAAAGATAGTTAACATCATTCATAATATAATTCCAGGCAGAGAATGAGGTCTGGTACCCTAGTGACCATGAGATCTGTAAATGTATGAATGGTAAACAAGACTGCTCACGTAAATGCCAACCAGGATTCAAGTGTGCAGCTGTAAGTTGATTAGTCCTTTGTGTTAGTTTGATGAATAAAAAAACTGACAAACTCATTGCTACTACCTGCGTGTTATGTTTAGAACGAGTACAAAGTTCATCGTCAAACACCAAATGTTAACGGCACATGCTGTGACTGTGTGGAAGACTGTAAGTACTGCTTAGCTAACACGTGTTTTGCTTGCAGAACCAAGGCATCATTATAACATTCAAATTATTGTTTTTGCGAATTTAAAATTAACAGCGTCATGTTAACAAAATTCAGTGTGTTATACTCATTTCAACGTAAACTTTTACAAGAACACAAACTAATTTTGATAACTAAATGCTTATTATTTCATTTCTTCCTGAAGACTGTGAAGTTAATGGCACAATATATGAGGTAAGTCACTCTTTTTTTCACTCATTGAAAATACGGCTGAAAAATGAAAAACGATTATATTGCAGATATATTAATATTACTCTTTTTTACATTGTGACGTGTTTGTACCTAAAGATTGGACAGACGTGGAAAGGAGAGTGGACAGCAAGTTTCTGTGAAACGTGTCAGTGTAAGAAAGAAGGAAGCAACAGAGCACAAGTCACCTGTAACCGTAACATCTGTAATGGATGTCCAAAGGTAATAGCGAACAATCTTACCTTAAAATTGTAACTGGGTGGCCTCGTTTCCACGCAAAATCGTTACCAGACCTCCACTCGCATTCGGCCATTATGAGAGCCGTGCATTCTGAGTTAAAATCTGACATTCATTTTACTTGTTTTCAGCATAAAGTTCCAGTCGTTGATCCAAATGTCTGCTGCAAGTGTGGTAGGTCTTAGCTTAACAGACCAGCTCATCTTCAAGTCCAGAATACGAGCCAATTAATCCGACTCTTAGTGTTTAGCTAAGTCCAATAGAGCAGATTTCGTATAAGTGTGAAAAGGACCGCGCCGTGTCGTAACCGTGTCAGTGCCGTGATCTCTATAAAAACATTTGAAATTCCTACCGTAACCGTGCCGCGACCGTGCGGTGCCGTTTAATCTACTCTATATCGAAACCACTGACAATGTGTAAAGGCTATCTTGCTGCTTAAATTATTTATTTCTCTATCCACTTTTTGACCAGAATGCGATGAAAACCTTTGTCCTCACAAGCCACCATGCCCAACCGTAAGTCTTACGTCCTGTTTGTATAAACACATACAATGTCTCCATGACAACGAGGTTACCATAGTGATAATATTTTGTTTTTCTAGGGCTCGTATTACGTGAAAAACGTCACAGAATGTTGTGGTTATTGCTGTAAGTAACAGTTTTAAACAGTTTACCAAGAGACCATAATACTAAGAGAGCGAAACTCAGTATTGATGTCTGTGCGATGTTCGTGGCGGCTAAAGCTATTTTTAGTAACTTCGCCATCACGCGCGCAAGCAATGTCACTGGGGTATCTAATGTATGCACAGGTATTCAATCTTTCTAATATTTGTCAAACGTTTATCTTACTTCAGTTGCAAACCAGACCATTACAACTAGTCGCATAACGTTTCCAACTTCTGCAACATCTGCTACAACAGGTGAGACCATATAGAGTGGTCCAAAACGATGACCAACCTAACAATGTCTTTTTTATTTTGTCAGGATTTGTTCTTGGCAACACAACAACACGGCCACGTAAGTCCACTCAAAATTTACTCTCATTTACTCATTAATTAAAGCGCGGTTCGCAATTGCAATTATACGTTATTGTTTGGAAAATTATTCATTGAACTTAAAGATCCACTGAAACAACTTTTCTCTTCACATTGTTAGCTTTAACTTTGCCCACAAGACCTACCGAGAAAACTACCACCCAGAAGGAAACCACGACAGGGAAGATGTCTACCACACAGCAACCATCGACTACAAGGCAGCCCACCACTACGAAACAGCCTACAACAAAGAAACAGCCCACCACTACGGAACAGCCTACCACAACGGGACAACCTACAAAAACGAAACAACCTACAACAACGGAACAGCCTACAACGAAACAACCTACAACGAAACAGCCTACAACAACGAAACAGCCTACAACAACGGGGCAACCTAAAACAAAACAGCCTACAACAACGAAACAGCCTACAACAACGAAACAGCCTACAACAACGAAACAGCCTACTACTCCAGTCTGTGGTACGTAATGCATTATTAGTTTACAAACGTCAACGTCACACGAGCTCCCCACATCATCATCATCACCACCATCATCATCATCATCTTAAATCTGCTAAATTGCCCTGTTCCAGTACTACTCCGTCAGCAATATAATCTCATTCAGTTACAGCCACCTCTAAATAAGTAATATAATTTCAAATGAATCCAGAGGACTTTCTTATATCTTTCAGACTGTACCGCTGGACTTGGGATGGAGAATGGGCTCATAAGTGATCAAGACATCACTGCGTCGTCTTCTCGATCACCGCTGTCTGCTGGAAACCAAGCTCGTCTACACAACCCTCGATCAGCATGGTCACCCTATCCTAATGATAACAACCCATTCCTACAGGTGAACTTAGGGGAAAACAAACTGGTGACAGCAATATCGACCCAGGGCCACCCCCTTTGGGCTGAGTTTGTCAGGAATTACTGGGTACGCTACAGCACCAATGGAAAAATATGGAGACTTGTGACAACTGTCAATGGAGTACCAAAGGTTAGTCATATAGAATAATGGATAGAAGTCCATAAAATAAATAACCGATCGAGTCATCGTAGGCACAATACCTTTGTACTTAACAATATAACCTTTTGTGAAAGTATTTCTGAGCCCAAGGCTAGTGAGAGTCAAGTACCTAATTTATTTTCAAATATAACATTTTGCATTTTTGAATCGTCCTCAAAGAATGTCGCTCTAGAATTTCTGTGGTGTGCAGGTATTCGACGGACCGCGGAGAGAGAGGCGTTGGTTGGCGTTGTGGCCATTGTGCAAGCGATAAATCTGACCACCACGTTAAAGCTTGCTCCGCGGTCAGTCCTTTATTCCATAGTTGCTGCTAGGTTCAATTCTTTGTCAGACTAATCCCTTATATTTTCCTCATGTAAGGCAAAAGCTTGCATGCAATCTCTGTTTCAATCAGGTGATGATGTCATCGGAATTTTGAGTCTTTGCTGAGATGCAATAATGAGGGATAAATTCTTTCTAGATTATATTGAAGATAGTGTAATCAGACTTTATACTTTATAATCAAAGACAACCAACTCAATTGAAGTTCTTTCTAGATGTTCAAAGGTAATGAAGATGGAAATACTGTCGTCAGAAATCCTATCCCTAAAGGAAAAATCGTGGCACGTTACATTAGAATTATTCCAGTGAAGTCTCAGGACGACCAACGCCCTCTTGCTCTAAGACTTGAAATAGACGGCTGTCCAGGTATGGATATATTTACTGTCATTACAATATTAATTGGCGCGTATATCACTTTGAGGAACTGATATATTTTTCGTTTAACAGCGTCATGCGGATTAATAACTACGCAAGGACCTTCCACTACCGTGAAACCAACAACTACACGTCCGCCTACTACAACAGAAAAACCAACTACCCAGCAACCCCCGACCACCCAGGCAGCCACGACCACTCAGAGACCTACAACTAGCCAGCAACCCACGACTACTCAGAGACCATCTACCCAGCAACCCACGACCACTCAGAGACCATCTACCCAGCAACCTACGACCACTCAGAGACCTACATCTACCAAGCAACCCACGACTACTCAGAGACCTACAACTACCCAGCAACCCACGACCACTCAGAGGCCTACATCTACCCAGCAACCCACGACTACTCAGAGACCTACATCTACCCAGCAACCCACGACTACTCAGAGACCTACATCTACCCAGCAACCAACGACCACTCAGAGACCTACATCTACCCAGCAACCCACGACCACTCAGAGGCCTACATCTACCCAGCAACCCACGACTACTCAGAGGCCTACATCTACCCAGCAACCCACGACTACTCAGAGACCTACAACTACCCAGCAACCAACGACGACTCACAAACCGACAACCCAACCCACGACACAGCCTTCCACACGTAAGCAAATATACTTATCTAATGGTGACTTTTCAATGACATGACGCCAGACTAACTTTTTTCGCTTCCTCTTTAGCTCCAACTCCTCAGTGCGTCGCTATTCCTGATTACAGGAATATCACAGTTCAAGGTTGTATAAGCAAACAACCAATCAACCTGGGCTCGTGTAAAGGTCACTGCTCATCTAGCACTATCGCTACGCTGAGCCCACCATATTACCAGTCCAGCTGTCTTTGTTGTAAGCCAACTGAACTTCGTCCAATCAAAATCATGCTGGAGTGTGAAGAAAACCGCGAACTTGAACAACAGCTGGTTACTATTACTGCGTGCTCATGCGAAGAATGTTCCTATGAACCAGTCATAAGCACTGTACCTGAAGTTCAAAGAAGTGTTCCTGCTGAAATACGCAGAGAATATTCAGTAGAACAGCTCATTGATAATCTAATGGGAGAACAGCCTTAGATAAGAAGTTGAGATGTAGTTAGGGAGATAGAGGGTATCAGGAAATGAGTTATATTCAAGAATAACTAGAAAATGTAGGTTTACAGGAACTCAATAAAGATAGAGGGGTTTTCAATCCTTGATGTGTTTGTAATGGAAAATTTGATTAACTTAACGAAATCCCTTAGTAGACCAGTTAGCCTAGTAGTAAGGTTCAGTCATTTACGGCCTAGGATCCGACTGTTTCCTCCCTCTTTGACTGCGAAGCTCGCTGTGTTCTACCGGATAGCACGTCGGAAGGGGTCGAAATCTCCATCCTATACGTAACATGCGATGATTCAGCGAATTGTCTGGATGCATGGTCCGATTTTTTTAGTTTTGCATAAAATTAGCATACTAATGTGTTTCGATAACGGTTCGAGTACTGCCTGCGTCAAGAACTTTTCTTTTTTCTTTTTTTTTTCTTTCTTTCTGTTTTTAGATAAATAACTAGCTAATCTCGTACAGAAAATCTACATTTAAGCTCATTATCACAGAGAAATTTTGGTTTAAAACCTAAAAGAACAATAGGATTGAGTGAGTGACGTCATAATAACGTCATTTACTCACAATTAATAACCTTGACGATTTTATTCGTCTCTTTTGGATGTGAAAAAAAACCCATTGCTTCATGATAGTCATGATGATTATTGGCTTTTGATCCCAGTGCTCCTTTAATATGACTATGGGCTGTCATGAGTGGCCATGCATTATAACAATAGAGCTTAATCATCTATGATAGTGTTTATTTACAAAATAATGAATTATTCATCTACAGACCTGACTAGCAAAATTTATAGCACTGAGTATATAATACTCTTACAGGCCTTGAAATTCAGAGTCGCTATTTAGAATTTATCCCTGCTGGGCAAAGATTTATCATACGTTAGTTAGAGTGGATATGAAACAATTTCTTTTATTCTCTAATATTTAAATTATGATTTAATCTATTAGTATATACGATGATTTCTGTTCAAGACACCTTTTTATGCACGTTACTCCTCCTCTTCATGAATCCACAATTCTAGCATTTTCATCATCCAAAGCCATGTACTTTTTACGATAGCTTCTTGCTGACAGTATGGCAAATAATGACCACTTGAATGACATAAATCCCCAAACAACAACAACAAAGCTCCCTGTGGCATCCAGACCTGGGGGAAAACACTGTTTAGCTCATCAATGGATGTCATTGTAAAGGGGTATGGCAAAAACTTCATAATGGTAGAGTCGGTAGACATAAAGGGTTGCATGCCTTTGACTCCCTCATTTGACCTACAGGAGTAAAAAAGCATTACACAATATTTTTCTGTTGGAGTTTTCTCGGTCGGCAGATTATCAGTCTGCAAATTCTTGGTCTGCACTTTAGACCTGCCGACTATTGTCGTGTAATTTGAAGAGCGGACCTAACGAACTTTTTCGCCTCGTTTAAACTTTTTAAACATAAGCTCTTTGTTCAGTTTCATGTCGCTATCAAAAGTCATTGATTTAGGTTTGGACTAGACAAATTTTCAGCCAATCAGAAAAGGAAACGGCCCTAGTTAGAGTTGGATCGAACCAGAGCTCTTTGGGCGATGCCTTCGGCTGGACGGTATGATCGTGGGCTCTGGAGACAAGAACGCGTAGCAACTTTAACCTCTTTCAATTTTTGTGGGATATTCCGCAAACGCTAATTTCATTACAATTTAGATTCTAGCTATACAGAAAGCACATAATCTAAACGGAGATTTTGACGCTGTAAAGAGTTTTCTTGATTACCTACTTAGTATCAAAGTCATGATCATAAATCAAATGTAACAATTTTGTTCAACCCGAGCCCATTCTAGTCAAAAGGAATAGGAATACACGGAATGAATGCGTGTACGCGAGGGACATTTCTATTTCAAAAAAGATGGAAACGGAAAACTCTTCAAAAATATTGAATATCTGCGTTTTCAAAATTTGAATTTTGATTTAATTGCTTATTTTTAATAAAAATCGAAAATTGAAAAAGGAAAGCGGAAAACTGAATTCTGATTTCAAATTTCTGAAATCCATTTTCCATCTTCAATATTTTAAAATTTGAAAAAAAGAAATGGTAAAATTATTCATGACAGGGGGGTAGGGTAGGTTTACACGAATACCTGTGGGTGGGAGGGGGAGAAGGGAGAAAGTCACGAAGTCACGCTTAGTAGTAAGGCTTAATATACAAGGTGTAGTATACAGCTTATCTTCATTGAAAACAGCGACTTTGTTGTTTTTGAGACTTGCTGATGGATACTTCAAGAGTATTGAACTTTTCGTATAGCTGTCTATTGCAATGGCTTAGAAAACTTCCTGACCATAATTTTTAAATGGTCTTTAGTTGTATAACTCATTAGAGTCGTTTCTGTCCGCCATTTTGAGTGTTTGGTGTTCAAACATTCTCTGGTTTCAAATAAATTGAATTTGCATACTGAAGACCGTTTTTATAGACACTTTATGTTTTGACGTGCATGACGACTCCTGCGGAATGACTCGCATGAGCATTTAACTGTGGTTTATCTTCCTTAATATTTTTCTTATTTTTCACCCTCTTACAGAAGGCAAGCGTTACCACTAGTGGTATACCTTACCCTCCCCCCACAGGTATTCGTTAAAACCTTCCCTACCCCCTGTCATGAATAATTTGTACCATTTCGTTTTTCAAATTTCAAAATATTGAAGATGGAAAAAGGATTTCAGAAATTTGAAATCAGAATTCAGTTTTCCGCTTTCCGCTTTCCGGATTTTTATTAAAAATAAGCAACAAAAATAAACATTCCAATTTTGAAAACGCAGATATTCAATACTTTTGAAGAGTTTTCCGTTTCCATCTTTTTTGAAATAGAAATGTCCCTCGCGTACACGCATTGGAATGGTCACTTCAAATCGCCTATTCCATCAAATTAAAAATTAAAAATTGCTTCTTATAGCTTTATTATTAAAAAATAAGTCTTTTCATTTCACTGTGGAAATCATCACCCTGCAGCGACTTCCGGAATCGTTTGTCAACAGCACGTGACGGTTACGTAATGGCACAGCTGAACACAGCTCTTGAGTAAGGAAAACTAGAGCAAATTCAATAGCTCTCAGAGTCCACCATGACATTTTGCCCTACTATTCATTCAAGCTAATTAGCTTAAATGAGCTTGAATCAAATTTACTGTCTTAATAGTAAGCTTATATTAACTTTGCTTAAATAAGTGATGTATGAAGACATGCATACGTACCTTCGTGACGCTTCAAACCGATAAACAAGTACGTTATAAATACTGCTAGTCCGGTAATCAATCCAATACTACCAAACAGCATGTAAATTACGAAGGCCTCTGGTTTGATCCTCCTTTCGACATCTCGCCGTACTGTGAATACGACATGTAGAAAATACGCGGCACACAAAGCAGAGAAGGCAGCCCAGCCAGCAGCATGATAATTGTGGTATTGTTTAGCAAACATTATACATGCCGAAATCCCTACTATCACACCAACTATAGCTGCAATAATTTTAACCACTTCCTTGTACTTCTTGTAGGCCAACCAGAGTCTTTGGAGACGACTCATCCTGGTTTCAATTTGTTTTATTGATCCTGGTACTTGACTCATGATCGGCCACCAATCTCTGCATGAGTGGAGGAAGTAGTGTGGGCTTCCTGTGGTATCTGAATGACCGCTAATTTTGCTTGGTAAGCCTGTGCTCTTACCAAGGTTTCTGCTGGAGGTTTTTCCGCAAGAAAAATCCGGCGTTTGAAACTGCAAATCTTCTTGACAAATTGATAAAATCCGCATGTGTAATTTCGGTAATAAACGCACTTCAAAACTATTATATTTTAAAAGAATGTCACAACAAATGCGTATTTATACAGTTTGCATGCGATGCTTCATTTAAAGTTTAAAATATCATTATCCGAGAATCCGCACGTAAAAGAAGGCTCAATCCACCGATCCGCAAACCCCCATGTTCCCCTTCTGACCTCAAAGTTTCTCAGTGGTTTCAAAATTTGAAACGCACTCACAAAGACATTTCCCTTGGTTTGCAAAAATATCTGAAATAAATTTGCTTAATATAATTTCGTGTCAAGCAAATTGCTCATCACGGTGATCAAGACATCACTGCGTCGTCTTCTCGATCACCTCTGCTGGAAACCAAGCTCGTCTACACAACCCTCGATCAGCATGGTCACCCTATCCTAATGATAACAACCCATTCCTACAGGCGAACTTAGGGGAAAACAAACTGGTGACAGCAATATCGACCCAGGGCCACCCCCTTTGGGCTGAGTTTGTCAGGAATTACTGGGTACGCTACAGCACCAATGGAAAAATATGGAGACTTGTGACAACTGTCAATGGAGTACCAAAGGTTAGTCATATAGAATAATGGATAGAAGTCCATAAAATGAATAACCGATCCAGTCATAGTGACACTAGTGAAAAACGTCTGCGCAATCACGTTTCAATCAGATGGTGATGTCATCGGAATTTTGAGTCTTGCTGAGATGCAATAGTGCGGGATAGTATCTCAGTATCCTGATAATTTATTTCTTGATGTTCAGAGGTAATGAAGATGGAAATTCGTACTGTCGTCAGAAATCCTATCTCTAAAGTCAGTAAAAATCGTGGCACGTTACATATTTAACACTTATTTACTGGGACCGAGGGAAACAGTATGTTTTGTGGTCCCGAGACCACTGATGTTTCCCGAGGCGAAGCCGAGAATAAATTCTGTATATTCGTCTCAATAGTTTGACAATAAGCACGAGTATTGCCTCGTGTCCGAATGATTGAATTTGCAAACTCGCGCTGCCGAAAACGCGCCTCCAAAGCTCAATCAACTTCCGGTTTTGTTATTACCGGTCCATAACATATTGTTTCCCGTTGCCCAGGGAAAAACTTGTTCTCGTTCACGTGATACTCTCTCGCCCAGTGCGTCGCTGTTCCTGATTACAGGGCTGTGTAAGCAACCTGGGTTCATGTAGAGGTCACTGCTCATCTAACACTATCGCTACGCTGAGCCCTCCATACTACCAGTCCAGCTGTCTTTGTTGTAAGCCAACTGAACTTCGTCCAATCAAAATCATGCTGGAGTGTGAAGAAAACCGCGAACCTGAACAACAGCTGGCTACTATTACTGCGTGCTCATGCGAGGAATGTCCCTATGAACCAGTCATAAGCACTGTACCTGAAGTTCAAAGAAGTGTTCCTGCTGAAATACGCAGAGAATATTCAGTAGAACAGCTCATTGATAATCTAATGGGAGAACAGCCTTAGATAAGACTGAAGTTGAGATGTAGTTAGGGGGATAGAGGGTATCAGGAAATGAGTTAATGTCCAAGAATAGCTAGAACTGAAATGTAAGTTTACAAGAACGCAATAAAGATATAGGGGTTTTCAATCCTTGATGTGTTTGTAATGGAATATAAGAGCTTTCTCAGTCATCTGTTGTTCATAGTTTAAGGGTCAGTTGTCCTTTTCAAGAGCTTTCTTGACATCAATGTATCAATGACAATTGCAGGTATTCAAGCATAGTAGGTGGTTAGCACTACAACTACTACAGCTGGTCACTTAATAAGAGATTAATGGGCTGTCATGAGTAGCCATGCATTATAACAATAGAGGTTGATCATCTGTGATAGTGTTTATTTACAAAATGAATTATTCATCTACAGACCTGACTAGCAAAATTTATAGCACTGAGTTTATAATACTCTTACAGGCCTTGAAATTCAGAGTCGCTATTTAGAATTTATCCCTGCTGGGCAAAGATTTATCATACGTTAGTTAGAGTGGATATGAAACAATTTCTGCTATTCTCTAATATTTGAATTATGATTTAAGAGGGGATTTTTTTCAAGTTCGAGCAGTGAACGACAAAAACTCCTGAGTTGAAGAATAGCTTTTGTACAAGACTAAAACCATTTCTATAAGAAAGTTTAAGTTGTTTGTAAGTAGTTTTGGCCAATGAAAGTTGAATTAAAGTGTTAATCCAAAACGAAAATTTGGATCAAAAATGAGGTTTAGGCCTTCATTTGCTCATTTGCTGTATGTTTTCTTTATATTCAGCTTGAAAAAGCTTAATCCCAACACAACATCAAGAAAAAGTCTTGTACAATTCAAAAATCTGTTTTAAACAGGTATTTTATCTTGGTACATCAGTTTTTAACCGGTAGAAAAAGGATTTGAGTGTTAATCCAGAACGAAAATTTGGATTAAAACTCGCACGAAGGTCTAGTTTTTGGCGCTTTTCGCCATTATTGCTCGTCATTGAAAAAAATCTCCTCTTAATCTATAAGTGTATATGATTTTTTTCTGTTCAAGAAACCTTTTTATGCACGTTACTCCTCCTCTTCATGAATTCACAATTCCAGCATTTTCATCATCCAAAGCCATGTATTTTTTACGATAGCTTCTTGCTGACAGTATGGCAAATAATGACCACTTGAATGACATAAATCCCCAAACAACAACAACAAAGCTCCCTGTGGCATCCACACCTAGAAAGAAAAACACTGTTTGGTCCATCATTGTCACTGTAAAGGGGTATGGCAAAAACTCCATCAAAGTAGACCTAAGGGTTGCCATTTGACTCCATATTTACTTTCCAATCCTTGCAATCCCAAAACAGTTTTTTCTGCATGCAACCTGTTTGTACAGCTAGTAGACAGTTCTCCCTCTCAACAACAACAACAACAACAACAACAACAACAACAACAAACAACAAAATACAAAAAAAGGTTTTCCATTTATAATACAAGAGGATTACTTTCCACTTCTCATCAATCAATCAGGCCTCACCTATCATTCCTCCTCCTCATTTCGCCTCCCCTCCCATCTCCTCTCCCACTTTTGAGAATCTGGTTGCAAAGGCACAGATCAATGCATAATGTTGTCATGCGTGTAATAGCCTCCATTGTAGACATCTAATGCAGTTCACAGGCGTAGATCCAGGATCACCCTTCAGGATTGGGTCATGAGGCCAGTGGACTTTGGACATTTGCTTCTTATTTTTCAAAAAATTTCTCCCATTTGCCAGCCCCCTACCATAAATAATGACTACTCCCTAAATTTAACACATAGACCCATGGCCACTTGAGCAACATTCTACCGTAAGGCACAGGAACCCCACTTCTTTGCTTTGCTGCAAAGCACAGCTAGATTCCTGTCATATTTATTATTTAATTAGTTAAGATTGTGAATCATCAGGCATGACGTATTGCACGTGATTGTGATATTCGGCCTGGTTCACACTAGCGCATAACGACATAAGAACATCAACATAACGACATTAAAAAAATTGGTTTAAATTCTTTATGTCGTTATGTTCCTAATATGTCCTTATGTTGTGATGTTTACACTTGAAATAAAACATTAATATAAGTCGTGTTTTACATTTGCGTGACCTCGACGATGTCGTTAGTGTGAACTAGGCCATTAAGAATAAGGAGATGTTAATAAAGTCACGCATCACTATTGTGAAGTTTGTTCGTTACAGCTTTTACGCCTAGACGGTATTCTACAATCGCTAATTTCATCAAATTTCAGGTTCTAGCTACACAGAAAGCAGATAATTAAACTGAGCTTTTGATGCTATAAAGAGTTTTCTTGATTACCTACCTATCAAACAATTTGCAAAGTCATGATCATGTGACGATTTTGTTTACCGAGGGTGCAATTCATCAAATGAAAAATTACAAATCGCTTCTTATACCTTTATCATTAAAAAAATGATTTTTTCATTTTACTGTAGAAATTATCACTCTGCAGTAATTTTTTAGTCTGTCAACAGAACGGCCTAGACGCGGCACTTGAACACAGCTTCTTGAGCAAAGAAGAATAGAAAGTTATTATTTTGAGCAAATTCAGTATAGGTTTTAGAGCCCACCATGGAGTTATGCTCAACTATTAATTCAAAATTAGCTCAAATAAGCTTAAATCAAAGTTAATGTCTTACAAGTAAGCTCATATTAACTTTGCTTTGATGATGTATGGATGCAACCATAGTTACCTTGTTCGTGATGCTTCAAACCGATAACCAAGTACGTTATAAATACTGCTAGTCCAGTAATCAATCCAATACTACCAAACAGCATGTAAATTACGAAGGCCTCTGGTTTGATACTCCTTTCGACGTCTCGCCGTACTGTGAATACGACATGTAGAAAATACGCGGCACACAAAGCAGAGAAGGCAGCCCAGCCAGCAGCATGATAATTGTGGTATTTTTTAGAAAACGTTATACACGCCGAAATCCCTACTATTATACCAGTTATAGCTGCAATAATTTTAACCACTGCCCTGTACTTCTTGTAGGCCTGACCAGATTCTTTGAAGACGACTCATCCTGATTTCAAGTTGCTTTTTTGATCTTCGGTTCCGTGACTGGTACTCTTGACCATAGTTGATCGACTTGACTTATGATTACATGTATGATTACGCTTAACGTAGGTACTTCACTTATGATATCTATAATGTCCTCAAGTCAAATATAGTTTCCAATCTTAACAATGAACTCTTTACTTCATGCAGTGTGTGTATCCTATGTATCCAATGTATCCAATGTATCCTATGTACCCTATGTATCTAATGTATCCAATGTATCCTATGTACCCTATGTATCCTATGTATCTAATGTATCCTATATGTATCCTCTGTATCCTATGTACTTGTGTATCCCCGCGATGTACCTTAAATGCCTTGTTGCTTTGTTTTTGTGTGATTTGTGCTTCTTACGATGTTCGATATTATGTCAACAGTGGTGATGGAATGAAATGAAAATTAGGGGGTGGGAAATCCATCATTTTGATTTTGCTCTTATTGACATTTTTATCTATGGAATTGGTTTACTTGTTTAGGGATCTCAATAACCTTGTGTGATAATACTGTCATCAGTTGATCACATTGCTGAAATGTGAGTGCGAAGTGAGAGCCGTCAGACAAAATTTAAGGCATACGTGTTCGCGACTACTTCCTAGGGCACTGCTCTCCATTTTATTGTAGTGATAGAATATTGTCCCATACAGACCTCGCGCTCGGTAATTAACCCTTTAATATTTTTTATAATATTTATGAGTCCTGTCAGTTGCAGTTTGTTCACGAAAAAAGTAACGCAAGGTGCAAGAGCGCGCGCATACGTAATTTGAACTACTCGATCGGCAAAAAAAATCAAAATTGTCAGATTTGACATGCGAAAAATAGTAATCCGCCATATTTGTTTGCATTTTAGCCTTGGCCCATTATAGATGTTCGCTTCCTGATTGGTTGTAGCTTGCGCTCTATAAACTATTTTCAAGTTGCAGGACCATAACACACATAATTTGCTACTAAAATCATTGCAGAAAGTAAACGCCAGTTATACTTTTCGCGCAACAAACTGAAAATGAAAATTTCAAGTCGCGCAAGTGGATGGTAGACGTGGAAAAGGCTGGTGCAACTTCCAACAGTTTTTTCGCGTGATAAGTTGCAAGAAAAATTGCTTAGCCTTATATAATAGTTATTTTATAAATATATATGGAATATATTTACAAAAGTCAATGTCAACCTTCTGAAATGGGCAGTGTTATAGTACATTGTATACAAAGAGACAATTCATGAAATGAAATGCTTGTGCCAAGAAAGAGGCAAACGTGCATGTATGGTTGCGACAACAAACCAATTTCAAAGCTCCCTGAATTGTTCCAGCCTCTGACAATACAGTTTAATTTTCCCTGTCCAAATATTAATATACTATATGTTTTGACAATTCAAAGGACTTCTCTCACTGGCTTGCAAATTGATGACAATGATATAAAACATGATCATACCAAGCTAGGACGGATTAAACAATTTCAAATTTTGTGTGAACAACGAAATTCCCCGACTTTTGCTCATGCAAAAGTTAATTTTTTAAATTTCCCTTTTCCTTGACCTTGAGAAAATATTATTTTTCCTGACTTTTCCCGGATCTGTAGCAATGCAACCACTTGGATAAAGCTTGGAAAATCAAACTAAAATGAACTACAAGTTACATGCAATTACATGTAATTCTCTGTTGTATGGGATGCCTAAATACCTAATTCAAAACCTTCAGCGAGTTCAAAATGCTGCAGCACGTATAGTATCTGGTTGTCATAAACATGACCACATAACACCTGTTCTTTATCGCTTACATTGTTTACCTGTTGAACAACGTATCGAATACAAAATACTCTTAATTACTTTTAAAGTCTTATATGACTGTGCTCCTTCATATCTTAGTGAACTTATATAGCCATATGTCCCACCTCGTTCCCTTAGATCTAAATCATTTAATCTCTTAGCCAGAGGTTCTTTCAGACTAAAATCGTATGGCAAACGAGCTTTTTTGAATGCTGCTCCTGAGTTATGGAACAGCATTCCTTCAGACATCAGACAGTGTCTGGATATTTCTTGTTATAAGCGCTTTAAAAAGGCATACAGTAGTAATTAATTTTCTATTTAACTTTTAATAAACATACTTTTTAATTAAGAACCAATATACTTTTTAAAATTTTAATCTAAACTGAAGTCAAAGGCGCTTCCAATCTGCCAAGTTCCGACATAGAAATCGCGTTATATGTATTAAAACTTAGGAAAGCTTTCATGAAAAGGGAATCAGATATTAAATAAAATAGAAACAAATGCGCTAACTGTTGACTGGAAGATTTTCATGTTTTAACCAATGAGATGGACCATGTGGACGGTTAAAACAATATCATATCCCCACCTTTCCGCATTCCTTGCCGTTTGCTTGACTAGAATAGTTTTTATACATGTGTTTGGGCCTTCGCCCAGTCATTCATAGAACGTTCGCTTTTACGTACATGCGACTGCACTCTTTTGCTAAAAATCTCATTCGAATAACAGAAGGGAAAAGTTTTTGATAGTTTTCAGGAACATTATCTTGCCGCGACGTAAAGAATGAAAAGTTTCACACGTTCTTTTTGCAGATAAAACATAAAAGACACGCGCGCGTACGTGCATAACTCCATGCACGATTTTCCCGCCTAACAACTTTGGTATTGACCAATTAGAAAGCGCTCTAAAATCACGCCTACAAAATTTTGTGCTTTTGATTGGTCGAAAATCATTTGACTGACCACGTGATATCAAGTAAATATTTCAATGAAGAAGAAATTTGAATTCAAACTGCAGCGATATCAAAGGTAAGTAAGAACTGAAATGTTTTTGCTCAAGATTCTTTGAGGATTTTTCAATTTTGGAAACTAGACAGTAGTGTAATTGCTACTACTAGCCAATATTCGTGTTTTTGCAAAGAAAAAAACTGTTATAAAAGCGAGATAAATTGTATTTAAAGTTCAACTGAGCTGTCATGTGCTTTGAGTCGCTACCGAAGAATTCGATACTCTTGTTGAAACGATCACTGATGTTGAAACGTTCGAGCTGTGAGAGTTTAGACGCGTGTTTTGCTTTGCTACTTGCAAGTTTTTCAATTAGGCCGAGACTGCTTTAGAATGCAATTCAAGACTTCAAAAAGTCCCTGGCCTAGCAGAATCTTATACAGCGGGAATAGTTGAAGAGCTATTCAGTTACTTGCCTGAAACTTGCCGTTTTACTATAGTCAAGTGATTAAAGAAGGAAGACTAACGTTACGGAAACATGTTTCAGAGAAGAAGTTTCAGCTTCATGTTTTATATTAAATAGCTGGGGGTCAAAATTACTGTCTAAACTACCGAGACTGAGCTGAAATCCTTGTGCTCGCTGCAATGTTTGCAAATTAACAAATTTTATCAACTATTAATTAATCAATTGTTTTCTATATTTTTCTAGCTGCAATGACAAACGAAGACACCAGGGTTAGTATGCGCAACAGACCTCGGGTAAACCAAATTCTAGGATAATTTTTCTAATCAGTCGTTTATTTGGCTGTATTTGTTGACTTCCTCGAGGTTCTGATTGTGTTGTGTGAGTGTGGAGAGATGTTAACTAGTAAAAGCAACTCACAACGTACAAAAATTCATATTTTAAATCATTTAAAATATGAATTAGAAATGGATTCTTTTTACTTGTGATGAATTAAATTGTCCTTATCGCTTTTCGTTCAGTGTTGTTATATGTTCATATTTGTTTCAACGTTGTTTTGTGCCTGCGAAATCAGACGCCCCTCATGGCCTGCACTCGTCTGTTTGCTTGCAAGTATGGCGTGTCATGTCGGGTGCCTGTTGGCTGCAGGCTGTGTTGGAGGTGTTTTGTAAACCTGTCTGTGTGTGTTGCTGCTGATGCATTGTTTTCATTCTCGTTTTGGCTTGTAGTCACAAGTGAAAGGGCCCATTTCATCTAGTAGTCTAATTAAACTAAAAGTATGAAAATTTCAATTCGAATTAGCCAGGGCTAGGAGGATCCATGATTAATACATGGAACCAGCGAGTTGCATTAGAGCAAGCTACCACTTTTAAAATAGGTCGGATTTATTAGCTTTTTGACCGGCCACTCGGCGACCGGGGTCAATTGGCCTGCTTAGGTTAGTTTTTCAATAAATACTTAGGCCTACGAGAGGAACACGTTGGATCAAAGATCGATATGGAATGGACCTGACCGACCTTACTCTCAACTTGAGAGACATCCTTTGTAGTCTGAGTCTGTGTCATGATCTTTAGATGTAGAGTTCGACCATTATAGTTGTTAACTGATCGGTCTACATACAACGCATACACCTAAACTACAGCGCGTAGGGCGCTTAGATTTCTGGCGTCTTAGGTCTTAGGTTAGCGCTGGTCAGGCTGCAACGTCGATCGGTACGCGCAACTACTTTTACGTTTTCAATCCCGACTATCCCCACCCTCCCCCCACGCCCCAGTCCACAGTTGTGCGTGCCGACGGTATTGGTCGTACTCTAGATTAGCTCCACCCAAATTTAGCTTTGATCAGATTTGTTTTGGCCCGGCCTAACCTAACGTAAATGACATGGTTTGTCACAAATTGTGATACCATTGCATTTGCACCTTCTCCGTTTCAGCCAAGTCTACCAAGAACAACCAAACTGGGTTGCGACGACGAGTATTCAAGTACCATAGCTTTTTTATTTAAAGTGGTAGCTTTAGATAAGGAATTTAGGATTGAAATTTTGGCTGATTGGCAGTAGTTGCATCATTATCATCGATTTAAATACACGACAAAAGACGAGTTTTTGCACTTGACTTTTGTTGTCGTTTTCTTTATTTTTGGAATGGATGGCAGAGCTTGCGCTGTGATCCTGGCTCCTTCCCTTCGGCTTAAAATCCTTTTCTTGTTTTTTGTTTTTGTTTTTGTTTTTGTTTTTGTTTTTTTGTTTTTTGTTTTTTGTTTTTTGTTTTTTGTTTTGTTTTTGTTTTTGTTTTTTTCTGATCTTTTCTCGTAGGTTTTTTTTTTCTAGGATAGGTCTAGGATTAGGTATGTGTTTCCGGCCCGGTCCACTCGGGACCAGCGTTACAACAGCTTCCCCGTTCTGAATTCCACGAGTTGAATTTCTTTAAAAACATTAAAGACGAGTTGGACTCGTTCAAAGACCAGTTGGACTTCTTCAGACTTGTAGGGTTTCTTCAGACAAATTGGTTTACAGATTTTCCAGAATTCATAGGCGCTATCTTATCAACTGTCTTCATGCACGAGACTTCATCACAAACTTTGGATTGATTTTGGGAACTATATCTGCAAGGGCAACCATAGATATGTTAATATAACTTTAATGCAAACATTCACTGTGTTTCCGGCACTGTGTGTGAGTGAGTGTGAACCATAGATATACATGTATTGTACGTTATGATTATCTGTTGATTTAGGTAGGGGAATAAAATCAAATTGGGGAAATGTCAGGCTGTAGATATTGACTGCATGTGTTTCCGGCAGTGTGTATGAGTGGGCGTGCACCATAGATTGACTGTGTTTTCGGCAATGTGTGTGAATGAGTGTGAACCATAGCTGTGACATATGGGGAAATATCGGCCTGCATGGGGCAATATAATGGCTTGAATGTACACATAACATTGACGCATTGGTTTGGTTTACTTCTGATAACGATTTTACTTTACCTTTTTTATTCAATTTTTCAACCATGTAATGTATTGTAACCGAACCACAATCACACAATCACACGCAAAATTAAAGCGTAAATAAAGTTTATCTTTTGCTGTTCTTGGTGTCATTTACTTAATTATTTCTATTTGTGATTTAACAATTTCATTTGCAGCATTGGTATTATGTCTTATGCGACGCTTTCATTGACATTGATTATTTATTTTGTGTACATACATTTCATTGATATATTTGTTTACTTGTATCGACTAACAATATATAGAGTTCAAAAAGTGAACCCATTGAAACACAAAACTGAGGCGAATCGATATTTCGTCTTCCACCCTAGCTTGTTCATCTGCTTTTTATTTCTGATTTATCAAGTAGTGTTTCATGGATTTAGTATTTGAACTCTACATCTTTTTCAGCTTTACTAACACATTTTCCTTTTAATTAGTACTCTTTCAGTTGTTTTCAACGTTTTTACTAACGCGTTTTCCTGGTTCAAGTTTTACTTATATTTTCCCTTTTCTTTTTCAGCTGTTTGCAACGTTTCTCCGTTTCTCTATTCTTCCTTTTCCATTTAGATTTTTTCCCGTCTTGTATTTCTCAGTTGATTTACTAACACGCCATAGAGTCCAAGAACTCTATCTATGAACCATAACAGTAACTAAATTTCCAACTTTTTTCTGACATTACGCATGAGTTTTTTCTCGTTTGGCTATAAATAAACGATTTCTGTATTATCAAGTGATGTTTCATGGATTTAGTATTTGAACTCTACATCTCTTTCAGCTTTTACTAACACATTTTTTAGTATATCTTTCAGTTGTTTTCAACATTTTGTTAACTTGTTTTCCTTTTTAGATTCTACTTATCCTTTCCCTTTTCTATTTCAGGTGTTTGCAACGTTGCTCTTTATCATTTTCCTTTAGATTTAGATTCTTTTCTCGTTTTTCGTATTTGATCTAACACACCATAGAGACCAAAACTCAATCCATGAAACACGAGTGACTAAATCTACAACGTTTTTTTCTAACGCAACCGTATATAGCTATCAGTAAAACGGTGGATTCTTTTGCCATAATGCATTCCACAAGTTATATGTTTCGTGGATTTAGTATTTGAACTCTACATCTCTTTCAGGGTTTACTAACATTTTTTCCTTGCCGAGTATTTTTTCAGTTGTGTTCAACGTTTGTTTGATGACTACTGGGTGTTCGTGTTTCCACGTGTTTCACGAGACGATTTGCAACGTCAATTTTCCTCGCAATGCCGTTACGAGAAAATATGGTGCCAAAACGCGAAATTTGTCATATTGTTTAGAAACTTCCGTCATAATTTATCATTCAGATGTTTGCAACTGAACAAGGAGTTCCCAATATGAGAATGGAAGCAATTGGTGATGTGACGGCTCTTCGACCAAAGACAAGATATAATTTCACTTTATAACTTCCGTTTCTTTCTTTTCTTTTTTATTTCTTCTTCAAGTCATTTTCATTTGAACTTATTTTGATAAAAATTTTGAGAAGTAAATCAATTAATAAATTAAGCTAAACTTTAAACTAAATCAAATAAAAAATAAAATACAATAAATAAAAAAATATTGATAAACTTCTAATAAAAGATAAATCACTTTTTTAACATGGGCGTCAGACCATACCGTCAAGTACAACTTTGTCTGTCATCATCAATTCTTTCCATCTTGATTCTTTCCATTTCTTCTCAACCACTTCACCGTAAGTGATTTATTTATCGTTTCAGATGTTTGCAGCTAGAGAAGTTCCAGCACCTATTCTTCGATCTCTATGTTGGGCACCTACAAGATCATTGGTCTTCATCTGCTGTTGATTTTTGTCCAGGATTCCAAGGTAGTGTGTTGTCCTAGTCAGCTTTTAAAAATGTCATTCCTCAAGATCGCATGATGTCTATATCTCCAAGTCTTAGCATCAGTCTAAGTCACATCATAGGGAGCCTGCTTTTAATGAATCGTAAATGAATAAATAAATCAATTTTAATTGATTAAAAGTACTTTGGGTTTCCTGTGTTGAGATTTGAAACGAGATGCTAATTATGGAGAGTTTCCGGTAATCGTAACTGCTAGTAACTTGATAGCAGATTACATAAATGTATTAGTGTAACGCACTCTCTAATAAAGAGAGTACTTTAAATCGATTAAAATTGATTTATGTATTTATTTACAATTCTTAAAAGCCGGGATCCCTGTGGTCGCATGTCTAATTATGTATTTCTTTCGTTTCGATTCAGGTGGTGATTATCGAACGATGTCATTTCCAGCCCCTAACGTCCTGCGTATTGTGCGTAAAAGATCGTCCTAGTCACCATGGTCAAGTTTCCAATTAAAGTGGGCAAATCTCGAAAACTGGAATACCTCGAGGAGATCCAAGTGGAGCCGAAATCATTGAAGGACAACGCCTTTTGAAATTTTTTGAATAAATTTGAAAATTCGTCTTTTTTCTTTGTTTTCGGGGTTACTACTTCATGTATGAAATGGAACTATTCAAGTAACACTCGACTTGGTAACTCGGTGGAATCTTTAATTTGCGCAACTTGAATGGTGTCATCTCATGGGGTCATACATGAAGTACTAACCTTTTTCGCGCCTTAGAAACTAAATGCGCCGTGTTGGTGTGGACGGAAGTCTGCACCATAGCAAAAACGATGCGATTCCAAATTCATCTTGAGTGTTGATCAGAGACTAAGAGTATGTTTACACTAAGGTAGGACTACCCAAATACTAAGGTGTTAGCCCTTTTGTTGTCTTTTCTGATGTTAGATATTCCTTCGGCTAGAGTCAGCCCTTTCCTAGTGTAAGCATGTTCCATGTTACTGGCATTTTCAGCTTAGATAAGATATTTGTACAATGGCGGTGGTCTTACAGAACATTGAACTGTAGTTATTTTACCATTAACAATAGGCTGCTGACAAGTTAATCATTAAGGGTGTGCTACCTATAGTTAATTGTTCTGTGACTGTAGCCAATGTTTACAACCAAGAATAAGAGTGAGAACTACAGTTAAATGTGTTCTGTGACCCTGGCCATTGGAACATTTTAACTGCAGTTATCTTGCTCTTATAATTAACATTGGTTGTCGCCATGGTAACCATGGTCAAAGGTGAGTGTGGTATAGTTTTATGTTCTGACGAGACCGCAGGCACTGGTTACCAATTGTTGACAACCCATGTTGAGGGTGAACTACAGTGAAGTGTTCTGATAAGACCGCGCCAACATTGGAACATTTAACTGTAGTTATCTCTCCCTTAGTAACAGTTGTCACCATGGTAACCATTGTTAAAGATGGGTTAACGATGGTCCGGTTTACATGACAACCGCCGTGCCATAAAACGTTTGTCGTATAAATTGGACTTGTAGTTAAGTTTTCTGATGTGACCACGGCTATTAGAACATTTAACTATACTTAACACGCTTTTAACAATGGTTACCATGACAACTGTTGGTAAGGGAAATATAACCACAGTTAAATGTTTGGACGAGACGGTGGCGATTGGGACGCCATTTAACTATAGTTCTCTCACTTTTTTCCAATGGTCACAATATTATTGAAAAAAGTTCGACTATACGTTTTGCTTTTTGATTCATGCCGAGTATTCGTACATAACTGTCCATGTTTAAGGCAATGATGGATTGTTATTACTTGCGCTAGCTATTTGTACATGGAATAATAAAACGAAAATGCTAAATAAAAAAATAACTATAAAAATAAACAAATATAAATTAAATTGATAAAATTAAATATATCCTAACTAACATCATTCCATGTAAAAATAGCTCGCGCGCGCAAGTAACGCTATTCCATCGCTATCCTGAAGATGGACAATTATGTCGGAAAGCTTGTCACGAATTTAAATGGAAAAACTTGGTCGAACTAGTTTCAATTATGTCCTATGTACACATCATTGATAGAATATAATTCTATATTATATACCAAGGCATTGCGTTAATTTTAAAACGTTGGGTCTTGATTATGCTCATACATTTATCCATACCTAGTCTATGGCATGAGGTGGCCGGGGGAACACCTATAAAGGTGCACTGGAAAAAGTAGTCCAGAAAAAAAACAATGTTTAAGATTTTTTTTCTGAGCAAGAAAGATAAATTAGATCATTAGTATGACAATCTGAACCAAATGATCTAAAATCCTGCTAATAAATTACTTTAAGGAAAAATTAAAAACATTCCTTGTTTACTATCAAAATTAGCGATAATTGAGTTCACAAAGACTACAAAACTGTGTAATGTGTGATTGTAACTGTAAGAGGACATGAGGGTCGGTTAGAATAAAGAAGAATATTGATAAGTGTATTGTAAATCGTAAATGGAGGAGGTCGGTCTTCATTGTTTTTACTGATTTTTAATATATATTATTAAATACAAATGTGAAAAAAAGGAAAATAGTGCAAAATAAAGGAGAGTCGAGTCAAAGTTGAGTTGATTTGGTTAGTGCTTTTATCTTAGCCTACGGCAAGGTTATAGGGATCTCCCAGCTGGTGGACGCCTCGCTGATGGGAATACACTCTTTCTCTAATAAGCCTAGTTTACACGAGCGACGGAAATGCAAACGCAATAAAATGAAAAATACTATGGGTTGTATTTGCACAAACCCTATCCACACGATAAAAACTCGAGCCCGCGCGCACAAACGCGAGCGCAAGAAAGAAACTTTCCATGCCTTGCGTTTGCATTTCCGTCTCCGGCACTCGAGTGAACCAGGATTTTATCGACAACAAATTAAGAGCAGTTATGGGGGTTGTGCTTTTGAGTAAAAAGAATAATAGATTCATTTTGGTAAAATAGTTGTTTATTTTCATTTCTCATTAAAAATCCACTAAAATATTTAAAAAACATTTTGTCTGTTTTAAATATATAGAGTGATCAAGGGCACTAGAACCCTGAAATTGAGCTTATTATTAAAGCTGAGATCATTGATAATAAACAAATGTTATGTAGTAATTGTAGTAATATTTTGCTGCTTATAAGCCTTCAATTGCCTTCTTTTTTACCGCTCAACGATCCAACGTATGCTACAATTGTTTACCGCTGTACCGCCTGTACCAGCCAACGCCCTCGCGACAGTTGTTATTGATCAACTGATAAATTGAGCCAAGTCGCCTCTTTACACTAATTGAGATCCCTAAACAAGCAAATCAATTCCACAGATAAAAATGTCAATAAGAGCAAAATCAAAATGATGGATTTCCCACCCCCTAATTTTCATTTCATTCCATCACCACTGTTGACATAATATCGAACATCGTAAGAAGCACAAATCACACAAAAACAAAGGCATTGAAGGTACATCGGAGATACACAAGTTACATACATAGGATACATTGGATACATTGGATACATAGGATACATAGGATACATAGGATACATTGGATACATAGGATACATAGGATACATAGGATACATAGGATACATAGGATACATAGGATACATAGGATACATAGGATACATAGGATACATAGGATACATAGGATACATAGGATACACACACACACTGCATGAAGTAAAGAGTTCATTGTTAAGATTGGAAATTATATTTAAGGACATTATAGATATCATAAGTGAAGTACCTACCGCTTACTAAGATTTCCGCTGACCTCAGTTCAGTTCTCGGTGATTTCCGGTTTTCTTTTCCTTTTCCTATATTCCTTCCTTTTCATTTTCCTTTTGATCTCTATCAATGCAACATTTGAAACGCACTCACAAAGACAAGAATGACTTTCTTTAACATTTCCCTCGGTTTGCAAAAAATATGTGCTCTTGCGAGTGCATTAGATAATGCTATGTTATCCTGCAAACAGAGTTAAAGGAGACTCTGCACGCAGAGAAATAATATAACTTGCATTATTCCATGTCTCCTGCAATAATGCTATTCAGTTTGTTTGTGCTAACATCGCTTTTCGTTCTTCAAAACATCTATAAATATATTTTGTAAAATATTTCAGTTGTATTTTTTCATTTGGATCTTTTTTCCTCACTTAGTCAAGAATTCAAGTTTTCTGTTTGTGACTTAATTTGCTTTATTTAGTAATTCCGCTTTCCTTTTAGTTGAATCAATAGAGGAGACATTTTAAAGAGTTTTCGTCTTCACTTTCGCGTTCAAGTTCAAGTTTTTGTTCCCATTTAGCTTTTCCACTCCAGCTACCTGTACATATACCTGGAGCATTATTAAATCTATATATAAATATAAACCTTTTAACGTAGGTGCGAGCTAACCATAGGGAGCTAAACTATAGCCATTTTAAAATAGCTCTCTATAGTATTCAATATGGGTCTTTAAGACGCGTATACACACAAGAAAAATATGATGAACATATAATATTAAATATTAAATTATAAAAAAAAAAATGATGAACATATAATAAATATGTTATAAATACAAGATCGAAACACACACACAAATATAAAATATTTAAATAAATAGAAAAAATGAAATAGAAATAAACAATTATCAAGTGAAAAAAAAGATTTAATGGAGGAAGATTAATTCTTATACGAATCTATAATTGAACTTTTCAATAGATCTTTGAACTTGATATTAAAAAGAAACTTATTTTAGTTTCTTATACATAACTGATAGTTGGTAGTTTCTTTCCTATATCCTTTATATGTGTCACTAGTGGGGTCCCTGTGTTGCTAATTAACATATAACCTTAGTAACTATTGTTCCAACACAATGCAAAAATAACTTGAACAACAGTGAGTTCTTTTACGCTTCGATAGTCGTGGAGGTATTAATTAGTTGGCTTTTGTGTTTGTAAAGTGATTACTGCAGTCGAGCATTCCGCCACTTTGCTGTACTTCTTGAAGGTTTTGTGGTGATTTGATTTCTCCAAGGGTACTTCTCGCGAACATCACCACAAACCAACCAAGTAGACTCACTAAACTAATCCCAGATTACTAAAAGACTTCAGGTGAGTCAAACTATAGATTACGTTAGTTGTGTTAACGTCCTTAACGCATGTAAACTCGAGGACCGTGAAGAATGTTTAAGAACTTACTAAAACTGTTTAAGCTGTTCGTGATCCAAGAGAAATAGAAAACGTAACTGCCAGTTGTGACTATGACGGAGGTCACTGGATTTGATTTTGTAAGTTTGTTTGATTGATTTAAGAGGGTTAAACATACAACGCGCCTGTAAAGTTCGTTTAATAATTTGCATGTCGAGCATGGTAGGAGGTGACTTGTACCTGTTGGAACCACGTCCCGTAAACCACCGACTGGACGAAGCAAGTCACTCCTGACTTTTTGATCCAGTCGTGAACTAAGTTCAAATAGTTATAGTTGCAAATTGATTAAACTTTTATATTTACAAACATTAATTCTATAGAACCTTTTTGTCATGACATCACAGGCCATGAAAAATTATTTTCAACCTAAAATTTCAATCTTTAGTTTTTCCAACTAGAACAATTTATCTAGGCTAAGACTCACCGCCGCCCGGTTGGCTCAGTTGGTTTAGCGCAGGTCTTCAGTGCGGAAGGTCGAGGTTTGATTCCACGACCGGACCAATACTCGGGGTCTTAAAATAATTGAGGAGAAGGTGCTGCCTTTGTAATTATATGTATCTGCAAAAAGGTTAGACCTTTATGTCTTCTCAGATAATGACAGCGTTAAACCGTAGGCCCTGTCTCTCCAAAAACGACTTCACATGATTACCCTTGAATTGGAGGGACGTTAAAGAACCCACATCACTATTCGGGGAGAGTAGGCGGCCATGAGGTGTGTGTTGTCTGTCCAATTACACTACAGGGCCCACTGTTAATTGGCGCGAAAGCACTGTTGTGGTGTCCCTGCCTTCATAGGAAGGAAAAGTAAGTAAACTGAATTGAAGCTGCGTCTGCAACCTTGAGAAAACGATCTATTGCTCTACTTCTCGGGATCAATAATACTCTGAGCCTGTGTTACTTTCTTTAAAATAGTGTAATACGTGGTGTACAATATTCCTGCGATTTCCAGTCACGCATTCAGAAGCGATGGTGACGTCATTGGTCACGTAACCTTTCGATCCTAAACAAGTCTAAAACAGACTAATGACTGTATACCGCGCTTTTCCTAATTTTTCCACCTAACAGTCTTCACACATCCAGGAAAGGTGGGAAATGGTGCCTTTCCATAAGCCTAAGACAATGGACAATTATATGGAATGTATACTTTGCCATTGACTTTACTCTGTATCGACCTATACCATGAAGGGAGCCACTACAGCTTCGATAGATACGTCCCCACTAGTCCCACTAGCAAGGTCCAAATACACAAGACGCAAAATAAATCTTAAAATCGTTAATATCGCGCGTCTTCAGGCCTCGCATTCGGAAAGGTGAATTTACTTAAATGAAGCTTTATGTACAACAACAACAGGCAAAAAACTGATCTAAGAACCTTTACAATCAACGATTTATGTCGTTATTAATATTTCAATCTGATCTGCATGATGCACTTTTTCGGTTTGCTTTCATTCCTTCCAGAAGATCATTGAACAAACAGACCAGACACAGAATTTACCACCATGTGTATAATACGTCCAACCACGATGTATTTTTAGAACCACAGTTTACTGGGGTGAATTTCAAAGCGATTTTTTATGGGAAGTGAGGGCAGGGGGTTGATGCATCATTTAATCCAGTATCCTGTCTTGAGTCATGGTATTGTTCCAGCTTTGAATAAGTTCACAATAAGGAAAGGTATTTCAATTTTTATTTTCTCTTTTCACGCATTTGATGTCCTAACAAATCATCAAAGAGCACACGCCTAAAACTCGAACAGAAGTTTGTACTGTTTTTTTGTACATTGTTACGGAATATATTCAAGAGCCTCGGTCTTTTCAGCAAAATATATTCAATATTTTTCTTTATGCTATGTACTGAGAAATTTTTATATCTCATGACGTAAAAGATATCACTAGTAAAACCTCATCAACATCTCTCGAATTTACTCGCAGCTAATTACCCACTTCAACAGATGTCACACAATCATTCTTAATAACAAACACAATGCAGGACTCGTTCAGAGCTTCTACGTTCTGTAATAGCTTTAAACGGTATATGTACACGCTTTAAACGGTATATGTACACGTCAAGATAGTCTTTTAGAAGCCGTTATCCAAAAAGAGGCTTGATGAACCAGTTGAAATCATTGTTATTGAAATACCTTGCAATGTTTGTAACTGATCTGTATGGGGAATAGCAGTTTTTAGATAGAATCTTCTATCTTTGATCGATAAAAAATAGCTTTAAGCACTGCTTTATATTGTGGGCCCTCGTAAAGTGTCGAGTTTTAATATAACAGCTTTAACATGGGTGGCAAATGGTGCTAAAATGTTAGGGTGGCTAAAAATTATGTTTTGTTATGACAGCACATGTGAAGAAGAAACTATACCTCTCTTATCTAACCCTTGCCTTGACCCTTTTGGTGTGTTCATGAATAATACTGTCTAGAAAGTTGAAGCACTAATGGAAAACATATGTTCTATTTATCTTGTTTTTCCCTTCATTCATTCCATATATCCATATAGTTTTGTAGTTTGAAACTAGCAAGGTATTCTTCAACGTTGCAAACACCATACCGGCTTTTGGGCTTCTCTTTTCAATAAAAACACACAATAGTCAAAACATTTTGAGTGTTGAATACCTTATCAGGAATCAATGAAAAAATGTCAGCTTCGTCGAGCGCCTAGCAATATGAAGTCTTCAACTAATATCAGTGTTAGACCAGACGTACAGTTAAGAACAACCATTACTTTTCGTTGACTAGCTGCCATGATTGCCTGAGGGTGTGCGTTAAATGGCTATACTTCAAAGGGCGTTACCAATTTTTATTTATTTCCAGTCAGTTCTCATGAATCTAAATTGTTGTTCTTTCTTTCGAGTTGATTTCGCTGTGCAGAATTAGGCTGTTGAGAAGCTTCTTGAAAAAATACTCGCTTCCGGGCTTCCAGAAAACTAGTGACGTTTGTACAGTGACGCTATTGAAACTAAATATTGTCGTTGACCTTTTACGGCTTGGCAAAGACTCGAGAGCAAAATCTATGGAGCTTGAATTTCATATCCGTGCGTCCTGAACGACAGTAAACTTTGACCAAAAAGGCAAAATTCATGAGCAGTACGTATAGATCGTGTAGTAAATCCACAGAGGTTTTTGCAAAATTAACCACTTGATCCACTTTAAATAGGTGAGTTGAATCTCTAAAGGTATGTGAAAATCTACCAGATAATACAGAGTGGCGCCAATCGTCCTCGAATTCTTCCATATCAGGTCTTACTCACAGGCCTTAAACTACTCTAAACCCCTTTGTGGTTATTTGTGGAGAAAATGTATATTCCAATCCTCTATATCGGTAACAAGTATTTCCACTAGCACTTCAGTTTCCAGATATTTGAGGCATAATATGGCACGCTAAGATAGTAAACATAGTTTGAAAGAACTCTGGTAACAATTCGACCTAAACTTTACTTGATTTTATGTTGTTTATATTATGGACAAGTTCTCCACATATCACTTTGGGATGGTTATATACTGTGAAATTTCAATTGGGCACTTACCAAAGGAATGCACTTAAACTGACCAGATGAACGATAATCTCTCTAAACCAAAGTCAAATGTTCACTTTGTTGATTTACTTGATCATTTACTTTGCTTTAGTAATAATGTTTATTACACATGACATTTTATCCATTTCAGTATTTCGTGTCTTTCATGATTCATAGTCAATAGCTACTTAGACGATGGTTCTTATAGATGTTAATAAGATTAAATAAAACTGCAACTACATTTTAGAAAACTCACTATCAGTCTGGCACGATGCGATCAGGTTCAAGCCCACAAAGTTATTTTAGTGATTGTGTTTGTAGTATTTGTACATCGGCGTCGGTTCCGATCTCACTCTGATAAAGCGTGGTGACAACAAACAAACCGAGTTCATAGTTCACAGGCGCGTCATAACGTTTTACCTTAACTAAGCTAATGAAAACCTAACTAGTTTGATGTTTCTTTGCAGTTTTGGAGGTCACAGATGCAGATAGTAATGACTCCATTATTAGTTCTCCTGTTTCTCTTGATTCCTTTGGAAGGTAGGTTCCGGTGTTGTTTAGGGCGTGTCCAAGGTAAATAAACCACTGTTTTGGGTTGTCAGGCTTAGTGATTCTCTTCAGTAGTTGTTTTACTCACGAGGTCTGTTGGCAAACCCTTTCAGGAGAACCAAGATCACGCTATCTTTTGTAACAACATACATTGCCTGAAGGCTCAAGAGTGACTGATACGAAAAAGATTTGACATTTGGCATATTAGAAAAGAGATGATACTCCGGTCTATTTTCGAAGTACAAACGGATTAATTTGGGCTGCGTCGGTGTGTAATAAATACAATAACCAATAAAAGGAAATCTTTAACACCGTGAAAAAAAGAGAAATATACTTAACTTTACTGACGTTTCGAGCTTTCGCCCTTCGTCGGAGTAAAAGAGTAAAGTTTAACTCACGAAGTGACCGAAGCTCGGTATTGCTGTCTGTGCGATGTTCGCGCGACTAGGGCTATTTTAGTAATTTCACCATCGCGCGCGCAAGGCTCATTTGACTTTTGACGTGCGCGGACGGGACCTTTTGCTTTTGGCTTTTGAATTCTATTGTATAAGAGCCTTGCGCGCGATGGCGAAGATACTAAAATTGCCTTAGTCGCCACGAACATCGCACAGACATCAATACAGAGCTTCGCTCTCTTAGCATTTTGGTCCCTTTCTAAGGCTCGCAACGTCAAGTATTGAAGTACTTTCTCTTTTTATATACCTTATCACAGATATCCATTCATTTCCTATTTTCAAAGTAGCCACGCCAACTAGCTAGTAAAACAAGCTCTTTTGGTTAAATGATTTCCTTCCTTTAAATGGAATACCTAATCGTGTAAAATGGAATACCTAATCGTGTAAAATGGAATACATAATCGTGTAAAATGGAATACCTAATCGTGTAAAATGGAAAACATAATCGTGTAAAAATTCAGAAGTGTTCCATGACGACCTCATAAGTCTGCATAAGCCAATGCCATTTGACCTGAAAACTGAGCTGATTCTAATTTGGAACATGTCTTCTTAGTCGCCCAATCTACTAATTTCAAATTTCCGGGGGTTTTCAGATAGTCCTATATGACATCACTCAGGAGAAATTTTAATTTTAATTTGTTCAGGTGCAACGCAGCAATGTGTGGACTTCAAGACATGCGGGGACTGCATTAGAGGAGGATCAGAATGTAGCTGGTGTAAGGATAAAGTGAGTATATATAAACCGTGGTCCACTAGTACGCTCGGCTGATTTCCTATCGTTTGGGTATCCTGTCCCTTGGTTGGCTTGAAAGACTTGACGGGGAGGGGTGCAGGGGGTGCGCACCTCCTCCTGAGACGACTTTGACTCCTTTTTCTCAATTTTTTAAAATATCACTTTCAATTTATGTGATGGTGCACCCCCTCCTGAAGATAATCCTGGATCTACCCCTGCTATTTCACACTATGATTGCGATTAGTACAAAACCCTATATGCTAAATCAAAAGTCAGTAATTAGTGCTAGTAAAACCACAGAAACTGTAGAAAAGCGCGCACTTCGAGAAACACCCGAAAACATTATCGAGTAAGTTAACGGGTCCGTAAAGTAATCGAGTCTTTTGAGAAACAGGTCCCTGTATAAGTGAAATGCACAGTGTTAGTGTACATTAGTTTATACATGGTGTCTTTGTGTTGTAGATGTACTTTTTTAATGCTCAGCCAGGCATACGATGTGACACCGTAGAAAACCACCAGAAAAGAGACTGCAATAGTATTTCAAACCCGAAATCTGGTTTCAACGCTAACAAGGTAAAACGATGTCCGTACTGATTCTCATGAATCAATCCACTGAAGTTAGTAATCATTGAAAATTGGTAATAATGTGAATATGATTTTGAACATTTAGAATAAAAAGTTTGATAACACCACCAACGTTACGCCACAAAATCTGACACTGCATCTTAGAAAAGGTACAGAGTTTTTTTATATATATATTTTTTATAGTACTGGGGTGCTTACCATTTAACCGGACAAACCGGAAATTCTGACTGGTAACTAATGGTTTGTAATGTGTGTGAAAAGTTCCGGAAAACTCAGTCTTCCGATTGAGGTAATCCACTTTTCCCGCTCTTTTCGGTTCTTCCGGTAGACGCGTGTACCATTTGTCGGAGGTCAAGTTTCCCGCTTTTTTTACCATTAGCGAACAAATTTCCAACCGAATGGATTGGTTTAATGGTAAGCAACTCAGTATAGATGGTTCATTGTGAATTTGGAACGACTCTGAGGGAAGGAGTTTCCAGTAGTTCCCTGATCCGTCTGTCTCTAAAACCAGCTGTACAAGTTTGATGAGGGATTGCAATGCAGCAGACACTAGTGAAAAACGTCTGCGCATGCGTGCATATTACAATGTTTTAATTTCTCAAGAAATGTTGGAGTTTTAGCTTGAAATGAAATGCTCGTGTTCTCAATGTATACATAAAATTTCTCTTGTATACTTTTGTGAGACAAAGATATTGCATTTATAAAGAAACTATGTTAATGCTGGCCCTAAGTTGCAAGAATTGACCTTAAGTTTTGACATGTTGTGAAAAACATTGTCGAAGGCAATCGTAAAAGCGAAATTTGCATAAGTTTACAAAAACACGAAGACGTGACTACGAGCATGCGCAGACGTTAGTCTCAATGCAGCATAGTCTGTTTAATGAAAAGTTTTTGTATCTTTGATTCACTAGTTGCAAGATTTTATCAAAACTACTTTCTAACCGTGCATCTAGCAATCCCTTTCAATCCTTGTTCTTGTGACATCCCAACGCGCTAGAAACTACATCTTGTTATTCAACCCAAAGCCAATTATTAGTACATGAAACTAGCTCCGCGTGTAACTAAGGAAACAGGAGCTGGTTGCTATGCAACCTTCATGTGTTTTATTGAAATCCCAGGTCAACCTTCAAAGTTCAAAGTGAGCATGCGCACACCTCAAGACTTCCCTGTTGATTTGTATTACTTGATGGACTTGTCTGGATCAATGTTAGCAGACATGAAGCAAATAACAACTTTAGGAACACGAATAGGTTAGTATTGACTCATAGTAACTTATCAATAGTACTTTTAAGGGTGGCGAATGGTTGAGGCGAGACCGCGTCGCAAGACTCCGAGACAAGCGTTTTTCTCGCGGCGAGTTTTATTTTTAAAAAGACCTGCTCGTGTTAATATTCATGCCGGAAGAGTCAGGCAATCTTAATATAGTGATATACCTAGCAGAATTTACTTTCTTCGATGATTCTCGTCGTCCTTTATTAACCCTATGCGCTGATGAATTGTTTTAAATTACTGTTATAATTATTGGTTTAAAGCAAGTGAGATGTCTAAAATCACTAAGAGATTTCGTCTTGGATTTGGTACGTTTGTGGATAAACCAGTGGCACCATTCATTGACACCCATCCACTTGTGTAAGTGACAATCAATTTTTAAAAGCATGCAATATTTGAGCCTACTAAGATATCAGAATAGGCCATGCAGATGATGATGATGATGATGATGATGATGATGATGATGATGATGAGCATTGATTTGCATTGCATGCATGAGGATAGATACGGTAATTGTGAAGAGACATGTTTTATGGGGATGTAACTTTATTTTTAGTAGTACTTATGTGAATGGCAACGACGACAACAACGACGACGACGATGATGATGATGATGATGATGATGGTGGTGGTGGTGGTGGTGGGAGGGATGATAGATGTTTAAGTCTGTACTAATGCCTATGGTGTCAGTAAATTGTACAAGTCCGTGATGCGGGCAATGAAGACTGATAACTGTTATTTCTATTGCACCTTCTGATAGGTTAGCGCATCCTAATATTCTACCAAGTGGTAACCCGGATCCGAAGTCTACACCAACATTTGGTTTTAGGAACATTCTTCCTTTGGATTTAGATCCTTCCAAATTTGAAGTACGATATACAATAAAATACTATATATGTTTTTTTCAAAAATCAACCAACCAACCATCCAACCAACCATGCAACCATCCAACCAACCAACCAACCAACCAACCAATGCAAGCACGCAAGCACGCAAGTACGCAAGTACGCAAGTACGCAAGTACGCAAGTACGCAAGTACGCAAGTACGCAAGCACGCAAGCACGCAAGCACGCAAGCTCTTATTACTGAGTTTTAGTTTTACTATATATGTTTCTTTTTCAACAAATCCAACCAACCAACCAACCAATGCAAGCACGCAAGTACGCAAGCACGCAAACACGCAGGCACGTAAACACGGAAGCACGCAAGCTCTTATTACTGGGTTGTAGTTGAATACACCTTTGATTTTATTCATTTATATTCTAGACAAAGGTTGCTGAACAAAACATTTCTGGTAATGTTGATAACCCAGAAGGTGGTATGGATGCACTTTTACAAGTAGCTGTTTGTCATAAGGTCAGTGGAATGGTTTAGTGTTCTTCATAGATGAAACCGTAATGTCCTTTCTGCTTATAGCAGCTTCCATCTGTCCATCAATGCATCCTTTCATTGATCCATCAATCCATCCGTTCATCCGTTCGTTCGAAAAGTGATTTTAGTCTTTGTGATGTTTATTAGGATATTGGCTGGGAGAAGAAAGAGTCAGCAAGACGATTGGTTATCCTCACTACCGACGCTTTGTATCATTTTGCAGGAGATGGTTTGGTGAGTTTTTTAACCATAGCATATACTCCAAAACCAACTGGATCTCCACATAATAAAGCATCATGATCAGATCTTGGCACCCTCACATTTACAAGTTACATTATGCCAGGGGCTTCGATAGCCTTGTAGGGTGAAATTATGACAACCTCAGTTGTCGTCATAAGATTTTTACTCAGAAATTTCAAATCAATCTATTGTTTTGTTTTTTAGCTTGGTGGAATTATTCGTCCCAATGATGGCCATTGTCATTTACACAATGGTGAATACAATGCATCCACTTATATGGTGAGCTAATTAACAATCTTGTACAAATGTATGGTCTTCCTGTGGTAGGAAGATAGGAGTAAGACTGGCACACGACATCCTCAGTCCTCAACTATTAAAACCTTGCGAGGCTAATTTTGCAGCGAAAGCTGGGATGTTCTATTATCAGTGTAATGTGTAAAATTATGTCCTAAACTTCTTATAAAAATATCTCGATTTTTATCTTTATTTTGACAGGATTATCCCTCTCTTGGTCAACTGCGTCAAATTCTTCTGGAGAATCAAGTGGTTCCAATATTTGCAATAACCAAGAACCAAAAACCCGTCTATGATGTATGTTTCCTATACTGACATCATTTTGAGTATCCTTTGCGCGCAGCCCATTCTACTCCTTCTTGAATTAGCGTCCCATGGCCGAGATGGACAGACTATACACTGCAAAAACGCACGAGTAAATTTACTCAAAAACGTGTGTAAATCGGTGCATCCACAGTTACTGACTTATCCGGGTAAATTTACTCAGTTATTTGAGTAACTGAGTACCCTTTACTCATATAACTGAGTATCCGCGTACCATTTACTCAAATAACTGAGTAAATTTACTCGGATAAGTGAGTTACTGTGGATGCACCGATTTACTCAAGCTTTTGAGTAAATTTACTCGCGCGTTTTTGCAGTGTATAAGCGCGGAGGGCCCTTGATCGCTCTCTGCTTTGATGACTTTCATCTCTATCCGTTGAAGAAACACACAAACCCATAGACCTACATGTTAAGAAAACTGTTTATCTTTATATTCACTTTATGGCAAATTTTGCTAGTACATGTTTAATTTTGAACATATGGCTGTTTATCTGTCAATCTGTTTACTTGTTTATCATCCCCTAATGTGTGGTATCACTTTGGTTCGCAGGAAGTCAGGAAGTTTTTTGGCGAAGGGAGTTTTGCTGTTGCGGCAGAACTAAGTGCTGATGGCTCGAACATCGTTACGCTTATAAGAGAAGCTTACGAGGTAATCATGATATCAAGAATTGTTAACGAATTGTTAATTGTTTTAAATTCATTTATTGCATATCTGAACATTTCATTTGTATTACAGAAAATAGCCAAGACACAAACTATCAGAGATAATTCTACAGAGGGAGTGACAGTAACATACAAAGCTATATGCCCGTAAGAATCATTCGTTTTTATTATTTTACCTATCACTACACTACTGGGGGAAATATGCAAAAAAGATGTGAAATACACGTGAAAATTATTTTTGAATTTAATTAGTCATTTAACAAAGAGCCAATGAGTCCAGATGTGACTACAAAGACTGTTCTGTTTGTTCAGTAACCTCAAAACATTTAGGAATAGAAAGTTGTGGTTTGCCTAGTTTGTCATTTTCTTTTTGTAATATATAATTTGGAGGACTTTTTGGAGCACTTTCATCATTCTCGTAGACTCCATATTGACAGAACAATTATAATTATTTTTTCTCGAAAGCATTCTTTCTTTCTTTTCTATTTATTTTTGTTGGTTTGTTTGTTTAGTTTAATTGCTTTGCTTGTTTATTTATCATTTGACCAGTAACCACATGTCCTCTTAGAGGGCTTTTATTTTAATTGATGTCGATAAACGTACCAGTGCGTGATGACGCCTACTTTACCTTTTTCCCCTTCTTTTAACGTTTCACAAACCCCCTCAGGGGTGTAGCGAGGCCTGAGCAAAAGGGGCGCATTTTCTTGAGACCATTTCAACACGACAAAAATAGCTCAAAACTCACTCTGTTTAAAGTGATGTCATTGATATCATCCTTCAGATGAAGACTCAATTTCAATTTCGCTACGTCACTAGACCACCTTGCAAAAATAGCGAGAGAATTTGAGTATGATCACATTGCAATGTACTGGGAGCAATACAGGAAGCAACGTTAGTGTTACATTTATTGAACGGGACTTAAACTTGTAATAAAAACGTCTAGCTTACTGGGATTTGTTCTATTTTGATCGTTTCAGTGATGGGATATACGAAAACAAACAAGTATGCAGTGATGTGAAGATTGGAGAAACGGTAAGAACAACAAGGCTGAATTAGGCTGAAGGAAAGGCTATAGAACGAATCATTTCATAATAATAATAAAACTACCAATAAAATAATAACAAAAATGATCTGAACATTTGTAGGTAACATTCGATGTCTCCGTTACAGCACAGAAGTGCTCTGATGACATGCCTGATAGGTAAATATGAACTTTTACTGGCTCTTCTCTGTCAAAACTTATTTTTTTCGTACACACAACTATATCAGAGAGAGTCATGGTATATTTCCGAATTCTGATGTCATAAGTCGTAGTTTCTAGTTTCGCTCCTTTGTGGTAGCACCACAGGAAGCCCAAGGAGCGAACCGAGAAAAACGTAACGCGCAATATCCAACTAAGCAGAAAAGGCTCCCGAGTTGACTGCACAATTGCACAAAACTAATCTTGCAACAGTTATTTGTAAAGTAAAACCACGTGGTTTGTCATCTTTTAACAGGATTCATTTGAGGACAGCCTTTGGTGATGTTGCCTTAAAACTGGAGTACATCTGTGATTGTGAATGCGAAGACTTGGAATACCAGGTAAACATTTGTCATAAACATATCCATTGAATGATATATAGTAATTAAGCTTAGTGCGTCGTTCTATGGTGAAGCCACAGGGAGCCCAAGCTCGATATTCGAGAATAGGTGATATTTGCATATTTATAGTAAATGTATGTAGCGACAAATCATCCTTTCTTTTTTCAAGATTTTTCGATTTAACATGTCTTTTTTGGCAGAGATCTCTTACTTTTGCCGTTTTCGTCTTTGTGGTCGAGTTTCAGCCAGCGCCATATGAGAGATCAATGCCAGAAAAGACATGATTATTGCTACAATATCGAGCTTGGGCTCCCTGTGGTGAAGCATACTTCTACACCCAATGCAGTGCTGATATCAATATATGATAAGAAGACTGAGATGTTTGTGAACACCTGAACTAATGGTTTTTATAATCTATTATGATTTGAAGGAGTTACGAAGCAAACACTGTTCGACGAATGGAACGCTAATCTGTGGAATATGTGATTGCGATGAAGCATGGTAAGAATGATGTAAATGATGTTATGTTGGAAAATGATTTGACGCATCGCACAGATATGAAATATACCACATATACCATTATATCATCATCATCATCATCATCGTTAGCAGTATTAATAACACCACTACCACTATTACCGTTATCTCATCACTTATCCATATTGATATTATCGAGCCATCACCATTATGGACTACACAGTATGAGGGGGATCGTGGAAACGCGCGTAACAGTTGCGGCACGGACGATACGTCCAATAACTGGTACAATGATATGGTTCCAGCACTTACAGTATGACGACACTTACTAAATCTGCCCCATCAATGTCTGTATCAGCACCAGACACACGCGCGATGCAACTTTTCCTTGAAATGTTGCACGTAACAGTAGTTGCACCGTGTGTCTATATCCCTTACAGTTGCGCGCAGTTGAAAAAGTCGAACCTACAACCTTAGAAATCCTTGGACACTTCACTGTACCAACACCTTTCCCCTATTCAGTTGGCTGGTTTGCCGTAGAGTGCAGGACTACTAGACGTTATCCAACATTATGCAGGAGGAGAGGGGACGGACTACTTTGTCTAAGACTTAGCCTGTTTCTCAGTCTTCTCCTTTCGCTGTAACGCGCAAACTGAGTACGAAACTGTTACAGGTGTGTGCAAACGCGTAACGTTGCGGAATTCAAACAGCTTCACAATTACCATCGACCATTTGTATTTTACAAACAACGTCATCACCTGTCAACGTTATCATGTAGTTCAACATCATGATACGATGTATTTCCCAAAGAAATTCTTCATACATTACACTTTTCAGGGCAGGTCGGCTGTGTGAATGCGAAGCTGGTAAAGAATACGACCCATCACTGTGTCCAAAGTAAGTCAATTAAATCTCTCTCTCTCTCTCTACCATTATTTAGAAAGCTTGTTATGAATACAGGATCATGGTATGCCATTTTTGATGGATGTCATTTTTGATTAGAGTGAATCCTCGTTTGTAGGAATAATGAAACTGGTCAGATATGCAGCGGAAGAGGGGAATGTTTGTGTGGCGAGTGTGAATGCAAGAAAAGCCAGGTAAATATTCACCAGACGATGAATACTCCATTTTCGAGTTCCTCTTTGCTCAGGCTAAGCCTCGATTACGCGAAATTTATTCCATAGAATTTTAGCAACAGTCCGATGGAATGCAATGAACAAACAAAGAGAATACTTTAGAATTCAACGGGGGTTTTGCTAAAATTCATGAATATTTTACTTGGATTCGAGGCTAAGCCTGAGCAAAACGGAATTCGAAACTGGTCTATTATGCCAAACCCAAAACACACTCGTAACACTGATATACTTCTATATACATTTTTGTCACATGTTTCTAGACACCAGGCGAAACGTTTTATGGTAAAAACTGCGAGTGTAGTAACATGGACTGTCCACGCAACATAGTAGACAATGAGATTTGTGGAGGTGAGTGGGTACTTTCAAGAGACCATAATACTAAGAGAGATCACCTCACGGATTGATGTCTGCGCGATGTGCTTGACGCTTAAGGTTATTTTTAGTAACAGGAAGTTGACGTCATATCGTGCGTGCGGATATAATCGTTTCTCCTTCGGCATCAAATTTCACTGTTTACGCGCGCGATGGCGTCAACTTCATGTTACTAAAAATAACCTTAAGCGCCTAGCACATCGCGCAGACATCAATACCAGTTGCGCTCTCTTAGTATTATGGTCTCTTGGTACTTTACAACATCCCTGTTTTTGTGCTAATGCTAATACTTTCGTTACTACTTCAGGACCTGAACAAGGGACATGTGATTGTGGAACATGCAAATGCCACGGTAACTGGACTGGGCCAGATTGTAGCTGTACTGCAGAAATTGACGGCTGTATGAATGGCGGAGTGAGTACAAAAACCGTATTGCCTGTTTAGGGTGTTGATGTTCTAAAGTCTTGCAGTTTACTCTATTGTGGCATTTAGAAGCAACATATGCAAATTCAGTGAAGCATTTTACAGCAAAGGTGTAAGGAGAACAAGCAGCTGCCTATTAATGAGTCTCATATTTATGTCGAGACGACCATACTGAAAAATTTAGCTTGTTTGCAGGTTCTTTGCAGCAATCGAGGATCGTGTGTTTGTGGTCAGTGTGCATGCAATGCTTCGTTAGCTTACATTGGAGCTTACTGTGACGACTGCCCTGTAAGTATCTCTTTGTAATTATACCGCGCTTGTAATGCACCGATGATCGAGCTGGCAAGAATAACAACCTGACATATCGTTGAGATCTTAGGGACAAGGGTGACGTTATAGGTGTTTTCGAAGTGGTGAAATCGAGATCAGTCATTGGGATGATAGGTGATGAAATCATGGATGATAGTGATTTTGGAGATGACGTCATAGCGGATGTCGTAGAAGACGTTACAGGTGTACGATGTCGTCTAAAACGCCAGAGACGATGTCGATGATGATGTCGGTGATATCATAGGTACTCTGGATGATGATTATAATTCATAGGACACTTTATGGGGACTTACGGCTCATTACATTTCTTGACATTGTAGAGCTGCTCAGACATATGCAAAACAAACAAAGACTGCGTTAACTGCAGAGCGTTTAACTCTGGATGTGAGGGTTTGAAATGCGATCCAAACCAACCAACCATCACCATCGTAGAAGAAATACTACCTTGTAAGTATGCTTTGGCTATGGACTTTATCTCCATGGGACCCAGAGTACGTTAACGTGGGTGATCGTCCCGGGCTGAGTTCGTCGCGGAACGTGTTTCAGTCCGCGACGAATAGAATAGAAAACTCATGTAAACGTAAATGAATCTTGTTCCGGTCTCAATGTAAACGTCTCACCCGAAAATCATGTAAAACCCGTCCCGTGAAGAACTCATCCCGCGGGACGAAAATACCTCCATGTCGTCCCTGGTAGTAAAGACTCGTGTAAACGTAAATGCATTCTTGTCCTGGTCTCCATGTAAACGTCTCACCCGAAAATCATGTGAAACCCGTCCCGTGACGAACTCATCCCGCGGGACGAAAATACCTCCATGTCGTCCCTGGTAGTAAAGACTCGTGTAAACGTAAATGCATTCTTGTCCTGGTCTCCATGCAAACGTCTCACCCGAAAATCACGTGAAACCCGTCCCGTGACGAACTCATCCCGCGAGACGAAATAGCCCACACACCCTTCACTATTTTGTCTCATGCGCGCGTTTTACTATTTAAACTAAAATAAGGCTATATTTTAGTACAATAATTTAACGTTTAAAATTCTATCTAGACATGGGCGATTCAACTTGTTCTCATAAAGACGAAGATGACTGTACATTCAAGTTTGCATATCGATGGTCTCCAGAATATGACTTAGAGATCTTTGTACAGAAGAAGAAAGGTACCTAAACCATTAAGATTCCAAGATAAAGACATTTTAAAAATATAGAGAACTCCAAAGCCGTGTTACTGCGGCCAGTTACTACTGTAGCCGGGTCTATAGCTGACCCCGCCAGTTACTACTGTAGCCGGGTCTATAGCTGATCCCTCCCTCTTTCAGCCCCCCCTCCCCTCCCTTAGGGTTTGGTGACGGAATGGGGAGAGATAAAGGAGATCCTACTTCCACCCAACTTGATTTCTATCACGTTCTTTCTGTGTCAGAATGCCCAGACGAAGTAGCTGCGTTAGTTGTCATCCTTGCTGTCATAGGTGGTATTTTAGCCATAGGTCTTGCTCTTCTTCTTATATGGAGGCTTTTAGCCACAATACAGGTTAGTTTAACCTTTCACATGCCATTTCTTGAACTCGATGGGGCTTATTGCTGTATATAGCTTTGCTAATTATTTCTTGTTTTTGGTTTGCAGGATCGCAGAGAATTTGCAAAGTTCCAGAAAGAAAGACAAAATGCCAAGTGGGACACGGTGAGATATTTTTACACAATCACCACATTTCATAAAATTCCACCATCGCGAAGAGTCGCACGAACCTTATGGACCAGGAAAATCATTTCAGTTAGGAGCTGTTTACATGGCAAAATCATCCTAGCAGGCGAATCATCCTGCCTGCTATACATTTACTGCATTCTGTTTACATGGAAATGTCTTCACTTCGGGTACTAGATCATCCTACTAAACAGAATGCAGTAAATGTATAGAAGGTAGGATGATTCTAGTGCCATGTAAACACCCCCTTATATTCTATCGATATATTTTTAGGGCGAAAATCCTATTTTCCAATCTGCAACCACCACCTTTCAGAACCCAACATATGGAAAGAGTTGAGGCAGTCAGATTGCAGTACAAGAGATATAGGATAAGTACGGTGTGACCTAGCAACACCCGTTGCCATAGACACTGGTTGCTTAGTAACATGAGGACAATACAATTCCTAGACGATCTTAGGCAATATTGTAATTACATAGAGATATGTGAGTGTAACATAGTGGTTTGATAATAGTTTTTCGAGGAATACTCGAAGGAGCAGGTAATAGGGTTTATTTTTTGAAAATTGTTAATTTATTAACTCGTTTCCGTGTCTAAGACACGAATCGTTATCGGGCAGTTGACCACGGCGTGCCCGCACTTAAGGAACGAAGGAATACATTTGTGATATAGGATTACTAGTTGCAGCTTAGCTCGTTTTCTTGTATACAGTATTCCTGATAGTGCTTTATTTCAATTATCTTAACGTGTCTCTAAAATCCCTTCATCCTTAACATCGTCATATACCAATCTCTCAAAACTTGCTTTCATTAAAAACTACCACTGGAAACAACGAACTTTAGCACATATTCATATACTTATACTAAAAGTCGTTCCAAAAAGAGGGTTCAGTATCATGTTTGATACCCCTCCTTGTCTTAGGGTTATTGTCCATATTTGTATATGACTAATCAGGAGCAAGAAAAAAGTTTCACTCGACTTTGATTGGTCATAGTGATCAACCAATCAAGAATGAATTTGACTTCCGCTGATTGGTCGACCATATATGAGTAACCAATCAGGAGAATTGAATGATAGAGTTTGGAAAACAAGTTCTAGTTACTAGATGGACTGACCCAGGTGTAGACCACAGCCTCGATTCATCCCATCACTAGAGTAGATTTCGTATGAGTGTAAAACGGACCACCGGCGCCGTATCCGTGACCATGCGGTGCCGTTTTCACAGTCATACGAAACCCACTCTTAAGTTTGTGTAGTTTTACTGTTTAGAAGAGCTGATCTTGATTTCATTTTAAAATAAAATAAACCTTAGTGTGGATTTACGTTGGTCATAAGTGAGTACATTTTATTTAATCTTCAGACCCTTCATTATAAATAATATCTATTACCGAAAAGGTTTTGTCAATAAAATACTCATTAGAGTTCCACAGAGTTCTCTGGTTACCATAGAGTTATCTGGTTAATGTATTATACCAATATACAGTGGGTATTGACGTTTTAATTTGAATGGAAGTGGTAATGACGATTACACTGGCCAGCAGAATTTTGGCCGGCCGTTCATTTTGTTCACAATTTAATATTACTGGTATGTTGTATGGAATAACAGAACAATATCGAAAGGGCATTTTATACAAATTGTTTTTCTCTCCAGCAAGGCGCATGGCAATGAATCTGTAGAAAGCAATATTGACCAGATTACACAAGCCAGCTTGCTTGTCCGAAGGGACATCGACATTGGGACGACAAATAATTACAAAAGAGAGAGGGTTTTTGGTACAAGTGGTCTCTAGAAATAACAGTACTCAAATGTCAGAGCATTTGTACATGTAAGTTTGGACGTGGAATCGACCAGAAAGTTTTGAACACTACCGCAAGTCCAGGCGATGTCAAAACAACTTCGTTTTCAGTATTTCATACACCATTCTTCGTCTAAAGTAGGGCATGTTGCGCTGTAAAAGGAAAATGATGGTAGTGAGGTGACATTTCTCAAATATAGAACTAATTTCGTATGACTGGGAAAAAGACACGATCACCGCACGGCACGATTATGGGGAATTTTTAGAATGTTTTTAAAAAAGTGACGGCACTGGCAGGGTTACCGGACAGTGCGGTAAGTTTCCCACTCATACGAAAATCGCTCTAGGACTTCCCTGGACTGAAATCACATAATCTGTGGTTGAGGTACTAGAAGTCTCCTTTAGCCTTAACAAGGCACACGACACAGGCAAAGTCAGTATATTCTGTGACTAAGACATTATATTTAGGTACCTGGTCGAAAGTTAACTTGGCGTCTCTAGTAATGTACTCTGCGTACTGTGAAGACAAACAAAGGTTTTTAGTTATGGCCGACTGGTAATCCTAGAACACGATAGTAGGAATGGGTACCTTGCAAGCGAACACACCACAGTCACATCCGTTTAACTGTTCAGGAATATCCTGTAATTACAGGGAAATATTTGTGAAAACGACGGCAAAATAGAATGAGGAACAAATGAAATCAAAAGATGACATACCTTGGGACATGATAAAGTCCAGTTTGATGTGTCATAAGGAACTTTCTTTTTATCCATGGATTCTTGTGTTAAGTAATTCCTGCAGATTAACATACTATCAACAAGGGTTCTGACTATTCTTTCAAGGAGAGGTGGTAGGCGAGGTATTCCAGCGTCTTCTCCGAGAAAAATTAATTTACTAATTCACCAGGGGTGTGACCTCTCAGTGAAGTGGTCCGTGGTCATCAGAGTAATGAGAATGAAAGAAAGGAATAGAATGAAAGGGAATGAGAAAACAGTTTAAGATTCTTACTTGAGAGCTTCCAGGCACTGTGGGTTGGATCCTTTTAGTGAATCATAGTATTTGATAGTTTTGGTACGAAAGTCAATAACCTGTGTATTAGGAAATAAGAAATACATAAATTAAATTTCTTTACTCATTACGCGAAATCTTCAGTAGCAATAAGTTAAGATAGGTCTCGCGATTTAGGCCGCGTCCACACGGAAACGCTTTCATTTTGTAAACGCTCATTTTTTTGAGCGATTACAGGTCCCATCCATACGAAAACGCATGATCGTTTTCACTTTTTGAAAACGCTTTTCAAAGTCACCGTTTTTAAAAACGCTCATCTATCGTTTCCATGTGGACAGTCGCAAACGTTCCCTTTCGAAAATGCTGGACCACGTGACTCATTTCCAGTCCTTTTTAAGCAGGATAAACAAACGTTGCGCATGTTCATTAGTTCCCAGGTTCCATGAGGCCGTTTTCACATCGTTTTCATCGTTTTCGTGTGGACAGGCAAAAACGTAGTGAAAACGATCGTGCGGACGAAGAACTTTTTAGTCGTTTACATTTACATAAAATGAAAACGTTTCCGTGTTGACGGGGCCTTTAGAGTGGATTTCGTATGACTTTGAAAAACTACGGCACCGTCACGGCACGGCACGGCCACGGTACGGAACCTTGCCTGCTGATTTCTTTACAAATTTGCCAAGACATCAGCAGGCGAGGTTCCGTACCGTGGCCGTGCCGTGCCGTGACGGTGTCGTAGTTTTTCAAAGTCATACGAAATCCACTCTAACGTCTGTATTATACTACGCACTGCTGAATTAACGTAATCTATGACGCATCGTCGCACTGTGTACGCGTTTTCGTAAGTCATTTCTTGCGTAATCAGTGTCTAACGGTAAATATAGCTGACTTACCGCTAAACACCAATGCATCCCAAGATGAATAGGAACAGTAATGAGATCAAAAGCGAAAATATCAACCTAAAAAAAAACAACCACAAAACAGTGACATTACTATTGAATGTTGCAACGAATTAGGATTAGCAATGCAACAACGTCAAAGAAGTGCGCATTGATGAACTGATTGTTTGGTCATGCGCAATGGTTATACGTATCTCTTGTAGATATCTAAAGGTCACGGTGTCTTTCCACTTGTGTTTAATTCAAAGTTTTATCTGTTTTCAGTAGATTGGAGTCCGCTAATAGAATTCGTCATTCAGGAGTTACAGACCGAATTGAATTGTGGGACTGTTTTGGGGGATGCCATTTCCTTTTTAAGCTGCAGTTAAAACAGGAGTCAGATTGTTTTTGGACAGTCAGATTGTTTTTGGAAAGTGATTATTAATCGAAATGCCCGTATTTTTCGATTAATAATCGACATTGACGTGCCAAATTTGTTTATTAATCGAAAAATGCGTATATGAAGATTCTGCTTTTTTAATACGCGTACGAAAGCAGAATCTTCATAAAACTTTAATTCTTTGTTCTGCAAAATGTATTATGAATATTTTTACTGTTTTTGACGTTCTCAAAAATTTCTAATCACTTTGTTTTCTGGTTGGTTGCTGTGGTTGTCTTCAGAAGTTTTTCTGGACTTGGAAAGCCAATTTGAAGTCAGCTCATTATTTTGTTTACATATAATGACAGCCAATTATCAAGCGAGAAACGTTTTCTGTTTCTCCGCCCGCTTTTCTCCGCCCTCATTTGCATATTGATCAAGTACGCTTCAAAAATGCATTTTTGTTTATCAGTGTCAGTAGTTTTAAATTCACAAATCAAAAGTTATAAAATATACAAGTTAAATTACACAAGTTTATAATAATCCGGAGGTTTTTTTTGCGTGAATTCACTTTCAAAATCAAAACAAATTTTTCCTTTTTTACGTTCTAGAAAATTTTCATTCACTTTGTCTTCTCTTCACTTGGAAAGCCAATTTGAAGTCGACTCATTTCATCGTTTGTTTACATATAATGACAGCCAATCATCAAGCGAAAACGTTTTCTGTTTCACTTTCAAAAACAAACAAATATTTTTTTTTCCTCTTTTACGTTCTAGAAAATTTTCATTCACTTTGTCTTTGACTTCGAAGTTCTCTTGACTTGGAAGCGAGAATTACTTTCTGTTTCTCCGCCCTCATTTGCATATGCACTCTCTAAACCTAACTAAAGCAAAACATTTTCATTTTTGTCTCTAAACTTCTGAGTTAAAAATTCAGGATTTTGTATATTCACGCGAACAAAACTCCGTAAAATTATAAACTTGTGTAATTTATAACTTTTGATTTGTGAAGCAACCAACACTGATAAACAAAAATGCATTTTTGAATCGTACATGATCAATATGCAAATCAGGGCGGAGAAAAGAAGGCGGAGAAACAGAAAGTAATTCTCGCATGGTGATTGGCTGTCTCTACTTAAACACACCATGATTGGTCAAAAAATGAGTCGACTTCAAATTGGCTTTCCAAGTCAAGAGAACCTGGAAGTCAAAGACAAAGTGAATGAAAATTTTCTAGAAATAGGAAAAAAATATATTTGTTTGTCTTTGAAAGTGAATTCACGCGAAAACAAATTCCGGATTATTATAAACTTGTGTAATTTAACTTGTGTAGTTTATAACTTTTGATTTGTGAGTTATAAAACTACCGACACTGATAAACAAAAATGCATTTTTGAAGCGTACTTGATCCATCAATATGCAAATGAGGGCGGAGAAAAGGGAGAAACAGAAAACGTTTCTCGCTTGATGATTGGCTGGACCATTATATGTAAACAAAAAATGAGCTGACTTCAAATTGGCTTTCCAAGTCCAGAAAAACTTTTGAAGACAACCACAGCAGCCAACCAGAAAACAAAGTGATTAGAAATTTTTGAGAACGTCAAAAAAAGTAAAAATATTCATAATACACTTTGCCGAACAAAGAAAAGTTTTATGAAGATTCTGCTTTCGTACGCATCAAAGCAGAGACCTTGTTCCTCGCTCTTCTATAAAATCATAAACTAAATTGTCAGTTTTCGGCTCTGTTTTCACTCAACTGCTTTTTGAAATGAGCAGTCTATCGACTTGCAAGCTCGGAATGAATTTGGCACGTGCAAACTCGATTATTAATCGAAAAAATACGGGCATTTCGATTAATTAATCACTTTCCAAACAATCTGACTGTCCAAAAACAATCTGACTCCTGTTTTAAGTAATTGTAAACGGTTGTAAACATCTATCTAATCATATTTTCTTTGTTTAGCTGATTTCTCTGATATTTGTTATATGTATCATATCTTTAGATAAGTTTTTAACAGTGGGTCCCCTAAACTAATTCCACGATTCAACGTGATTCCGCAACTCAAAATAGCTAATATAGGTAGCTATGAAGTCAAACTTGTAGGAACTTACCCTTCTCGTCCAGCGTTTCAAGCTGTCATATCCAGTTTTGATTAATTTAGGGTAGAAAAACGAATTAAATGAATGAACTTTAGGAAATCCCTACAATAAATACAACACGTTAGCCTAAAGCAGGGGATGAGGCTTATACTGCACTAAAACGTCATTTCCAGTCTCTAGCCTAAACCCCCCCCCCCCCTCGATCAGTGATTGAGAATAATTATAACTACACCCACATACACTGAGATCAGAAAGATGTGAGAATTATAGCCTGCATGGCTGGTCCTTTGGGAAGGGGAGGGGAGGGGTCCCCTTCCCACCCCCTGTAGAGGGATTAGCTTGAAAGCCAGAGGCTCTCGCTGTCTGTCTTTATTTTGGTACACAAACTTTTCACAACATCAAGAACACACACTTCTCGCTCTCTTTCCATGTGTCCTTGCAGATCATGTGACAGTTCCACTACGCCCCTCCCCAAGGGCTGGCCATACAGGCTAGAGAATTATGGGTGTATGACAATCCATTTAATCTTGGAATGTTAACATGTACGTTGTATTTCAAACACTAGACGTTATGCACTTCTAATTTCTACTTACTGGAGATTTACTTCTTTCTGTTATCAGGCTGAAATAAAAGTTAATAACCTGAAAGAATAATAATACATTTTAATTGTGGCACATCATTATGAACATGGGTGAAAGACAAAACACAAAAATATGGTAGAAGTATCACAACTTGGTTATCGGGTTCAGATTACACATGTCCATTTGTTTTGCTTGTAAACTGTGAAACCCACATACATGTATAAATTAACACAAAACAAGAAAAAAAGAGAAGCAAATGCCACTTAAATGTAAACAATAACTTTGTATCTAAATTATATTTGATTTGGTGGGAAAATGCCATTGTGTGAGTTCTTTGGGGGTGGGGTGGGGGAAGGAAAACTGATGACACACTGTTGCTATGAACATGTACAGTATGTGCTGTTTGTTTGTCATGTGTTGCTATGGTTACCTCATCATTAAGCCAGTTCAGGTTGCTAAGAGTGACTATATCACCACGTGTAACAGAGATCTTAAAACCATCGACTAACGTTTCACTAGGGTTTCCAGGTGCAAAGGCAAGGTCAATCTTGAGTAAGAATAAGAAGAACTAAAATTAGAAATGAGGACCAACCTGCTTCAAAAAGGACTTTTCTAGTTAAAATGACTACTGTTAAGACACTTTTACAGAGTGAATAACAATTATTGTTTTCTGCAACTCATTTCAAAATGGGGTTCCAAAACAAGATGTACAAGTAGCAGAGTGCAACATGGTGCAATGCCCAAAATGTTGCTGCAACCATTGGGAAAAGTTTGCACCAACTTGTTTGCCAATGATTTTGCATTGTGCAGGATGTGTTGAATGCTAAAAGTCCATTGTAAGAAGAAAAAGAAGTGCGAGGAAACACCAACCTCTCTTTCCATCTCATCAGTCAAAGGAACAAACTGAGATTCATCTTCTTCCTCTTCTTCTTCTTCTTCCTCCTCCTACAGGGATATAAAGTAGATAAGAACTTAAGAAATAACTATTTACAATAATAATAATAGCAAAAATGTGTACCTCTTCACTTTCCTCTTCAATACGTATTCTTTCCTTGACCTGTAAACAACATCACAAAAATGAACAAGATTTGCATGAACAACAGTCAAATAATATGAATAAGTACCTCTTCAATGGCTGCCCTTTGGTCTTCCTTTCTCTGTAAAAATGAGGGTGATAAACCATCAGCATTTATCACTTGAATATACAGAATATACACTTAATTTACAATGAGCACAATAATCCACAAACACACTTCCCATTAAGAAATAAGTAATACCTTGGCTGCCAGTTTTTCTAGTTTTTGCTCTTCTCTGAGGATCCTTGCATTTTCTCTTTCCCTAGAGAGATTCTCGGGGCTCAAAAGATGTCTCCTGTACCATGGAATTTAAAACAATGCACACTTAATTTCAACACGAACAAAACCAATGCCGAGGTAATCATTTCTCACTTGCATGAATAAGTGGTTGGAACTGTTCCTTAATTGAATGAAAAAGAAGAACAATGCATACCATTTTTTGGTCCATTCATCACTAAGAGAGTCATGTTGTGGCTTTTGTTGCTTGGTTCTACTAAATATTAATAAAAAGATGATAAAATTATAGCCAGTAAATAAAGGGTCTCAATGAATAAATGGATGTGTGAATTAACTGATTGAATGAATGATTGTAGAAATGAAGAAATAAATGAATTACTTAATAATTGATGAACAAACAAATGAAAAAGAGAACAAATGGATAGATGGATGGATGGATAGAGCAAAGAAAGAAAGGATGGGTGGATGGATGGATGGATGGATGGAAAAGGGAATATATGCAGGTATAAATAATCTATTCAAATGAAATAAATTTAACAAAACAATATGTACTGTACCTGGAAGTTATTGAAAATGATGTTTCATCTGATCTAAAGGATTCTGAAGATTGAAGTTAAGCAATATTAAAAGGGATTAAGGAAGATTAAAATGGAGAGAAGGAAGGAACGAAAGAAGGGAGGGAGGGAGGGATGGAGGGAGAGAGAAGGGAGAAGGGAGAGAGAAGGGAGAATATGAAGAACAGTTAAATCATGAAATTTTACAACTCACTTTGTTTAGGGTAAAGTGGAAGGTCCTCAACATGCTCTTTAGGAACATGAGTTTTGGGTACTGTTGACTTCACCTTCAAAACAGTTGGTTGAGGAACAGGTGATAAAGGACCACCATGTGTTAAAGATGACTGACTTGGCAAGAGACTGGAACGTGGTGACAAGAGACTTGTCTCAGATGGTCTACAACAAAACAGAATGTTCATCTTTAGAGAGAACTTTGGCAAATATAAGCTCAAAGTCTGACGATTTTGTTCACCATGATGACAATTGACTGGTTTCCTGCATGGCCTACAGTATTAAGAATAACTGTAATGAACTGACTAAAATAATCAGCCCAAACCTACCTTAGTACTCTTCTCTGGGATATAGGTGGTTTGGTGCTCAATGTTGATCTGTTAGTATCAGATAACCGATGTGAAGTACCAAGGATTGAGTTTTCTTTGTTCTTCACCATACTGTCATCACTATCTTGGGAAATACAAGATGTTGTGAACTGTGACAGAAGCTGCATGTAGCGCTGCTTTTCTTCAAGCCTGACAACCTGTGGACAGAAATACATGTATATGCTCAGTGTAACACTATTATCATCTAGACTTCATGCTTGGTCTAAACCAAAATAATATTATAATTAATCTGTAGCTCAGACAAAGCATGAAGAGTTGTTCTTTAAAACCAACTAAGTGATTTTTGATGGATGTACAGACATTGATATTTAGGCACAGGAAAATTAGTACAGTATTACAGTATTTAGTACTAAATAGCACTAATTAAACAATAGAAAACAAACGAATTTGCATAATTTAGTACTATTTAATACTATTTATGTTGCACACTTTTAGTGTTTGTACTCTAGTTGTTTATTATAATTATATATTGTATCAATAAACCATTGAAAATATCAAAAAAGTCACTTAGGTCATTTTCAAGTGCATCCCTTCAATTCTCTTTTTTCTACCTCTTTTGCAGTGCTTCTGTGTCTCCGTAAGATAGACAGTTTTCGAGTATTTTCTTTTGTATGTTGTCTGACCCTCACTTTCCCAGCCTCTGATGGGTATCTACCAACACTGAAACTTGAAATGGTTTTGTTTTTATCAAGAAGTACAGTAGGTTTGGGCTGCTGGGGTGCTGCTGGTACTTGAGGAGCTCTGTGGTATACAGGAATACTTGATCTGTTCTCTTTAGAGCTATCATGTCTAACAATTTCTAGAACAAAAACAATGTTATAGTGAACATTCACAGTGCTTATTTAAAATATGCTTTATATTAAATAATGTTTTATGTCATTTGCTTCTTCTACTCTCTTTTTCATTTCCCAAGTGTTTTTTGAGCTCAAATATAACAGGTACATCAAGTCAGTGAAAGTCAGGGACACCATGTTAATGCACTGAATGATTTTCTTTGCAACAGTAAGACTAAAAATGTTTAAGACTAAAATGAGCACTGCATTCACAAAAAGGCATCATCTTTATCCCACACCATAGACAATACAGCCAATCAGAGAGCAGGAAAGTTGTTGTATATCTGGTAGTATTCAACTGTCTCTTCCCAAGAGACATTATGAACTGAGGTAATTCGCTGAATTTTCTATGGTGTGGGATAAAATAATTATACAAAGTTATACAATGGACTTTCTCATGGCATACCATGGATATCCCGCTCATAACTTGTATTATCTTTGTATACACACTTGCATAAAGGCTCATGTGTATTATCAGAGGTATAATAATTATATTATCAAAAGATCATATTGATTGGATCATTTGGTACATATTTACAGGGCTTTGAGATCAATGTTTGTTATCAATTTTTGATCATACTGTAATTGACAGAAGCAAAATCAACAAAATCCAGTCGAGTGCTTAATCCTAAATCTACCTAATGATGGCCTCAATGATCAATACACTTACCATTTGGATTTCTATGCAGCTGTGTGTCTGCTAACAATGTAGGTATGTTTAATACAGGTTTGTGGTCTTTACTAAACTTATCAGGAGGACGGAGAGGAGTCTGAGTGTACAATCTAGAAGATTCTCTCTCTCTTGTGCTGATATATTGGTGTAAGGGTTTTCGCTGCAACGGTGAGTCAATAACAATGACCTCTTTTGATGAGCCTGGTCTTTGTCCCTGTGGAAAGAAATACACAGCATTTAATATTTACATTATTTTATGAACATCAAATTACATGTATGTACGTAGCAAACATGGTGTGACAGGGACCCCACTTGTGACTAGTTCTTCTAGAGCAGTATTCATATGACTGAGAAACTGCAGTAAAGTCACTCGATCCACCACTCCAGAAATCCATAGAAAATTATAAATATTAACTTGCCCAGGATGCGGTGAGTTTTATATAGGGAAAACTGATAGATCGCTTGCTTTTAGGCTCAAAGTGCATGCATAGATACATGTATCTTTCAAATTGCTCCAATTGGCTTTCCTTGAGGCCTATTATATCAAGAATCCACATCCTACAATTAATGAAGGCTTAAAATCCTCTAAGGAATTATTTGTTCTAAGTACTTTGTTATTTTTAGCATCTCTTCGTATATAAACCACAACTTGTAATTTTCCCATTGACATTATGATGACTTTGGAATTCTTGGGTTGCACTGATGTCATCATAAATTTTTTTGGGCTAAATATAGAATATTTTTGAATAAAATGTCTTGCATCAAAAAGCAGTTGAAGGTTTGTATCTATATGAAATTTTTAGCCATAAGAATATTTTGCTAATGAGATAAGAGCGATCAAATATCTTCATTGTTTGGTGTGAAATGTAATGGGTCTGCCATCTTGGTGCACAACCTTTGACTACACCAACATGGCAGACAAAGGACCAAAATCACATTAATATCGCTATAATTCGTGTTTTCTATGCAAATATTCACCCAAACAAACTTACTTATCACTTACAAAGTTAAAGTGGAATGATTTGAATCACATTTGCCTATATTTCGGCATCTTTAACATATACATGACAGTGTTGCATGACAAAAATTGACTCATTTCAAAAGGACAACCATGCAAATTCACTAGTGTCTAAAAGACTTTGATAACATTTGTACAAGTATAAATATCACAGTCTTCCAAACAATTTATTCCTTTTACCTTTACATCCATAGTACACCTTGGATAATCATCAATAATAATAACCTCAGGAGATGTCGACCTAACTCTAGCAACATTTGAAGTCCTGGATTCCTTCACATCATCCTCATCCTCATCATCTATGGTTATTACAGTTTTGGCTTTTTCTTTGCTCTTTTTCTTGCCAACTACATAATTCCATGCATTGTATTTATTTGCCCAATTCATTGCACCTTTAAACCAGCCACTAAGCACCTCTATAGGACTGGATGAGTTTCCACCTTACATGAGAGCATACAAAATGTTAAATATTGATTAAAGGGCTGGTGCAAATTGGAGGAAAGGGTATCACTTTTCATGAAACTTCAAAGGGTAGTCACTGATTTTGTGCAGAATTGTGTGGGTAAAGGGTTAATACTGTTCTCCATTTTAGTTTATAGTTGGCTATTCATAAAGTTTGTAACAAAAGAAAGTCAAATGCAGGCTACCCCAATCATATCAGAAAATCATAAATTGGATTAAAATGATTAGATTAAGATATATACAAACAAGAATATATCCCAAACAGGGAGATGTATTTTTGGAGTACTGAGTGAACTCCCTCTAAGATGGACACCATCTGGACTGTCAACAGGTGTCTGTCTTTTGCAGAAAGGGATCAGCCATGGGTGTCCGTTTTAGAGAGGCAATTCCGTCTTATTGAGGAGCCCATCATGCAAGAGTTCACTGTATTCTCTACTTTCCTATACTCATAATGCCTGATGTGCTTGGGGAGCCAGCATTTAGATAGAGCTTAGCATTTTTGCCAGTATACTTTTCAAATTTAACCATATTAAGGGTTTGTGATTTAGTCAATTTGCAGATATCATCACAGTGTTTAGGAGCTGCATTGATGCCAAAAGTGGGTTGCCTTCAAGAAACAGATCCAGTCTGCACCTTCTACAGGGCTGTCAACCCCCAAGGCTTTTGTATCTGAAGATCAACATTTTTTTCTTAGATATGGGTCAATTCTGCTCAGTGTGGGGGAGGGGGGCTTAGTGAGACAAAATGTACGCAAGGCTTCACCACACTATCTCCGAGGTGGGGGTGGGGGGACGATATTTCAGTTAAAATGACCGCCATTTTAGGATTCAAGTGATTATCGGGGAAATTTGAGCCTCTAATCTTGAGACCGGGATTGAGACTCCCGGCTTATCTGGGAGAGGTGACAGCCCTGCTTCTAATGCTTTACATGTTTCCTTACTTTTTGCACGTTTGTGTGGAGGTGTCTGCAAAACATCAGTCACTGCTACTTCACTGTCATCTTCATTTTCTCTAGAAAAACAAAACACAGAGAAAGACCTCAAAGATACGTTCATGTGGGAACATGCAATAACTTAATTGACTTCCCAATATAAGATGACTTTTTTAATAACTTAGAACTTGCGATGTTCCTCATATATACAAACTACTATTAACAGCGTTGTACTGCATGCAGCTAACTTTAAAGTTATGCTATAACACTAGTAATCTGTCATAAAACGAAATACAGGGGAAAAAAACTGATAAGTCTTGAACGTAACTAATATACAGAGTTAAACGTCTTACTCAAAGCAGAAACTGTAGTGGGTTGAATATTTGTCAAAATATTGACGGTGCAAAATCGTCCAACCATTCACTATTAGCAATAAGATTCAGCACCACAAAAGACTTAAATATGTTTACGTTTACCTGTATCTTTCTCTTTTCTCGCCAACAGTTGTAGCTTTATTTGAAGATGAACGAAAGCTACTGAACACAGAATTCAACATGGCGAGTAAACTGTATTCTCATGTGAATACCGCTGGTTCATGCATCGCAGTCGACGTACTATAGCCAATGAAAAGCGCGCGAGAATCAGAAATAAAATTACAGCCGATTCAAAATACTAAATTAATTGCTAAAAAGATACGAAATTGAATAAAAACCGAGCGAAAGAGCTTTAAACTAAGTATTCATAAAAGAAAAAAGAAAAAAAGAAATAATTTTGGCCGTCGACGAGACTCGAACCTGTAACTCCCCCCGGAAACAAAGTAAGCAAATGAAGAAATTATCGAAAGACAAAAAAAAAAGGAAAAATTAAATTTTGGGACGATTCTCCCTAGACATTCAAAGAAGCTGAGACATCGAATCGACTTACGTTACGGATGAAGATTTCGGCCCCATCCACGCTATCCCGGGTGCTAAATAAAACAGTTGACTTAGCCCGAAGGCCAGGGAGGGAGACGATATCCGGACCCTAATCCATACCTTTAGATATCACCTTAGACCGCTGCGCTACCTAGACACTTAATAATTTTAATGTCTAATTGGGGTAGTCTATTCGGCGAAGTTTCATTGTAATGTTAATATGTTTGTCCCAGGTCCTCAGGGAGATATAAACAGAACCAATCAAAGTTCATTCATCTATAAAGAATTATTCAGATAATCAAACAAAAAGGATGAATAAAACCGAATAAATTTCATGATTTTTTTGTCTTTATTACATCAAGCTTCTTTGCAGAGTTTTAAAATGGATTTTCAGTTTTTTTTATGGGCTTCCTCGATGTAATATCAACAAACCAATAATTATTAGTGAGTGACTACGCCATTCTTGCTAATTTGTTGTAAAGCCTAGTTTTCACTATTGACACAAGCATAAACACAAGCAACATACGCAAACTCAGTAATCTACGGTGTCGTTAAAACGAGGGATGCGTACTCCGGATTGCGGATTGCGGATTTATTTTTGCAAATTGCGGATAGATTTTTGCGAATTGCGAATAGATTTTTGCGAATTGCGGATAGAATTTTGCGGATAATGTCCAAAACATAAAATTAATCCAAAAACTCCAAATAATTATAAAATCAAAGAGTAACTAATGATAAATAACAACAAAACATAAACAATAATCGAAATATAACGGCCAAAATAAATTTATTCTGCTTTATTGTATGCTTTATAATCTGTCATCATGATTCAGATAGAGCGTTTCGGTCCTAGTCCTTTTCGATCACCTTGTTTGCAAGATCATCTTGCGCGCGCGCGCTCGGTTTGGTAGCCTCGTTTGGGTGCACATAATGAATGATGTCATAAACGTTAATCATCACATTTGTTGAGACAGTGAAAAAGTCATCATGTGACAGTCAAAGAGAACTACTGGACTAAATCAGGTAAATATCTCGTTAGACACTTTCATTTTTGTTGCTTTTGCAGGTTGCACGATTAGTAGAAAAGTAGAGCAAATTTCGTATGACGAGAAACGGGTTTTCCTCCATACTCGAGCTGTACTGTAAGCATAACTTCGAATACTTATTTGTTGTTGCCTTAAGCGTATATGCATTTTCTTACCCTACGAAATCTATTTGCTCTGCTAATTCAGCTTATGAATAATCCCATTTAACTTTTGTAGTCAAAATGTACCGGCAGTTGTGGCAAAGAGATAAAAGGAAACCAAGAAGCGCAGGAGCCACCAAAGAAGACTCGCCTCATGACCAACTATATCGTAAATATCCACAAGCTTTTGTCGAAGCTCTAAAAGGGGCATCCTTGAGCATGGACAAAACTGGTATGTTAAAATTATTGTCAACAATCCACTGGATAATAGTAAATTTATGATCACGTTGGGAGAAGACAGTACGTGTCATAGGCAGCCTGTCAGACTGGGATTCTGTTCTTCAATGAGCTCGAGTAACACGTTCCTTTGCTATAATTGTTGATAGTCTTTGCTGTACAAGAATATTGGAGATCAATTTCATAGCTAAGAGCTGGCGTGGTTAGTTAATGCAGGACCTTCTAAGCAAGAGATCCCAAGTTCAATTCCCAGTGACCTCAAACACTAAGGTTCCTCCTACAGCTAAGGTTATATTCAAACTAGTACGGATAAACTTGCAAACGCATTCCTTTTTGTCTACACTTGCCCTTAAGACGGCATTTTTCCCAAAGACAGAAAATAAACGCTGTAAAAAAGGTTTTTAATAAAATTCATCCTGTTGCCTAAGACTGGTGAATATTGATGAACCATTCTTCATTTATTTTCTTTAGTAACAAAGTTGCATTAACCATCACAATACACTTTGTTTTCCCAGAGGAAGCAGCAGACTATGAGATCGCAACCACTGGAGTGGGTTTAGGAGCGTTTGGAAGAATGCAGTTATTCCCTTTAAGTTCGTTTAACATGTACGATCTAGATTACTTTCCTTCTGCTGGTCAAGCCGCCTTAAAAGAGGTTCACAAGGCACAAGTAATGCGGATGAAGGACAAAACCATGGACGAACTCAAATCGATTATGAATCGTATAAAGTTCACGTTAGAAAACTTAAAAGTAGCGGAAGATGAGAATGCCATCAGTTTAACACCGGATACCCAAGAAACTAGAGAATTAGAAGAGAAAAGGATAAGAAGGGAGAGAATAAAGCGGAAAATTATAAAGAAGAAAAGAATGGAAAAGGAAAGAAAAAAGAGGGAAAAACAAAGATTACTTACGACGATGTCTGGTGGAAAGAAGGGAAAAGTGGTTGCAACTGATAAAAAGATGATTGATGATAAGAAAGTTCAAGAGATGGAATCTCAGGAAGTGGAAAGGATGGAAAAAGTGGAAGCAGCTGATAAGGAGGTTATTCATGGTAAAAAAGATGAATCGGAAAGAGCTCTGGAAGAGAAAGGAGAAGCAAGTTTAGTGGGGCAGGAAGCAGGCAAAGCGGTTGTTTCTACAGTTACGGACGATCTGTCTACCAAAAAAGAGATCGCTGATGATAAGAAAAATGAAATAGTTACAACTGAGAAGGAGAAAGAAGATGTCAAACCCACTGAAGATGATCAGATGGAAAGTCAGCTTATAGAAGAAGACAGTGACGAGGACAGTATCATCACGTGGAGTTCGACGGAGTTAGACGAGTACGACAGTGATGATTTGGGTGACATCAGTACAGATGAAGAAGACGAAGAGATAGCTGAGCTTGAACAAAAGTCTTCAATAGCTCGATTGGTAATTCATTGTTTGAATACGCCTCGTGTTCCTAATCTTGCTTTTCTCTTGCTCTACATCTTCCATCGTGTTTATATCACAGTACAGAGACATGCGCGCGCGTAATATATTCGACGTTTTTGTGCGCGAGCCATGTCTCTGTCCTCTGATATAAACATGGTAGCCAGCCAATCAGCGCGCGCGTTATATCTCAAATATTTTAGAATGCAGTATATAGAATACATGTCATGGTCACTACGGACTAAAATAAGGGCAAATACCAGTGTATTTAAGAAGACCTTCCCTTTGGTATACAGTCAAATCAATCTCGCAATAAATAACTGCAGCTACAAAGCTAAGAAAAACTCGCGCTAAATCTGTAATCTGGATAAACGAAACGCTTTACGACCAGACTTCCGACCCTTCATTGCAGAATATTTTAGCATAAAACCTCACCAAGACGTGCAAGATGTGTTCTTAATAAAAAAAAGTGTTTAATGAAGAGACAAGTGTTTATTATCCTATAATTTGCAAAATTCTGTCAAATCAAGCTGATCTGTACACTATGGAATCGATATTGATATTTTTCTTGTACCAAGGGTGCTCACCTACGAAAGAGTTGACTGTATTATCTTCCATTTGAGGAGGGAGAAGAAAAGTGGGAGGGAGGGAGCTTGGATATTCATAGTAAAAGAGAGGAAGTTTGAGGGATTGTTGATAATTGAGAAAACTATTTTACTAGACTCAAACTTTACAGCTGAATCTCAAATTTGACATGAACAGTTGAACGGTTACCTCACGAAAGCGAAAAGTAGCCCTCGGTCACTTCTCCTGACAAACTCTACATTTTTTATCTCCCATGCATGAACAGACATTAATTCCTGAGGTCATAAAACTTAAGGTTGGACGTAACTGTTAATGTCGGATTTTCAGCCCAGTTAAACCACTGTTAGTAATGTCTTACGTTAGCAGTTACGTCCGACGTTACGTTTTGTGCAACTGGACCCTGGAACCGAGAGTGTCCCCGCTGATGGGAGTTTTTCAACTGTATTCTTTATTTTCAGGCGGAGAGACGTCGCCGCACATCGGAGGCCATCAACTTATACATGGATCGTTGTTCAGAACGCGACGAGTTGATGCGTCAAATGAACACATGGATGGAAACCGCAACAATACTGGAACTCGATGCTCTTCCCGTGGCCTTGAAGTCCGAACTTGCATTGCATATCAGTCCTGAGTTGCTCGATGATTCTAGAACTTTAGATATTGAGGCAGCTCTTGCAGCATTTAGGGAAACCATGGGAAAAGTTGAAAGATATTGCTGATGGTCTTGGGATTGGGAAGGACGAAGAAGAAGAGGAACAAGTAGAAGAGATAGAGGTGAAGGAGATAGACAAGAAGAAAGTTTCAGCTCAGTTGCAGAAGCCAAAGATGGCCGCCAAGATTTACACAGGTTAATTTATGTTTGTGTGTAATCATCTATATAGTTTCTTACTGGAGCAATGGCAGATCATTTTAATAAAGGCGGCGAAATACGAGACACAAAAACCCTCAACTTGTCGCGTAACATTGTTGCGTTGCAGGTTTTTGATCGATGTTGCACGTTTTTCACCTTACGATCTCAACTTGCCACGCAACAAAAAATTGAGATCGTAAGGTGAAAAACGTGCAACATCGATCAAAAACCTGCAACGCAACAATGTTACGCGACAAGTTGAGGGTTTTTGTGTCTCGTATTTCGCCGCCTTAACAGTTTTTCATTCGGCTTCAACATCTCTTTTAATTTATGCGCAGGGATCGTTTTTAATCCGACCGCCGATCCAACACTCGGAGGGAGTACCACCGAGGGGTGTATGCACCATCAATTCCTTGAATGAAATTAGCTCCAGTATAAAACAGTGCAAATGATTTCTATTCCAGAGGAAGAGCTTTCGATACCTGACAACTTAGACTCAGCTATCAGTTACACGAACAAAGTTATTGACGAGGCCATTAAATCAACTCCTCAACGACGACTGCGTATAAGCCTTACCAGTGCACTAAAACAGTTTAAATTTATCTGCAAAGTAAGTGATAAAATACTTGTAACCCATATAAAGAACTAACCACCATCAGTTATCCAAGACCATGCGCATTCAGTCTCCCCACACTGCAGGAGCGCGCGGTGTAAATCGAGCAACAAAATCGTGCAACTTGTCGCGCAACATTGTTGCATTGCAAGTTGTAGAGCGATGTTGCTCATATTACCTCCCCGCACACAACTTGTCACACAACAAAAATCGATGTTGCAGGTTGCGAAAATTTGTTGCACAAAGTAGAACCACTTTCTACTTTTTGCAACAAGTAGCCGCAACCTGCAACATCATTTTTTGTTGAGTGACAAGTTGCGCTCGGGGCGGTAATACAAGCAGCATCGCTCTACAACTTCCAGCAAACAATAAAAAAAAGCAGGCCGCGATCCATTTGTAGTCTGCCGCTTCCCGATCCCGTGTACCACGTGATGTTGTCTCTCTCGACTCTCTCGGGCGCCTCATTAAACAGCGTAAGATGTGAGGCACGGCGGTATTCGCAACTTATTGTCATCCAGTTAATGTAAACTTATATAACCAAAGAACACAGTATATCATTTCTTAGATTAAATGGATATTTAAGGCAATGAGGTAATATGCAACCAAAGAAGTTGATCTTTTTTAGGCAAATAAGCTGTCGTATGATGCGCCTGAGTCACGTGACAAACGTTGGGAACGCGCGTTACCCGACTTAATTCCAAGAAAGTCAGAGATGAAGTTACGCTGGAGACCAGAGGTTTTGACTCACTCTCGTGGTTATCTCGGTTCTTTTTATTTGATATTCTTAGTGTTTTAGGCCTAAGACAAAAACTAGTGATGAGAAAATATTCCTAGAGTGAGTCAAAGTCTCTGGTCCCCAGGATAATATGAATTTTCGCCCTTTCCTGTCCATAGATAGTCTTTCAGCTCTCTTCAAGATTAGCTTTACATCCGTTTACTATAATTGTCTTCTCGTCGAGGATAAACCCTCAAGCCTTCATTCCTATGAGGCTAATTACTTGTGTTTGCAAGGTAGTTGCGTATAAATAGTGTGAAATGGACCGCGCGCCGTCCGTCCGTATGTTATCTATAAAAACATTCGATATCCTGGTCGTACCGTGACCGTGTCAGATGCCGTGTTGTTTACAACAACATTCGCAATTTCCCGCCGTAACCGTGCTGCGACCGCGCTGTTTTCACACAGACGTTACACTAAAACTGCTCTCGGCGTATGATTGCACACGGCAAATGTTTTTAATCTTTTCAATGTCTGGTGGTTTCAACAGATTATTGAGGCGCGCCAGTCTAAGATTAATATTCTGGACAAAGAAATAATGAAGCTTGGAGGTGATATTGCCAGAAATAAGAAATTGGTAGAAGAATTAAGAAAAAACAAGAAGAAAATGTCAGTGAAATGTGAAAAACTCGAGCGTCAAATAGATGACCAGAAAATTAAAATGGTGAGTTGTCAAGTACTACAAGTATATGGCCTGGACTGGGCCAGGTGTGACTCTTCACATTTTTATGAAACGTAAAGTAAAGTCCAAATCTCAGAGCCAGAGGGGCCACCTTCTAACAAAAAATAAGCATAAAGTATTAATGATTCTCCCTATTTTCGGAATATACTACACCCGTTTTAGTCACTTTTTTTAATATTTACAATGATCAGTCACTAGTGAGCTCAATCTCGTCCCCAGAGCCGATTTTTCTTACTGCGTATGCTCGCAGAAAAATTTTCCTGCGAGCATGCGCAGTAAGAAAGATGGCTCTGGGGACGAGACAATCTCGCACCCAGAGCCTGCGTTCCTCTTGGTCAGCGAAAAGCTAATGGAATCGTTTTCTTTGAATCGTATATAAAACTTTTAGGCAGATCAAGAGAAAGAGATACAGAACCTGACGAAGTTAGTAGAGGACTACAAGAAGAAAGAGAGCTACGGATTGTTTGATCAGTCAAGTTCATCTTCTTCCTCGTCAAGCAGTCCCTCTCTGTTCGAGTCGTCTGAGGAAGAACAAGTAGAACAAGTTGAACAAGTTGAACAAGTAGAAATAAAAAAGAAACAAACTGCGAAGTCGAAAGGCAAGACAGCAAAGAAGGTAATAAAGGCCAAAAAGAAAGCCGGCAAGTCGAAGAAGGTCGAAAAAGTTGAAAAGAAGGGAAAAGATCAAACCATAAAATCGACCGCAGGGCAAAGTGAACGGAACGATGAAAGTGAAAGCAAAGACAATAATGATGACGAAGAAGAAAAAGATACAAAAGAAGCAAAACCCAGCAAAGTGGACATTGAAAACTCCGAAGTTTACTTAGAACTGAAGTTTCAATACGAGCAAGCGTGTAATGAGGCAGAAATTGAAAAAGAAAAGCTGGCCGAGATTGAAAAAGAATTCGAAAATGTCAAAAAGGGAAAAGTGCTTATTGAGCAAGAGAAGAGTGATCTCGTGTTGGAAATTGAAAACTTGAACCGAAAGCATGAAGTGGGAACAGAGGAACTACGAGATCAAATTGCTAACTTTGAGCTCGAAACTAGAAAGCTTAAAAACGAGATTGAATCCAACGAAGAGATGATCCAGTATCAGGAAGAACGCATAGGTCAGTACGCAGAAGATCTTCAAAACTTGGAGGAAAGAATTATGATGTCGTTGCCGAATACTCCCGCCATGAGCTCCACATCTTTTGCAAAATCAGCGCGTCGTTCCATAACTAGAAAAACATCAGTAGCAATGGAACCTCCAACTGCGCGCCAAATGGTGGCTAAGATTCGACAGCAGTACGAGTCAGAAATACAAGGGCTAAAAGATTACTTGGCCAAGGAGAATCAGAGATTTCTGGCTGACACTAGAAGAAGAGAACAAGAGCACAAGAAAGACATCCAAAACATTCACAAAGAATCGCTTCAAGTACTTAGGGCCATGAATAGGTTTAAAGAATGTGTTGCCAATCTTCTTGACAGAGAAAGTAGGTTGTCTATTTAAACGTATTTATCTTAATTTCTCTTCTATTAATAACTCTGGGCTTTCTAACTTGCATTTGTTTGTTAAAAAGATATTCCTGTTGAAGCTCACACGCTACGAAAGTTACCTCCCTTGCCACTGGACGACACCCCTGGTGAAGTAAGGCAAATGCTTGCGCGTATGGCCATTCTTTCCAACGAATTACTGGTGTCTATTGAACTTCAATTATCAAAGGTGATACAATGCACTGAATCCTTAATGATTAATTAATGATAACCTGAGGCGCAGATTGTGTACGACAACGTGGCATTTCTCAGAGGGGATACTTTATGCTCGTTATCTAAAGTAGGGTATAGATTTGTAACATTTTGGTCTGGAAAAGGGGTCAGAATGTCAATAAGTGGGCAGCATACCCCACTATATACCCCACTCCTTCCTCCTGGGGACAGTTTCCTAACAAAACATGTGCAACACAGATCTGTGTTGTGCAACTATACCCCTTGGCGCTTCGCCTTCCTATATGGCTTACATAGAGTAACCCCTCTGGGAAACGCCACGTTGACATGTTTGCCACCGTACTGTAACCTGATTAGGCGCATTTTTTACAGAAACCAATTATACCGTGTGCTCACGTGGTATGTTGTCAGCCAGTCATACCAAATATCAAGTATTGCAAACGTAACACTGCACGAGGGGAGGAGAGGGTGCGTGGAGGGGGAGGGGGTGATTTGACGAAGGCCTAACGATCAATGAAAATTGAGTCATCGTGATTTAAATTAGTTTCGTTACTCTTGAAATGACTTATTTTTTCTAGGCCTTAATGAGCAAACGGTTGGAAGTCAAGGACACAGCAACATCGCGCACATTTGTGAAAAAAGATTTCGATGCTCAATCGAGTGCCCTTAGAAAAGCGAGAGAAATTGGGAGTCAACAAGCAAGTAAGTTAAGGAGTGCCAGGCAGGAATTCATGGATCTAGAAACGGAGTTCCTGAGATTTAAGGTCCAAGAGGTATGCAAGACAACTTTTACTTGAATTGAATATGATTATCACCAACACCACCTGCTTGCGCCAATTACTGTGCATGGCATGGCATGGGCTATTTATCAATTAAAAAGCCGCGCACCCATTAACAAACGTAAGAGTGGCACGAGGCGTAGCCGAGTGCGACTCTAGTTTGTTAAGAGTTCTTTATATTTTCTCAAGTGCGTCTATAACGCAATGGGCAAGCGGCTTTCTGTTGTCTTATTGATTTATAACAGAGCCTAGAACGTTAAAAGCGGAGCCGTGCAGCCCACGGGGAAATAGTTCATAGATTTTTTAGCCAATCAGAGCGCGCGTTGTATGTATGAAAACGAACGATTTGAAAAAGACGATGACAAAGATAGTGCGCGCTCAGTGCAGCCAATGGGCAAATAGTTCATAGCTTTCTGGCCAATGAGAGCGCGCGTAAGATTGTAGTTATATAAACAGTGTAAAATGTCAGACAATCTCTATACATTATAATAAATTTACAAATACAGTTTCTCGACATGTGGAGTTTGGAAAAATGGATGGCGTTTTCTAATTTAAACATGATAAATAACAATAGATATCCTACAAGGCTTGTCCATCCACCAAACCACAGTCGATCCTCAGCAGAAATCAAGTTGGCTCCTTGAAACAAAACCTGACAAAGCACACCCCCCTTTGGCTAACATTCTTCTGGCTCCAATCATGACTCTAAATCTAATTTTTCGTTTCACAAATCGCAAGCCTACGTCACAAAATGTTCAAAACTCAAGTGGAACCACATAGCACCGACTAACAAACAAGGGAAATAGTAGAATTTGCTATATATAAAGTGGTCATTTTTAGTGGTCATTGCTGAAATTTAACGAAACAGCCTATATGTTACTCAAGTTTACACTTGTCATAGTCAACACACTCCGTGTTTTTGTTTCAGGGCGATAAACAAGAAGTCGTCGAGGAGAAATACAACGAGCTACTAAACACATATATAGCCTTGAAACGTGAAGGTGTCGTTGTTAAAAAAGTCGAGAAAACAGAAAAAGAAAAAGACGAGGAAATAGAAAGAAAGGAAGTACTTATTAAAAAGTTCATGCGAAAAGAAAAAGCTCTTAATCGTGGGTTGGAAGAACAGAGAAAGGTAGGCAGCTGTCCTTAACAGAGACCAGAATGTCAAGACGCTTGTTCTTTAAAGTTCTACTTCAGAACTACTTGTTTTCATCATAAGCTAGGGCAAGGGTGCGGCTATAAGAGAGCAGATTTCTTACGTACCGCGCCGTACCGTGACCGTGTCAGTGCCGTAAAGTCTATAAAAACATTCGTAATTCCTGCCGTAACCGTACCGTGCAGTGACCGTGCCGTTTTTAAAAACCAAATTATAAAAAAAGATATGAGTAAGTATAAAAAAATAAATTTAAACTAAAACTAGAGAAGAAAAGATTATGAGCGATTCCTGGTTCGCGGGATTCGAACTGGTAAACTTTATTACAATCTGCCATAGTGTACAAGAGCTTAGCTTGGGCTGCCTGTGATTTGCGAGTTTCGCTCTCTTAGTATTATGGTCTCTTGCTTATACAAAATTGCTTAATTCGTGCCCACATGCGCGTCATGCTCACTCCTGTAATTAAATAATTTATAAACAATTTCATTTTTCTACCAGGTAATAACAAACTTGACTTCAGCATGGCGATCAAGACGTTTTGGTCTACTCTACATCAGCAAAGCTGATCAGTTGGAAAATCTAGAAAACCTTAAAGAAGCAATGCTGGAGGATCGCATCCCCAAAGGACTTTACGAAGTAAGTCATTACCTTTTATAAAGCATGTATGATGATTATAAATTTGTGTGTGGAATGGAAAACTAGTTGGCTTAAAAGTAGAATGGTAAGGCAACCGTATATTCGTACAGTTTTACATTGATGTGCTGTTGAGGCCCAACCCCTCTCTTCATCAGCGCTCCGTTTTAAGGGAAAGGTACAGTAATGGAAATAAGTCGAAGTGTGCACGGTCACTAGGAATCGAACACGGGACGTACCTCTGGCTTATCAGGCTAGTTAGTTTTAGATGCATATGTGCCTAGGTTCCAGGTTGGAAGATCAAATAATCAAGAACCCCCAAAGGCTCTTCCACATTTTACCTGACGGACGAAGTAGTCGAATATTCAATTTTGCAACTGTTTTTGCGAGTATCACTTGGGCAAGAATGGTTGCCTATTGTACCAGCTTGAGAGAGGAGATGGGGATGGGGAGAGAGCAGAGATTGGGATCGCATCATCCGAAACGTAAATTTTTCTTTCCTGTTGTGGAGGATCACGAATAATAAAATACCACTGCTTTTCGTTATTCTTTTAGATGACGGTCAAACTAATTCAAGAAGCAATCGACTTGCCCAAAAAGCGATTAATTGACTTGGTTCAGAAATACGTTCGTTATGTTAACATGAAAGAAATGGAGCTGCGAGCAAGACGAATGAAGATTGAAAAAGACCTTGGAGACAGCGCCATGAAATTTATTCATATGCTAGAAAAACGTATCGAGATGGTGAGTTTCGACGACTGCCAGGGTAGGGACTATGGTTCGATTCGGCAGTAACATCGTACTCGGTGCCGTTAGGCCAAGCCGGAGACGATACAATTTTCACCACGTTTGTTAAAGGTGCAGTAATACGAGCAACAAAATCGTGCAACTTGTCGCGCAACATTGTTGCGTTGTAGGTTGTAGAGCGAGTTGCTCGTATTACCAGCCCGCGCGCAACTTGTCATGCAACAAAAATCGATGTTGCAGGTTGCGGCTACTTGTTGCAAAAAGTAGAAAGTGGTTCTACTTTGTGCAACAAAATTTCGCAACCTGCAACATCGATTTTTGTTACATGATTCAAAGAAACAGATTCTTTTACTTTGTACCAAACTGTACAATCTCCAGTGAGCGCATACTGGATGATGCGTGCTGGCCATAAGCACAAGAATTGTACTTGGAGTCAATAATGAAATGCGCATTATGACATAATTATGATACATACTGAATGCGTGATCTCACTAGTCGAATAGCATGCACCATTGGTCGAATAGCATGCATCATTGGTCGAATAGCGTGCTCCAATCCAGTGAATCAGATTTTATTTCCCTGTTTTGTTAACCTCACGCGTGCAGCCAAAACTCGATAGATGAACGTCTTTTAAATAGGTGTAAATACAGCACTCACTAGCTAGGTTTGTTCTATTGGATTTTCACTAATATTACTTTTTATGTATTTTTTTCAGCAACAAGAGCTATGGAAGAAAAAGAAGGAGGCATTTATCAAAAAGCGAGCCGAAACTCTAATGAATTTGTCAAAAGTGTAAGTCAAAAATTAAATTGGTGAAATGTCGACTGCTGAAGAGGGAAAAATGAAAGAACTCAAGAACTCTGATGAACTTCAATTCCTCGTGCCTCGAACCCCCCACAAGGATACATGTTTCTGAAACATTCATTTTAATTAAATGAAGTTACACGATACCCTTTTTATAGCACGGCACCCCTAAATCTTATTATTATCCTATTATAATCTTATTATAAATCCGATTACTTTGGGTACAGCAACCCTATCAAGCCAACAAATGTTCTGTTCTCACGATGATAATTACTGGTGACGTGCCAAACATGATGGTCTCGCGTGTCCAGAATTAGCGGCGCCGTGTCATTAAAACGTTGTCATGTAAATTAACTGGGCTTGAATGTACTTTAAACTGCAATGATTCATCAAAGAAACGCAAACTTTTCCCGAGCCGGGGACATGTTGCTTTTTTTCAGCAAGCGCAAAATGTACTAGTCTCCCTCGCAGCCGTGTTTAGCCTCGTCACGCAACGCTCCCTCGGAAAAACAAGGAGCGTTGCGTGACGAGACTAAACACGGCTGCGAGGGAGACTAAAAATGTACATGTCGACATATCTTCGTCTGGCTGTTGTAACATTGTTATGCTCTGTTGTTATGTGGTTTATATATTTATGTTATGCATAATTTATATTTTTATGTTGCTTATGTTTTTCATGCTGTTCATTCTGTAGGCTTACATGCATCAACGAACAAACAGATATTCTAGTGACACTGCCAAAAAATATGGTAAGACGCTCAGGTCAGGAAGAAGCCGATTCGGAGCGTTCAACTGAGATCCCTGACTTGTTTGAAGCAGTTAAACTAATGCACGAACGAGAGAAAATGAAGGAGATGATGCACATGAAGATGACCACTGGCGAAATGACCGGTCCTTCGCCGCCACTGGCTGTAAGAGTTGATCATACGATTGGGCCTTCCTGGAAGATGAGGGTAAGTTGGTTCGTAGCCAAGGCCAGAATTTATATGGTAGTGGCTAGAAAATGTGGCTATAACTCATGAAGCTTGTTTGGCGAGGGAGAATGCGAGCGTCAAGTAGGCCAGAGAAGGGGAAAATTTATGGAGAGAACTGCCACGGTTGCCACTTTGCTGGGACATTGTCCTCTATGCCCTTTTTCGACTTTCTCAGAACCACGCGAACCTTTCTCCGTCCGAATGGCGGATTAATAACCAAAAGAAGTAGAGAGAAATGCACTACATTTGACTCTGTTCTTCGTTGTTCTTGTTCTAGGGGATGCCGCGAGAGTCAGTTGTTTCGATTACAACTCCACGAATCCTGGATCTGGATGTCAACATGACACGACTAGCAGCGCAAGAGTAAGGACATTCTATAATTTTAATATTCAAACTAGTACTGGTCTGGCAAACATGATGAAGAATACCATGAAACAAAGATACTGCATGTGTTCACCATGTGTCCGGGGAGGGGGAGCTCCATAAATTTTTGGACCGGCACCCCTACAAAGTTCCAAAAAATGGGCGTGGCTCGATTTTTTACCTTTATAAGGATACCTACAAAACATACAAAATTCCTCATAAAATACCTTGAGAGCAGAGGTTAATCTAATCTCCTCTTGCTGTCTGGAAGGGGAAGCGAGATTAACCTCTGGTCGCCCATCAGGGGAACACCAGAGATATGGCATTCCCAACTCGGTAAACTTTTTTCTATTGTATTGGCACAGAATAATCTCACAAGTAACCACAAGACCATGGGATAAGCTATCCAAGAGTCTCCCTGAATTGAAAACTTTTACGTCAAGGTTTGCATTGGTGGAAAAATCACTGAGCCAACCGACTTCCAAGCGTCTACCTCCCATCCAGTCTAAGAAAAGCCTGACTCTTCCGCCCATTGCGACATTTTATTCCTCAGACGATTTTACAAAACAACACAGATAGTTTTCAAAATAACGGACATAATAAACAAATATTTGTATTTGATCGTGTATTCATTTGTATCCTGATCCCTCAGTTCATTCACTGAATTGATCAGTATTCTTTCAATAAATCAACTATAAGAGATTGGGAGTCATCCGCACAGGATATATCATCAGAATAAGTTTATAAACACTTATTTTGTATATATTATCTTCACTCCTCAATCCACTCAATTAGGGATTCACTCACTCACTCGTAGTCAATCCATCCATTCTGCTCAATGCATCCTGACACTTATTCATCACACGTCTATCGAGCCCTCACTCATTAGCTCAGTCCACCCATCCATGATCAATCCTTTTATTTCTTACTTTTGAAAGAGCCGCACGTTTAAGCTATCAAATGTTTGTTACCTTCTTTCTTTCTTTCTCCCCTTCTGCCTTCCTTTCTTTTCTTTTTTTTTTTTTTTCTTTCTTCTCCTTTTTCTTTCTTTGTCTTTTTTTTTTGCGAATGATCAACTGTCGTGTTCTCTTCTAAGCTTCTGAAACAGTCAGGAATGAATGGACATCAGTCTTTAACACCGTATAAAAAGAGAGTACTTACACTAGGCCCTTTGTCAGAGTGAAAGAAGATAATCGTCAGGAACCTCTAGGACCTCTAGTATTCAACTAGCGCTATACTCATGCAGTCAGTGGACATACTAGTCTCTTATAACCTTTACTAAAAATTTACTACAATATCCGAAACTATGGGCTCCTACTGAAATGTAGATCTTTCTTTATCAGAATGTCCAACCCACTTAAATTCCGATTTAACCTCGGTCGGGACGGGAATATAATCCCGATTTGTGAACCGATTTTGCCGCGAAGGAGTTATAGTGATTAAAGAAAGGATATAATTTTACTCTAGAATTTTATTGCGAAAGCGTTTTTATGGGAAACAAGGCTAAAATGACGATAAATTTACTGAGCGTTTTTGACAGAAATATTCGTCTGCAACTCCTGAAAATGTGTTTCCGGGCCTCGATCTCAATTTGAATGGATATTCATGTCTATATCAGTCTATAGGTTGGAAACTCTGCTTTTTTGTTTTTGATCTCTTGCCTCGGATCTGCGGGTACCCGTTCCTGAAAGTAAGTGGAGTTTAAGGCACTTGTAAACATTTCAAGCCGTAAACAGCGTACTGAAACGATTTCTTTTAATATTTAATTTTTATCCAATTATGTAAATTCTTGGTGTGATTTCATGTTACAGCTCTGTGCGCATGACTTCATCTACAATTCTTTCAAAAAGTTGTCACAGTAGTATGTAGTCGACTGCTTACTTCATTTTGAATGTATTTTAGAAGCATGGAAGAGTCCATGTCTTCTGAAGACCCTCTGGTTGATGGCACTAATGATTCTACAAGACAAGGAATAGTGCTAAAAACTTTTAGCCATCAAGTGGGAGGCCGATCACTCATTCTTACATATGATCACAACACTGTTGCAAAATTATTGAAACCCAGAGAACAGCGTTTTTATCTCGATCTTCCTGATTCATTGAGGCCTTTTGTACCACGTTTTAAAGGTAAGATAACCATAGAATACCTCGCAAATGAGATTCGTGTATGTGTCGTTTTCAAAATATCGACTACATGAATATCATTTGCGGGGGATAATAACATGCTGATCGATCGGATGCATGTAGTTTCGTTATTGCAGTTTGTATTTTTATTACTTTACTTTTGCGTGAGTTTATCTGTTTATATTTCATAGAACTAAAAACCTCTGTGAATAACAAAGCATTTTACTTGATTAATAATATTACAATTCGGTAATATTCGATAGTTTGCAAATTTCGACTGATGCTGCTAATTTGAATTCGGATCGGTTTTTAGGAAGAATCGAAAAGCGGACTGCGTGGTTATCATGAACTGCTGACAGCAATGAATCTTTACAAGTCTTTAACCTCAAGCCTAGATATGACGTCTTGTCACGCAAAACATTGTCACACAAGTCTCTAGTTTTGAACTGATAGATTTCTGAATTTCTGATCAAGTTTTCCTTGCAGCTGTCTCTGACAAATAATTTACGCGCGAGTATGAAATTGATCATAGCTATAGTACAAACAATAAAAGCATGCAATACTTAATTGCATTTATGTCTTGAATGTTCATTGTGTTCCCGGGTTGTGTTGTAAACAGTGACTGTTCCAGCTCTGAGATCATTCTTCAACCAAACTGATTGCCATTTATTTTCAAATTCGATTTTTGTATTATTTTACCAAGAAATGTTAGTATAATAGTTATATAACTATCATCATATAATTATAATTTAATATAATTATATAATATTATCACTCTACCTAAGACTTATCAGTAGACTAATCAAAGAAAATTAGCATACAATTTCACTACTCAGCATAAGTACTCTGGTGTAATGTAAATTTTGATTATATCTCTCAGGTATTGTCAGGGTTGATGTAGAGGTTGGTAGTGGAGGAGAAATGAAGTTGATTTCAAATACAACCCCCAAAACTAATGATGATGATAGTGAAATTAAATATAACCCAGATATAAAGGAAGATGAAGAAAAGATGTCCTCTGTTAATCAAGAGGGGAAAGGAGACCATCATGCCGACGCTGCAACAGGTTCATTGATGAAACCTAAATCAAATTTTGTCACAATACAAAAATATCTAATCATAGTTGCTCACACTATAGATTCTATAAACCCATGGATACTTCAATGCAGAGATGTCCTTTACAAAAGCTTGCAAGACAGCCCCAAGCAAAACAAAACTATTGGTAAGTTTTGAGGTTACAGATATACCGTATTTACTCGAATAAGCGCCTCCCCTGAATAAGCGCCTCTCCCGAATAAGCTCCCCTTTGGACAAAAAAAATTAATAATAAGCGCCTCGCACCTCGTTATAGTATACTAATACCAGTACTGTTGTAGTAGTATAACATTGATATTATTGATATTAAAAGAAAAGCATACGTTGACAGTTGTGTACGCGTTTCCTACTGTTGAATAAGCACCTCCTTCGAATAAGCGCCTCCCTGAATAAGTGCCCCGTTTTAGACGTGAAAAATTTAATAAGCGCTGGGGCGCTTATTCGAGTAAATACGGTACTTATCTGCACAAGCATCAACCCTTTCAAAATCACCAAACCTAGAAGCCCAGACCAAAATGGCTCCTGGGTACACTAGTGATATATGGATTTTCATATGTTCTATCTATGAATTTGCTATATAATTGTGTTTGGAATACTGAACGTTTCTCTCAGTTGCTGTTTGAAACGTTTGTGTACACATGCTCCTTTAAAATCATTGAATCAACAGTTGATTTCCCAATGTTTGTTTTGGCCTCAGCTTCTTTGTTTTAAAGGGTCAATGTTTGTGCAAATGGGTATATATGGTGGGGTCATGGTAGGCTCATGAGGCAATTGAAATTCAAACTGTACCGTCTCCCACCTATGTAAAATCTACTGTTCAGTAACTTGTACATGTTGCCCACTTTGTTCAACTATTGTTATTCCATTGTGGGCACTGATATTTGCTAACCAGTAGATGGCAGAACTATCAAGCACCATTTAGTATATGATGATAGGAAATACACCATTTAGTATATAATAATGGGAAATACATTTGAACTGTTTGCCCATGAATCACATGAAAATGGCCAAAGTGACTTTTGGTTGATGTGTTGAGATATTTTACCATAGGGAACTACAATAATACCATTTGGGACCATTTGAGAAAACTTGAGAAATCATCTTTAAAGTCACTTTAGCCATTTTCATGGGCAACTCTTCATTCATTCAGTAGTAAAAAGCCGAATTAAATTTTGCTGTTCTTTTTGCTTGTGGTACATTTTCAGTGATTATAAGGACAATGTCTACATGCATTACCACAGCAGGACCCTCGTTGTTTATGGAAAATTTCTGTAAATACTGCGTAACCAGTGGCAGGGTCTTGGTACATATTTTCACCCTTCTGACATGCTTTTTGATGTAGAAAATAGATCTCTTTCTCCTCGTCTGACAATTTTTCAAGATCCACGTCACCTGTGCGCGTACTTGTAGTACTTATTTTTTGTTCTTTGGCTTTGTCTAAATCTCCATTACTACTAAGAGTAGACATTGTTTGTATTAATGATTTCACATGTATTAATGATGCAGCTCTATCTCGAATTCTTGAGCATATTTTCGACATTTCTTGAAGCCTTCAGTCGACACGTGCGGCCATGTTGGATTTGTCAAATCTTCATAAATAGCTTAAATGACAACGACTTCTCTGATTTTCTTCATCAATGAATATTGCATTTTGTGTCACTTAGTTGTCTGAAGCCATCCAAGACTTTAATCCTGCAAAACAAAGCAATATTCCACTTTATATTTGACTCGACTCCGGAAGGCCCGATCACGTTGATGAATCAGATGAACTCCACAGGAAGACCAAACTCTTACTCAATCTCGAACAAGTCCACAGGAAGCCCAAAAGACCGATCGAGTAACGCGAAGATTTCAAAAGGCTCACTATATAACAAGAAATTGATTTCTGTTCTTCAGCAACATGGATATAGGATATAAAATCCGAAAATAAGCGACTAAAAACGAATATATTCCTTTCCTAAAACATCCTGAACCATGGGCCATTTTACGTGCTTGCGATAGGGCTGATTTTGTAAATTGAGTTTTTCGATTTATGTCATTCCTTTTCGATCGGCGAGTCTGTTCAAGTGTTTTTTGTTGATTTTTTCGTGCGGGAGGTAATAGGGATTCGAATCCTTGGTCGGACCAACTTTCAGGGTCTTGAGGAGAAGTTGCTACTTCGTTTCTTCTCGGGTGAGGGCACTGGAGGGGATAAAACAACCCATTCATGAAGAGTAGAGCACGAATGTTCCCTGTGTGTGGGTGTGGGTGTGGGTGTGGGTGTGGTACCACGTGGAAATAGCAGACGGCAAAGAGGATCACGCAGGCCTGCTTCCAGACTCACTCTGAATGACTTACCGAGGGCCATATGTTATATAACTATGTTTTAAAATGCGTTACCCTCGAAAAATATAAGATTACTACTACTACTTGTTTATGCGTCCTATATGCCACACTGCACCCATCCCCTGCAATTTACATTAAAACCTGTAAGGATGCTAAAATTGCTCTTCAACCAATTATTAATTCAGAGTTCATATTAATGGAGGACTTAGTACACGATTACACAACACCCTGTGTCATGGATATTAAGATGGGAAACACCATGCACCTTAGTTACACAAAACTCACAGAAAAGAGAAGCTACGAGAATCAAAAGGCAAAGGTAGATTCATCGACCTCAAAAACTCTTGGATTAAGAATGGCAGGTCTACAGGTTAGCTATATCAACTCTATTATTTTACAACACTTGATACTAATCTCCGATCTGATTGGTTGATTAGTGATTAGAGCGTGTCAATAAGAGGACAGACACACTGCTGACGCTTTTCGGCTTGCGCGCTCGTTCTGTTGCCCCGTTTGAAAAGGATTTTTTAACTTTTAGCTCAAATAATCGCTGCGCTCGTGATTCCACTTGAGTTTTGAACATTTTATGACGTTAAGAGTGTGTCAATAAGAGAACAGATAACTCAAAACCATCTTCAATTTGTTAATTTTCACTTACATAATTAAAATGCTCCATGATATTTAATAGAATGGTTAAATTTGTTGAATATTTAGGGAGCAAAATCTTGGGGCAAATTACACGTACTGGTTGTGCAAAATGACCCAATTAAGAACATCCCTTGGAGCAAAACCCTTCGTGTGTACCGACCTTAAGGGCAGGGTCTGGGTCCTAAAAGCTCGGGGGAGGGTGGGGGGAGTACTTCTTTGTAAAAGTGGTAGGGGTGATCGGCGGTCGGTCTACCCCTAAAAGGTACGCACAAATTTAAAAAGCTTTTGAAACCCTTGATTTCAACTGCTAAAAGGCACTGATGATTGACATTTTTATCAAAAGAGAAGATTGTTTGTTAAGCTGCGATTGTATTGATATCGTTTAAACGATGACTGGACATCTTTCTTCTGTTTTGTCCAGTACTATAATAAAATGACCCTCAATGGTATGGAGTCGCTATGTAACTGGCATCTGAGTCGGAGCCCCTAAAAGGTATACACAGAGGAAATATTTTCAACCCTAAAAGAACCGCTGATCACCCCTACCACTTGGACAAAGAGAGTTTCCCCCCACAACCTAAACCAGTGCCGGATCGCCGTGCCATACTCCGGCTAGCTGTAACCAACAGTTAGAAACACTGGTTCGCATTTGAAATTATTGGACGATTTACTGTATCTACCTTCGTAGACTTTGGTGTTATGAGTACATATTTGTAGAAACCAAAGCGGGGATTGTAACGGGAATGCAAGGGAAAGAACCCTTAGTCTTATGCTCAGTTTTACAGTATGCGTCCTAAGCACTATAGTGAACAACCCAAAATCTGCCAAATCGGTCGCTTTATAATTATTGATCAGCTTCAAAGTACCAGTTTTCAGCCATGCATGGTGTCTCAAAAGTTCTATTTTTAACTGTAGAACGTACAGTGGCGGGATACGAGAGTGCGCATATTTTATGAACCAAAATACGATAACAGTGGCGCTATACCTACATACGCACGTACGTGCCTCTATATAAATGCTAGCCTGATTTTAAGCTTAATTAACATTTGTTGTCTTTTTACAGATTTACAATCAAGCAAGTCAGAAGTACTTATACCGCAATAAACAATATGGATTACAACTCAATGACCAAAATTTTAAAGATGAAATTTTAAACTTTGTGTGCAGTGGGACAAAGCACCTACGAAAGGACGTGGTGATTTACTTCATCAAGAAGCTGCAAAATCTTTGTGCATGTTTAGAAATTGAAAATAATGTACGGTTTTTTTCAAGTTCCATTCTGCTAATTTACGAAGGACAACCAATAAAATTAAATGAAGGTTCCAAAGGGGTTCGTGAAACTGATATTTTTCTTAGTGATTACCAGTCCACGTCACAAGCAGCCGGCCATGTCATCATCATGTTGTGTATTTGTCGACGGCAAAAACAATATCAACTAGCGAAAAAGCTGATGTAAAGATTATCGACTTTGCAAGATCAATCTGCTATACTTCAAAGTCTAATCCTGTTGGCCCGGATGAAAGCTTTTTGTTTGGACTACGAAACCTGATTAAAATGCTAAATGGAATCCTTATGCAAAATGATGCAAAATGAAATAAAAGAAAGAAAGAAAGAAAGAAAGACAGACAGACAGACAGACAGACAGACAGACAATGAATGAATGAATCAATCAATCAATCAATCAATCAATAGCTTTGTAAAATAAGATAAAGATAAATATACAAATAAGTAAATGAATGAATAAATGATTTATTAAATATATAAATAAATAAATAAATAAATAAATAAATAAATAAATAAATAAATAAATAAATAAATAAATAAATAAATAAATAAATAAATAAATAAATAAATAAATAAATAAATAAAATAAATAATAATAATAAACGACAAATAAATGCAAGGGTTTTTTATTGTGAACAAGGCCTAATCTGATTTTACTCCTTTGTCGGATTTCCGTGATCCTTTTTGAAGCGAATCGAGACAGCCGTGTAGAAATAATACGAAACGTCTCGTAAAGAAGAAGAAATTAATAGATCTGATAGCGACTGAAAATGTTAGCCTGTTTTTCAGACTCGTCGCTACAGCTTGACACGCGTCTATGAGCCGTTTTCAAGACGAGGCTCTGGGCAAACAAAAGAATTGATTACTCCCAGGCTGGATTACTCCAATGTTTTCTCGGGGCCTCGTCTTGAATGGTCCAGTTCCGAGATATGCTTCACCTGCTATATACAAAGGATTTAGAACGAGGCTAAACCTTTTGTCTTGTTACGAATAACTGAGCTTTATGCACGTAGCCTCGTCTTGATTTCTTGTCTTTTTCTTGTGTGTGGCAAGTGAAGTGTACCTCGGAAGTCGGCTATTGCTTTGTGCGTCATCACTCGGCCAGAATATCGAAAGTGGGCCATTAGGCTAGCGTTTTTGGTGAAAACGAAATCGTCGCCATGTCAACCTGAGGGTATATTTTATTTGAAAATCTATCTGTCCGTTTCGTGCCTTATTAACAAATTCTAATGGTTTCTTTCCTGCGTCATATAGTCCTAGACTCCAATCAGATTTCGTGATGGGGGATGGACAAAAGCAAAAATAAAATTAATTAATTAATTAATTAATTAAAAAAAATTCCACTACAAATTGTAGAAAAAGATCCCTGCCTTGCCGTTATCACATAAAAATATTCCACTTTTGGTGACCCCACCAAAAATTTTATGCATTTTCCAAACTACCAACCCCCCCCTCCCCCCATCACTTTACTAGTAGACTTTATTTCTTTTATGACAGAGGAAATGAGATCACTTATTCATAATATATACAAAATGAGTCACACATGTCGCGCAACTTCAAATCAATTTTTTATCAAACTTTCACTTTCTGCAGTTTTGAACTCTCCATAATATGATCTAAGTATACACTGACAGAATTGGCAAATATCTTCAGAAATAGAGAAGGCCCAGTGGAGCGTTTGTAACACATGTTTCATTTTCAGGGTTTATATCCATGCACCTTGATCTATCCTAAACACCGTCCCTGAACTTCGGGAAAAACTCAAAATACGCCAAAACGATATAAATAAATCTGGAATTACGGATTCCATTTGTACGGTGACTCATAGGGGCCATTCACATACAAAAATTTTCATGGCATTTATCGCGCGATAAGTGGAATTATCGGGTGATAAGTTGTGCTATCTCGCGATAAGTCGAACTATCGCGCGATAAGTTGTGCTATCGCGCAATATATAGTCGAATTATCGCGCGATAAGTCGAACTATCGCGCGATAGCACAACTTATCGCGCGATAATTCGACTTATCGCGAGATAGCACAACTTATCGCGCGATAATTCGACTTATCGCGCGATAGAAATAAGGTGTATTGCGCGATAAATGCCATGAAAACTTTTGTATGTGGATGGCCCTTATGATCCACCGTACGTTTGTGATTCGGCTGTTTATTAAATTTTCATGAGGTGGAGTGCATCGTTCTTCGTGCTCTATTTAAATAGTGACAGGTGACGAAGGTCCCTGGCTAAACTCCACTCAGAAAATCACAAGTACTAAATAATACAAATAAAGTAATCATACATGGTCAAGAATCCCAACTGGCAGGAGATGAACGAATTGGCTATTTTCAATCATCGTCGAGATGATGCTGAATTTGAACTAAAAACATATACAGTATACACAATGAGTCACGCACATGTCGCGCCACTACACGCTGGCTGTTTTCAGATGATAACAACTAAATAGTACAAATAAAGTAATTAGGAATGGCTAAGAATACTAACTGGCGGGAGACAAACAAGCATGGTCATGCCTTGTCTGGAAGTCTGCCTTGTGGTTGAGATGCTGAATTTAAAACGGGACCACCCGATCAGTATACGAGACTTGACCACCCGACCATGCTGCCTCCAGACCTGGATTTTAAGGCCGATATAAAAACATTTTTTTAGCATTTTCAAAGCGTTGAGAAAGTGGCGATGTACAATGTTTTATGTATAAACCAGAATTCTGTGAGAAAAACTGAGTTTTCTTGCATGCGGAAGTGTGTGGAAGTAGCATTGGGCTTCCTGTGCTAGTAGTTAATTTTCAGTCAGTTCGTGCTAGAACGTGTGAAGCAATTCTAAAAAGACAACTTAAAAGAGACAAGTCGACTGCTTCTTTGTGTTTTAGAAGCATGGAAGAGTCCATGTCTTCTGAAGACCCTCTGGTTGATGGCACTAGTGATTCTACAAGACAAGGAATAGTGCTAGAAACTTTTAGCCATCAAGTTGGAGGCCGATCACTAATTCTAACTTATGACCACAATACAGTTTGCAAACCGTTAAATCTTCAAGAACTACGTTTCTATCTCGACCTTCCTGAATCATTACGACCCTTCACTCCTCACTATAAAGGTAAGGAACTATTTAGGTGCACTGACACTCGCTTTCGAAAGATTCGTTCGAATTTACGTGCGTGGAATGGGCGCCCGAGGTGCCGATTCAAATCGTCTAGTTGAACAAACATGTTACAAGTACGTATTCCCTAAATGTGGGAGATCTAGTACAGATACTATATCATTTAAAATTTTTATAGTAAAAGATTTAATTGTTTTAGCTTTTGTTAACTTACACTGTCCGAATACAAGCGAATTCCTGTTAGCATGTCGTGTGTTTCACTTATAAGTTACTGATCTGAACCATTGGACAGTGATCACTGGATCTCGGGTACTGAGATTAGGCAGATCATTCGATACGGTCCTAAAATAACACCGATCCTGTCCTGTACTTTAATCTTGCAAGATGGGGATCTCATTTATCTATCGAAGGTCAAATATAGCAATGTGGTGAATAATCACAACATTAAGTAACAATTTTGGCTTTTGGAGTTTGTTCGTTGAGCAACGTAGCTGTCATGGCACCAAACATTTCAAGATATTTTGTCTTAAAGAATTGTTCGTTTTGTACAAACTTTTATTTGAAGTGAGAGTTTGTTGGCTTTGATCTCAAATGCATCTCTGTTATTTGAAAAATGTTATGCTTGAAGAAGACTTGTACATGTTATAAATGTTGCAAGCTTTTCTTCAAAACAACACGCTATTCTTCGTTTGCACATGACGTCACAAGTCACAAAAATTCAAACTAAAATCTATTTTTGAATCCTACCAGCTCTATTCTTGTATATGTTTTAGAAAATTGTGGTTTGAGTTATTCTGTAGATTTGTATTTAGATATTTTGATGGTTTGGATGTTTTTTGGGTCGAGTTGTAAGCCCGTGAATTATGTCACACAACTCAAAGTCACGCGTCTAAAATGCCGTGGAAATCACTATAAGTATGTCAAATCAATTAGCTTGGTCTTAAATATACCAGCTAGGGCTACTAAAAGTAAAATTAAGTGATATTTATCAACTTTAGGCTTGAAATTATGTTCTAAAATTTTGGCAGCCATGTTGGAAGATATCCATATGTCTTCCAAGATGGCGCCGCCATACATTTACACTAAAATTTGAGAAAATTCATCCGGCAATAACTCGGCAAATAATTGCTTTTGTGCTCCAAAAATTCTCCAAGAGATATTGTTTTAAATGCTCTACAAGCCCATAAGCATTTTATTTTATTTAGAAAAAGAATTAACATTTTAGAATTTCAAAACCCAAAAGGTCATCAAAATATCACGTGATTGCAAACGTGATTACATGTATTTTTTATCAAAATCGAAACTTCCAGATCTTCATATTTTTGTTTATGTCAGGCAGATTTGTTTTGTGATAAAGTTTGCTACCAACATCATTTATTTACACGTAAATAATACTAATACGCTTGCACAACGTTTTCCAGGATTTTGATAACAATAGCTGATAACAATAGTATTTTACTTCTTCTTACGTTTTCTTCCCGAATTAATATTTCCTTTATTAAATTATTCATTTTGTTTAAAAATTATAAGCTATTTTTAAGTTGTGATCATGCTACAACCTTAAATTTCCTGGTAAATGTGCTAAATGCTGCTAGATTTCTTTATAAATTTATTATAAATTAACATGAATGGATGACATCACTTGAGAAGAATTTTGTTTTTAACTGTAACACCCTCTCTCACAGCTACCATGGCCATCACCAGCAGTGGTTTGAATGAACCCTCTTCTTCAATTCATATTAATACTTTCTGAATATCAAACATTACTGAATTTGTAAATGTGTTGAGTAATATATGTGTTGAGTAATATTCACCAGGGACTAACTATCACTGCCTAAATATATAAAATGAAAACTGACAAGCCAAATATATATATTTCTAAAAACTGTACTGTTCCAGAAATTTTTGCTAAAGTTTTTGTTGTTTATGTTTTTATTTTCATGTGCAAATAATACTGGGGGGGGGAATACTCCCCTATCTTCGATATATGGGTACGTGCCGCTAAACGGGGTACAGTTTTCAGTGTATTTTTGTAATTTTTGATCAGGGTCTATAAAATCATAATCACTCTCTGGACCAGGGTATCAATTTTATAAGGTTCGTAACTACACATCAACACTTGTTGTAAGGAATAAAATGAGTCAGGGAACCAGGTTAACATTATTTAATAGCATGAAATAAACATACTAGAAAATACTAGAGTAAAGAACTTGATGTTAAAATCCCTTGTGTAATTAAAACATGTCTCCAAAACGTTTATATGTCTTTTTGGAATGGGATTAATAACACTTGTTTATCTGGCTTTTATGCTATTTTTTGCTCTTGGAAAAATAAACAATTATTATAATTCTACTCTTGTTTTAGGTATTGTCAAGGTTGATGTTAAAGTTGACTGAAGGAGGAGAAATCAAGCTGATTTCAAATACATCTCCCAAAACAATTAATTGTGATGCTGATATGAAGTATAACCCTGATTTAGAAGAAGATGAACAAATAATATCCTCTAGAAATCAAGAAGAGAAAGAAAAAAACCACCAGACAAATGGTGAAACAGGTGACTTGCATATGACAACAAAATGAGACATTTGTAAATTCATGTGTTAATATCATTGAATAAATTATTTATTTAAAGTTCTCTTCTCTTATGAAAAAAACAACTAAATTAAGTCATAGACTTGATAATAGGTCAAAATGGAAAGTACTGTTAATGTTCTCATCAAAGTGGTTTAATTTATTCTTTTCTCTAGGTTCTATAAACCCCTGGACATTTCACTGTCATAATTTACATCATAAAAGCCTAACGGAAAGTCTGAAGAACAAGACATCTATTGGTGGGTGACATGGAAATAAAAGTAGAATTATTGATCATTATCTACCTTTAAGTGGGGAAGGATCAGCATGAGTTATATCATGGAGTTTTTGAGGTTGAAAACAGAAAATCTTAAAAACTGCCATTAGTAATGACTATAAAGAACTTGAGAGCGTGTTATATCAATGGATAAAGATCCATGCCAAAGGCTCATTATTAATGAGTTTGATAAGTAATGTATAAAGAATGAGAGAGTGTGATATATGTAATGTATAAAGAACTGAGAGAGCAGGCTATTAAACTTTGTATAAAGCATTGGTTTGCTATCATGCATATTTATTTTGGTGTCATGAATTTGATCCAGCAAATCGATCAGATTGTCTGTAACAGATTATTTTATCTACTTCAGTCACAATTCTATCATATTGTATTGTATAAGTATACATACATGTAACTAGACATGTCTTACGTTAGACTAGGCTGAACTGAAATAATAATCCTCTTGCTAGAATGTTAAATTTTCAAAGATAGTTTATAATTTTGAGGATCTTTATTTAATATCTTGATGGTTTGATTAAATGCCAATTTAAATCAGGTCTTTATATATAGAATTATTAAATTGATAGCATCTGTCGAAGACTAAGCTCTACCTGGTAATTCCATATATATGTCACTCCAGTGCCATACCTAATATTGCTGAAATAAGTTCAGTAATAAAAAGAGCAGGTGTCCGGTATTAAACAGGTATTTTCATAGGCATTTTTTTTGGCCGGGACAGGAATACACTGTCATTAAATAACCAGGTGTCTATATTAACTGGGTGTCCATAAGACCTGCTTCCATTGTATTTATAGTGTGTAGTTTCAGGAAAATATCCATGCCCCCATCATGGAGGGAATTTGTAAATGGGCATCCCTATGTGAAGTCTGGAACTTCCATTTTTCTTCCATACAAACTCTGTAATGTTGCTCTTTCACTGACCTCCCCCCCCCCCTCCTCCTCCCCCCTTCCCCTCTCTCCCCCTCCTCCTCCCCCCTCCCTCTCCCCTTCCTCCCTCTCCCCCCCCCCTTCCCCCCCCCCCCTCCCCCCCCCCCCCTCCCCCCCCCCCTCGCCCCCCCTCCCCTCCAGAATTTCCAATTATTCCTTTCACAGTGGAGGTATGAGTTATTGACAAGGATTTGTTCATGGTGCTTTTAAAAATATGCTATTAAGAAGTTTAATTTATTATTCTATATTTTATCTTTACTTCAGAATTTATATTGATGGAAGACTTAGTTCATAGTTACACAATACCTTGTATTATGGACCTCAAGATGGGGAATACAATGCATTCCAGCTACACTGATCAGGAAAAGTATGCAAGACAAAAAGCTAAAGTACAGTCATCAACTTCTAAAACTCTTGGAGTGAGAATAGCAGGAACACAGGTCAGTGATTATTCCTGCATCATTTAATCTGGCATCCAATATTCAGAAATTGATTGAAGAGTAATGAATGACTGGACCAACTAACTGAATGATTGCCAAATTAAAAATGACATGCAGTGGATAGACTGCATGGTTAGAGCAGATTTCGTATGAGTGTGAAACGGACCGCACTGTGCCGTAATGGTGTCAGTGCTGTGATCTCTATAAAAACATTTGAAATTTCTGCTGTAACCATGCCATGACTGTGCGTTGCCATTTTCACAGTCATACGAAATCTACTCTAACTGTTTAACTGACTGAATGACTGGCAATTATAGAATACAATGACAATCTTACTAGTGAGATGAAAGTCTGCCTGGTTGGCCCAGTTTGAGCACTGGTCTTCAGTGCACAAGGTTGAGGTTCAGTTGAGGATAATAATTATTGAGGATATGGTGCTGCCTTTGTAATTACATCTGCTAATGGTTTAAGACCTTCACGTCTTATCAGATAGGGATGTTAAACTGTAGGCCCATCTCTCCAAGCTACTACATAATTATATCCTTGTATTGGAGCACCGCTATTTGAGTTGGGGAGAGTAGGCCATGAATTTGCTGAGGTGTGGGGTCTGCCCTATAATTAACTACATACAGGGTGCACTGTCAGTACCTAGACAGCATTGTCCATAGATTTCCTTCTTTCCTCTGTCGCTATTCATTCATTTTATAGTTGCATGTATTTTTAAGAGTGACAGACCTGGTAGTCTAAGCTTAAGTATTGTGCAGAGATTGATATCTTGCTATACTGTAACATTTTACAGTATTTATATTTTAATTAGAGACTATTCATTCATTCATTCATTCATTCATTCATTCATTCATTCATTCATTCATTCATTCATTCATTCATTCATTCATTCATTCATTCATTCATTCATTCATTCATTCATTCATTCATTCATTCATTCATTCATTCATTCATTCATTCATTCATTCATTCATTCATTCATTCAGTTACTTATTTATTTTCATCTTTAGATGTACAACCATGAGAGCAAGAAATATGTTTACCACAATAAATACTATGGATTTCAACTTAGTGAACAAGGTTTTAAAGAAGAACTTTCCAACTTTGTACACAATGGAACAAACCAACTCAGAAAGGATGTGGTTATTTGTTTTATGGACAAGTTACGAGAGTTGTATACATGTCTAGAGCAAGAAGACAAACTCCGTTTTTTCTCAAGTTCTATTCTCCTCATTTATGAAGGACAGCAATCAAATGGTGTAAATGTTCCTGATGCTTCTGTAGTTCTACAAGATCATCCAGGTCCTCAGCAAGCTCAGTCACCAAATGGTGTGTGTGTTGACTGCACACAGAAGAAAAATGTAGATGTAAAGATGATAGATTTTGCCAGATCATTCCATTATACATCAAAGACAATACCAGTAGGAGCTGATGAAAGCTATTTATTGGGACTAAGAAGCCTAATAAAAATGCTGAATGAAATTCTAGCTGAACATAAAGAATGAATATGTACTGCCATTTAATTTTGTACAAATTAATGAACACATTTATATTGAACAAGATATATCAACCATATTTATTAGCACAATCAAAGGTTGGAAAAAAACCTAAAACCTGAAACCTGCTTTTCAAACACTTTTGTAGCAGGATTTGACTTCTCTCTTTCAATGAACAATCTAATACCGTATTCATCATCCAAAATAATATAGTTTATATGCATACGTGCCTACAAGTTCTAAAATCACTTTTGCATAGTTGGAAATGTCCCTTCTTAAATAATTACTAGTTCATAAGATGGAATGTTTTTTTGATGCTGTGGAAACTTTTTTACTTGAACTGACTGAACATATTATTTTGAAGTGCAGGTCACTGATAAACTTTGTATTTTTGTGCCCAATGCTTGGTCCATATCCCCAGTTGAGGGAGTACCAAGGATGAATTGTATCTGGCTCCAAAGTCTAGTAGTTTTCGAGATGAATGATTTTATAGATAAAACTTCTAGACAAGCACAATTTTCAAAATCTTATAACGTGAACCAAGATGGTTTAGTTGAGCCGTTAAATTACAATTACACATGGAGTTTGTATTATGTTCAACAATGCAACAATTTGCACAAAAGTGAATGGAACAGTTCTTTTGTTTTCAGTTATTTGAAATTATTTTAAATGTGTCCATAGTCAATTTAAGAAATATATTGTTATAGTTTTAAAGTGTTTATAGTCCAATTAAGAGTGAATCAGTTTCAAAGGTGTTACTCATCCAATTTGTTAAGGAGTTTTTTAATATATCTACGTATATAACTTATATAAGCTTCCCTTAGTCATGAAAATGACTATTAAATAATTTTATATTTTGTCATAATAAAGTAGCACACAATATCAGAAATTGATTATGAACGTATTACCTCCCAGCAATAGAGCATATCTATATTCCAGGTATAATTTATAAAATACTTGAGATATAACGCGCGCGCTGATTGGCTGGCTACCATGTTTATATCACAGGTAGCCCAAGCTCACTATTAGTGGCTATTTATAAGAGAATGTATGTCACTCAATAACACTAAAAATTTCTATCTTAATTTTAATAAAATTCCACGAGACTTCTAGAGTGTGTTTTTCATGCTTTCTTCTAACCTCTGAATGAGTTTCAGCGACATTCGTCGATTTTAACTGCTCACCCTAAGCCACTCAAAAATGGAGAGAAGGTAGGAAGCGATGGCTGACTCGAAGCCATCATACTGCTCAACTCCAGTCCAAATATCTTCCCGAAAAATCGCTCTAGTTCAAAAATTCCTTCGCACAGGGTTGAAACGATAAATAAGCCACGACCTCATGCCAGCCAAATCGAAGCAAACGCCTTTCCAAACGAGCCACGGGACTTGAACTTCGAAAAACTGTTCGCTTACGAGGAAAAGAAAATGCGTGACTGACAAAAGTTGTCACAACCAAACCGTTAAAAATTAGAGAGAGCCTGGGATCGAGCTACAATTTCTACTTTGACGGACATATTTTAACAGTTCTAAAACCTTCGCTGCGGTGTTTTGAGATATTTTACAACCGTATTTGACTTCAAGAATCTTGTAATGTAGCTATATCTTCTTGGATTAGGAATAATATTTATCAAATTTGCCTAGCAAAGTAGAAATTGTAGCTCGATCCCAGGCTCTCTCTAATTTTTAACGGTTTGGTTGTGACAACTTTTGTCAGTCACGCATTTTCTTTTCCTCGTAAGCGAACAGTTTTTCGAAGTTCAAGTCCCGTGGCTCGTTTGGAAAGGCGTTTGCTTCGATTTGGCTGGCATGAGGTCGTGGCTTATTTATCGTTTCAACCCTGTGCGAAGGAATTTTTGAACTAGAGCGATTTTTCGGGAAGATATTTGGACTGGAGTTGAGCAGTATGATGGCTTCGAGTCAGCCATCGCTTCCTACCTTCTCTCCATTTTTGAGTGGCTTAGGGTGAGCAGTTAAAATCGACGAATGTCGCTGAAACTCATTCAGAGGTTAGAAGAAAGCATGAAAAACACACTCTAGAAGTCTCGTGGAATTTTATTAAAATTAAGATAGAAATTTTTAGTGTTATTGAGTGACATACATTCTCTTATAAATAGCCACTAATAGTGAGCTTGGGCTACCTGTGGTTTATATCAGAGGACAGAGACATGGCTCGCTCAGAAAACGTCGAAACTATATTTTATAAAAGCAATATAAAATGATCGCTTATGGATCTGTTCTGTGATATAAACACTCTGGAGGATGTAGAACACTTGAAAAGCAAGGGAAACACTCGGCTACGCCTCGTGTTCCTAAGCTTGCTTTTCTCTTGCTCTACATCTTCCATCGTGTTTATATCACAGAACAGAGACATGCGCGCGCGTTTTATATTCCTTAAATATTATATCCCAGTTATTTGGGATATATATTAGCTTAAGGTTAAGCCTATAAGTTACTAGACAAATTTTAGATGCACTTTTCTTTCGACCGCAAATCTCCGGATTTAATAGCAAACCTTCACTTCAACACCCTCAAAAGAAGTTGAAGTTCATTGTATGGTTGTTATTGTTGTTGCTGTTGTTGTTGTTGTTTTTTCGTGGAGGAAGCAAAGGCATAAATTCCAATTTCTCCCGCTCAAAAATCACGGACGATGACTTTTCCTTCCGACGACCGACCTCGCTTGATGCGCGCGCGCGCGGGAACAACGGGAATCGGTGAAAGTCACAATCAAGTCTTCAAACTTTTATCTCTTGAATTCAAATTTGTGACACCAATTGATAGCAAAGTAATTATTCTAAAATCTCAACACAATCCTGGAAATTATTAATGAAATAACATTTATAAGCTTACGTTTTTTATCGACGTCTTTTATATCGTAAAAAGTTTGGCATCTTGTGACTAGTCAGTTGTGGAAACTTTTTTCACCTGAAACAGACCACAAGGGACTTACTCCTATTGAAAGATATTTGCTTTTCAGGCAGTTTTATTTCCTCAAAAGTTGGATTAAAAGCAAAACATTCAAAGAACGTCGAAAAAACGACTCTTACTTACCGAGATTGCAGGCCCGTTCGTCCGTTCGTCTTTTTCACATGGCTTGCGACCACGATATCACGGTCAGTGGTAGTCTTTGTGAACATGCGTAGTATAGCTCTGGCGATTGCTCGAAAATTGAATTTTTCTAAACAGACTCTGGAATTCTTTAGGAAAAACACGAATTTTATGGAGAATGGTTTGTGAAGAACCCATTAGGGTAAGTCAAGAGGTATTCAAGAAGCGTCAGACATTTTTTTGAGTCATTTGATTGAGGCATTTATCAAAAATCCCTCAAGTTTTTGACAGTTGAATTTGAAGTCATCACAAAAGGCGGGATGTCTGAAGCCAAACGAATATTCCATTCAAACAGTGTTTTTTAATTAAATCATTTATCTGTCTTGTTGATTCATTGAAAATTTACTTCACATGTTAAAGAAAGTAAAATATTTTACAGTGTTGGTTTATAGTTTTATGATAATCAGATAATCTGACTTTAACATCAAACCCTGGGGAACAAGACAAAATATTGTTACACAGAATTCGTTTCTAAAGCTCTATTGCAGATGTTTATTGTTTAAGAATAGCATTTTTGTGTAGTATTTTATTTCTTTGCACAGGTTGTTTAACCTACTCATTTCTATAATTTATTTGCTTCCAAATATGTCTGTCCATCAAAAATTATTTTACATGTTCTCTATATTAACAAAACACAATAATATTTCAGACATATTCAACAAGGTTTAATGGAAATCCATAACACTGTACCAAAAGAGAGTGCCTACCTTACAATTTTATACTCAGTGCTACAAATTTCCACTGTGTAGTTCCAGACAGTGTCCATACCCCCCACAGAGGGATTTAATTTGGGACATAATCAAAGAGTAATTAATAGCTTGCTGAAATTTCCATTTTGTCTTGAGCAGAAGTTGCTTGCAAACACATTCACAAAAGTGCTTTTGACCACATGTAGGGACCATGAATTTTGACCAAAAAGGCTCAGTTTTGCAAGAAAGAGACATGGACAAGGGATATTGTCAAATAATTTTGCTGGGGGTGCTGTCTAAGATGTAAAATTTTGAAAGTGAATTGCAATAATTCCACGATCTCAAAGTTCACGTGAATGGCGTTGAAAATGTTGTTCAACGAAATCTACACGTGTGGAATGATCAAAACAATTTGGCAATCGGTTGAGTTATGACTTTGGAATAAAGTCAAAATATTGTATTGACATCTCTCATCATTCAATAACCCAAAATTTGGATTTTGAATGCAATGATTAGCTTTCTCGGAATCACAGTCTGCCTTTTATACTTTAAACTGTTGGATGGCTCTGGGGTTTTTTTTTTAGACAAAAGGACTCTACTAGTTCACTTGCTAGTTTTCAATTGTATTTCTAACATATTCTTTAACTACAGGCATCTATATGGCATGCCCTGCACCATTATGCCTACAAAGATGCAATATTTTTAGCTGAGAGATTATATTCTGAAGGTAGGTGCACTTAATAATGCTTTTCATAAATGCATTTCACATTGCTGGATTGCAGATGATGTCATCATGGATGAACTCAGAACTTAGAAGAAGATGAAAAGAACTTGAACTTTCAATCAAAACATGCATAGTTTAATATTTAGTAATATAGATGGCAGTTTTGGCACTTTTATCCAATGGATAAAAAGTTATTAAACAATCTACCTAACCACAACCTACCTAACTCTTATCCAAGCTTTGTGTAACACAATCACGCCACCTGGATGAATTTGTTCTGCTAGATAAAGATTTATCCAGTGGATAGTCTTAATCCAAGGGTCATGCAACTGGGACTAGAACAGCACTTGCAAAAAGTGTCTAAGTTTGAATTTGGAACCAAACATAACTATACCAGTTCGGTATACTTAACTAACTGTAATATTGACTCCAGAGCTAATACGGAGCATGTGTTGGCATACACTTATTTCAAAAATTGTTGTCTCAAGTCAAGCAACATGCATCAAGCAAAGACCAAAATGAATGCTGGTTTTATGGTGGTAATGTATTCAAATCACACTTGTTGTCAACAGAATAAAGTGCAATATAGTAACAAGCACATGAAAATGACCATATTTTGTAATTAGTTCTATAAAAACAAGTGTGATTTGAATACATTACCATTATAAAACCAGCATTCATTTCAGACTTGGCTTGACGCTCGTAGCTTGACTTGAGACAACAATTTTTGAAATAAGTGTATATTGAATAAATTATAGATAAGTCATGTCATGCTATTGATTTATTTATGTGGTTATTCCAACAGTTAATACTGGAGACACTTTACACCTGTTAGCAACATGTTACTACCAAGGTGGAATGGTACAAAATGCTTACTCATTGTTACAAAGCAAGGGATGTCTTACTCCTTTATGTAGAATTCTTTTCGCTAAGTGCTGCTTTCAACTAGACAAGTACGTACTTTATTAAACAATATGTAAAGATTCTATTATATGCTCAATTTGTTTTTCTAAATAACATTGTTCTGTATTACCAGTGACTGTGGTGGTCAAGAATTGGTGTCAGTCACTGAGATTGTTTTATTTTGAATAATTAATTAATTTACTTTTTCATGAGCAAAGTATTTTTTTAGAAAATTTTGTCTCACACCTCAAAAAACTAGAAGATAATGGCTCTAACATTCTTTGAAGCTCATAAATACTTGCACATAGACTAATTTATTTTTCTATAACCTATTGCAGGCTGGCTGAAGGGGAAATGGCTTTGACTGGTGGATGTCTTACAAATGGAAAACCTATAGAAACTATAGCTAGTGAATTTGGTAATTCTGCAGGATATGCTCTAGCTATGCTAGGCCAGATATGCAGGTTAGTTTCAAATAATAGAGTGGTTTTTATAGAGCGGTTTTCATATGAGTGGGAAACGGTACGGTCCGTACCATGACCGTGTCAGTACCGTAATTTCTATAAAAACATTCAAAAATTCTGGCGTGACCGTGCCGTAACTGTACCGTGCGGTGATAATACTGTTTCCCAGTCATATGAAAACCGCTCTATGAGTGGGGAACTTACTGTGCCATATGGTGAATGTGTCAGTGTCATGATGTCTGGAAAAACAGTTGAAATTCCTGCCATAACCATCCTGTGCTATTTTCCAGTCATACCAAATCTGCTCTATAATCTATTACGGTGGAACCCTTTTGAGGAATAATTGTCCAGATTTGATGGAATTTCTCTTATGGACACGAGAGGCCCAAAGAAAATGTCTATAATACAGAGTGTTTATTTTCATGGAGATTCCATTTACAAGGAATTCTATGAAGATTCCAGCTATTGGGGCATGGAATTCTGTCCATTATTGACAGATGTCCACAATGAGAGGTTTCACTCTATCTGGTGTTTTTTACACTGACAGAATGCAAATCTCACATTTTACTTTTTGATAACTTGCTTATTAAGTAAAGTAAAGTAAAGTGAAGCCACCATATTTTATGTCTTGATAACTCGTGACAATAATTTGAGTAACTGATAAACTTGAGGTCAACGGTGTGTTCATTTTACTCCCTCTCCATCAGTGCTCCATTTTAAGAGTATTTAAGGCTACTTAAAGCAACACAGAATGGAAAGAAGTCGAAACAAGGGTGTGAGATCTGGGGATCAAACTCTGGACCTCTTGCATTGAAGGCTGTGCACTAACCAACTGCCATCCTTGCTCCTCCTATTGATTGCTCCACTATGTTAAATAATCAACCTTTAACTTTCATTGTTTAAATACAAGAGTAGCAGATGTACTTACATAAATGATAATTTAAGTACATAAACATTATACATCAGTAATATGTTACTAAATAAGTCATTCAAAATTTCTATTATGACAGAAAATCAGACCAGACCAAGAGAGCCATAGAATGTTTTAAAAGCAGTCTCAAGTACAACCCATGTCTATGGAGTTCCTTTGAAGCCCTCTGTAATTTAGGTAAAATGCATAATTTTGGTAATCAAATTGTAGACAGCACTTAAATAAAGTCAAAGGAAAATAGTTCTATTGGGAAATATTCACTGTTGGCTAGTTTGTGGTGATCTAAGCAAGAGGTTCTTATTCATTTATTTAAACTCTGTTCATTTCCAGCTATGATCTCTAAACTCTTGTTCAAATGACTTTATTAATTTTGTACTGCATAGTTCTGTTTTAATTTACTGATTTTTTGCCTTTGTTTCAGGTGAAAAGCCTGACCCCTCAGAATATTTTAAAGCCTCTGCCTGCCCCAAGATTTTTACTTCGCTTACAAATAGAGAAAGTATGACAACTGGTTTGTCTACTGCTACAACAGGAACAACATCCAATGTAAATAACAAACGACAAGCAGAGGAATATATTGCTACAGAAAATCTTGACCCTTCACAGAACAACAGCCCTTCATTTAGCAGTACCACCACACCAGGGGCAGATATATCAGATAATAGTGGATTCTTAGTACCACCCACACCCATGAGCTCTATAAGTGAAAACCGAGTGAGAGCAAGAGTAGGGAGAAACTTACTTGGAGGTAATCAGTCATCAAGTCCACTTACTGCAAGGTAAGTTGGTAGAATCTTGTGGAAATTGTTGTTGTTGTTGTTGTTGTTGTTGGACGTTACAGTGATTTCCACTTGAATGTACTATGCACCTATTTATTTGTTGATTTCAAGACATTTAAAAAGTGTGATTGAACCATTAAATGTGTTTGTTAGGTGAGCCCAACTTCACTCAATCATTTGATTAAGGTTTCACTGTGTTTAACTGTGAGAACAGTTTGATAATCCAAACATACTTATTATTGTTGAACATTTTAAAATTAGTGTAAAGTGGACATAAGTGGAAATAATAACATTAATGTACATTGTATGTAGGGTTATGTACTAGCTACTAGGGGATGGAAATGGGTGAGTTGGAATCTCAAAAGATGGCAACTGGTGGAAGAATGATTTCAAGATGGATGTTTACTATAATTATATAGTTTTATTTATTTCACAGCTTTGGAGTATTACCTTCAGATACACCAATAGATAATATGAATTTCATATCATACATGACACCATCTCCTGCAGTCAATGCTACCAATGAATTGCATACTGGTCATACACCAAAAGCTCCTGTCAAAAAGGTAAGAGTTGGTGTGGATTTTGGTGGGATCCCTGTGGACACAGGAACCCCAACTTGGAATTTATAGAAAAATAATTTTAGGGTTCCAAAATATTTGTGCACTTATAAAATAGTGAGCCTTACATTGCTAAGGAAGGTAACAGTTTCATTATATTTTTTGCAGGGTGTCAGAAGAAATGATACTGCATCCACTAAAACATCATCTGCAACTACAACGCAGACTTCTACTTCGTCTTCACTAATTCTTACTCGAGCCTCTCCACAAACTTCATCTAGTCAATCTATCCTGGCATCTCCAGGGAAGAAGACAGTACGCCGTAGCACTAGGTTGTTTACTATGTCTTCTAGTTCATCAGAAGAAATTGGTTCAGTAAGTAAAGCATTTTAGTTACTGAAAACTTCACTGGCGATCTCATTGATTCATGATAATAATGTGAATTTGAATTTACTGTGTAGGATATAAAGAAGTTAAGAAGCACAAGAACAAGTACAGTAAGAAAGGTATTTAGAGGGGCACCCCTGGGTCCACTACCGACTGTCCATTTTAAAACGGGTGTCTGTTGTATAAAGATGGTTACAGTGAAACAGGGTTTTGTTATAGAGGGACCAGCAATTGATGAGAGAGGTGTTAGTCTTATTAAGGTGTCCATTAGGAGATAGTTCACTTTGTATTTGAATTAAGGGTTTCTTGCTGGTGTTGCAGAAGCAGTGTAAAAGACCTGTGATCAATCTAACTTGGAAATCAAAGACCATCCAATAATGATTATTAGCATGTAGACCCATGATAGGAAAATCTTGTAAAGCCAAGTAATGACTCAGATGATAGCATCCAAATTCATGATAGTCATACTTTCATAATCAGCCAAAAGGAAAATCACATTAATTAAATAATGCATTTTGACATTTTCTCAGACTCGTCGTCAAACAAGAAGTAGTTGTCAGCAACCATTAGGACCTTGTGTTTCTAATGTGATACAGGGAGAATCATCTTCTGTACAACAAGATAAACCTGTAATAAAGGCATCACCATCAAGCTATGGAATGGGTGAGTACTTGGAGAAATACAGAATCATTTTCGTATGAGTGGGAAACTTACCGTACCGTACTGTAACTGTACCAGTATCATAGTTTCTATAAAAACATTTGAAATTCCTGCTGTAACTGTATCGTATCGTATTGTAAAGTGTTCCCACTCATATGAAAACCACTCTAAATACACTGTAGGAACAATTGAGTATTATGCATAGTGAAATGCTTTAATGTCTTCCAGAGGGATTGATGTCACTACTACGTCAACTAGGAACAGCCTATCAAAAACTCTGTTCTTATGAGTGTAAGCAGGCCATAGAGCTGTTTTCTGCACTACCACCTCACCAATACAACACAGGATGGGTCCTTGCACAAGTTGGTCATGCTTATTTTGAAATTGCTGAATACCAGATGGTAAGTAAGTTTATGTTGTGTGGTAGTTACTAGTATGTTTGGAGTTTGTTCTTGAAATCAAATTTGATTAAGACCTGACTGTAGCAAATGTACCAACTGGCATCCAGTGATGTTTAATTTCAATTGATTTTTAAAACTTGCCAATTTGTACTTTACTCTTTTATTCATAGGCAGAAAAGATTTTTTCAGAAGTTCAGAGGATAGACCCTAAAAGATTAGAAGGTACAGTTAAAAAAGCTTGATGATAAATTATTTTTTCTTTGCTATGTACCACATTTCCATCTGTAATCAGCAAAAACACTGTACATGTTGTTATCAAGAGTATAAGTTTTGATTTGATTGTGTTTAGGAATGGAGATTTACTCCACAACTCTTTGGCATCTTCAAAAGGAGGTAGCCTTATCAGCATTAGCACAGGACTTGACTGAGATTGATCGCTCATCTCCTCAGGTAAGCACCTCATTATTCCTCATTATTTCACCTCATCCACTAGAGCTGACTGTGAAAATAGCACCACATGGTCACGGGTTGGTTATGGCAGGAATTTCAAATATTTTTATAGACAACAGTACGGCACAGTCCATTTCACACTCATATGATATCTGCTCTAACATATCTGTTGTTATGTTTTACCAGGCGTGGTGTGCTACTGGCAACTGTTTTAGTCTTCACAAGGAGCATGATACAGCAATCAAATTCTTCCAGCGTGCTGTTCAAGTTGATCCTAACTTCACTTATGCTTATACCTTGCTTGGTCATGAGTATGTCTTGACAGAAGAACTCGACCGTGCAATGTCATGTTATAGAATGGCCATTAAAGCAGATCCAAGGCACTATAATGCATGGTGTGTTGTGGTTTCTATTTTGATTTTTCTACTTTTCCTGTCTCCATTTCCCTTCCTTTCACCTTCCTTTCAATTCTAATCCTTCCTTCACTTTTCCCTTCTCCCTCTCTTCTCTTTTATTTCCATTTTCTTCTCTCTCCTTTTCTCTTTTCACCCCTGTCTTTCTTCCTCCTAACCTTTATTCCCTGTTAAAGTTCATTTCAAGTACGTTTTCTCTTTTTTCAACCCTATTCATCTGATTTCACATTTTTCCTTTTCTCGTTTTTTTTCCTTTTTCCTTAGGTATGGCATAGGGATGATCTACTATAAGCAAGAGAAATTTAATTTGGCAGAAGTTCACTTTAGGAAAGCTCTTTCAATTAACCCCTCTAGTTCTGTTCTTTATTGCCATATAGGTGTGGTAAGTACCATCCATCAAGCATCTACAGTGTCCTTAAGTACTTTTAAGAGTCATTTAAAAATTAAACGTAATTTCTTAGCTTAGTAATTATCGTTTTCAGCCATTTACATATCATATATAATTATAAAGTCAATAATTCTTCCTACTGAGTAGTAGGTACACAATATCTTCAAATTCTAACTTTATCAATATTAGGATGTTATAAATTTTCATCATAGATTTTCATTTTTTATATTGTACTTCAGTATAGTTCTATAGCTTGTAATTTATTTGCTTAATGGATATTAACCCAGTTCCTGAATGGGCTACCCTGCTGAAATAAAATCTTATCTTACAGCATATTTTAAAGTTATTCTTCAATGTCTGGTGTTTCTTTCACAGTCATACAAAATCTGCATAAATATTAAGATAGAGTGCACGCCATATATCTGTGAAACAACTACTAACTACTTAGTGCATAATAGTGTTTAGTTATCAACTATTTTGTTATCCGATAACTAAGAACTCACTCAGGCATAAACTACACAAAGAAGGACAAAGACCACTAGATACCTTGCTATAATTGTTACTTGCACTGTTCTGCTTCAGTGATATCAACTAGTTTGTACATAATAGTGCAATAAGACAATACATATTAAGTTTTATTTCACGGATATATGGCATGCACTCTAATGCAGAAGTGCATTCAGTAATACATAGTGTTGACAGTGATATTAATTTTTTCATGTTTCCTCCAGGTCCTTCATGCCATGAAGAAGTCTGAAGCTGCCCTGGCAACAATCAACAAGGCAATGTCAATAGACCCTAAAAACCCATTATGTAAATTCCAGAGAGCATCAATTTTGTTTTCTATTGAAAAATATCAGGTAATCATATATAATGACTGACTGACCAACTGACTGACCAAATGAATGAGTAAAAGTTTTTGTTAATTTATGAATTATTAGAAAGCACTACAAGAACTTGAAGAATTAAAAAAGATTGTACCAAGAGAAGCTCTTGTATATTTCCTCATGGGAAAGGTAAGATTAGCTTTGAAAGTGGAAAACTTTTGGCACAACTGTGGACTCAACACTACCAGTATGCAGGTGTCGGCTGCATAGCACCATCTTTCATAGTCATAGTCACCCTTAGTTGTTATTCTGCTCTACTTTATCTTTACATTCATTTTTTTCCCTCTCATCTTTTTCCCTCTCATCCTTTCCCACTAGGTGTATAAAAAACTTGGACAGACTCATCTTGCACAGATGAATTTCTCATGGGCAATTGACCTTGACCCCAAGGGAGCCAACAATCAAATCAAGGATGCAATAGATAAGCGATATTTACCTGATGATGACGACAGTACAATGGGATTAGGGTGTAACGAGTCATCTATGGACCAATCAGGGGACTTACCTGATGAAGACGCCATGGGTTTAGAGGTGGATTCAGGAAGTAGTTCTAGTATGGTACTGTTTTAGAATCATCAATCAAATTAGGAACCAATTATTCATGTCAGAATCATTTCTGTACAGGCCATTTTTTATGCGCATAGTCAAGTTTCAATGTTGAAATTGTCAGAAAAAGAGTGTTGAAGTTAATGCTAAAGAATGTTCATCAGTTTATATAGTTTATCAAAATGGAGTTAAGAAAAATTTGGATACATCCGTTGCAGCAGATGTTGCAAAAAGTGCGAGAAAAGTTTGTAAATATGCATTGGCAGACAAATGACTAAAATGTTCCCCTGTATTATCTAACCTGTATCGTAAAAAGTGGCAATGAACATGGCAAACACCAGGCATCCAGTGTTATAATCTTGGATGGAAAAAAGTGCAGTCATAAATGTACAAAAACTTGCCTAAATCCCTGCAAACACGATGAAACTTTTCTTGGAACTTTCTCTGGAACATCGATCGAGTGCAACGCAGTTGCACCATGTATCCAAACGTGTTTGCGCTATGTTGCGCGCAACAGTTGCAGGTTTACAATTCAAGTTGAACTTCTTCAACGTTGCTTGCAATAGAGCAGTTTTCGTATGAGTGGGAAAATTACCGTACCGTACCGTAACCGTGTCAGTACCGTAATGTCTACAAAAATATTCTAAATTCCTGCCGTAACCGTATCGTGCACTGACTGTAACTGGTACGGTCAGTTTCCCACTCATACGAAAGCCGCTCTATTGTAGGGATGGACACACGTTGCAACGCATGGTTACACGCAGAAAATGTTGAGTTATGTTTCTCGAGAGACCCGAGATCTTTGCGGGTCCGTTAACTTACTCGATAAAGTTTACGGGTGTTCCTTGAAACGTTTTCAATTTCTATGGTTTTACAGGAGGGTTTACGGGTGCACGCGTACTAACTCCCGTAATTTTTCCCGTAAATTAAAGGGCCTGTAAAGTTATCGGGTCTTTGGAGAAACGGGCTTGTGATCTGAAATATTGTTTAAAGTCGTTGGAGTTTAATATTGTAACAGCTGAAATTTTAATTAGAGCAGATTTCGTATGAGTGTGAAACGGCGGAACGCGCCGTGCTATGACCGTGTCAGTAACGTGTTGTCTATAAAATCATTCGAAATTCCTGCCGTAACCGTGCCGTAACCGTGCCGTGACCGTGCGACGCCGATTTCACAGTCATACGAAATTCACTCTATACCAGCAGTGGCGTAGCTACCATTAGAGTCGATTTCGTATGACTGTGAAAACAGCACCGCACGGTCACGGCACGGTCACGGCAGGAATCTCAAATGTTTTTATAGATATCACGGCACTGACACGGTCACAGCACGGCGCGGTCCGTTTCACACTCATACGAAATTTGCTCTAGCACACATGCGCTTACCTCGAAAGCAGGGCAAACTAGCAAACTATTGATTAGCAGGAGAAATCGGGATGAAATTCTCTGCATCGAGATGACTTTTCGCTAACTATCCGTACCTCCAAAAATTCCTGGCGACGCCATAGTAGTTCTGTCACTGTTTAAAGGGAGCATCTTTTATGCTGTTGTGAGTCGATTTTTGAAATTCTTTCTAGGGGGAAATGAATCATTTATGAAAATTTTAATTTTTCTAAAAATTGAATTGTTGAGAAAATCAAATACAGTTTGTTTAAATAGCAAATTATTACCATGTATTATTCTTATTAAATTATATTTTCTACCCAGCGTTGACATTTTTCTCTTTATATTTTAGCTTCGTTTTTTCAAGGAGTCGATGCAGCCTTTTCCCCTAACGTTGTGCGCAACAACGATTTTTGGACGGCGTAACGTTGTATTTGTCATTGTTCCTTGAACATCGAGGTTTTGCAACGTTGCGCATCGTGAAGCGAATAAATAACCATGGCTAAAACGATTTGAGGTATTTGGCCTTAGTCTCGAACGTAGCCACAGTTTGGTCGTGACGACAAACTGCGTACTTAGAATGTGACTATCAAGCCAGTGACGCGCTACAAGAACATTGTACTCTCTAAAATCTTTTACGTAAAGCGTTTTACTTGCATTGGGTCTTGGTACTCGAGGGGTTTGGCAATCAACTTATTCTTTAAGACACCCTAGAATTGAATCTTTTTTTTTTCAATCTAAGACGTAATGATCCCTGAAATATTAAAGAGTATGTCTCACTTAATAACTGTGCAAAAATTTAGAAAGTTCCAATGAAAATCAGCAGAGATATGAATTTTTGAAATTTGCTAATTTTACAGACAAATGTATGTCTGGAGGTATAGCATATACCCCAGCCATACATTTCCTGTAAAATTTCACAATTTGAAAAATTAACATTTTCATTCGCCACCCTTTTCCTTGGCACACTACATGCTAGTTATCGCGCTTTTCATCGAATGAGCTTTTATCATGTAATTCCAAAAGTCCACCTTCACCACGAACGTTTCGCTCCTTTATCTACGAGGCTGCCTTTCTCCACTCAGAATGAACCAACAAAATGTTACATTATAAACTTTATTCAATAGTTTGTCTTACAAAATGAAATAGTCATCTTTCTTTCACGGCTTAAATGACATTCTACCATAGTTGACGTACCAACTATGGTTGTACTCATCTCATGCGTAAGTTTGCACGTGTTGCTTTAGTGTTCTCCGCATCCGCTACGTAGGACACTAGTGAAAAACGTCTGTGCATGCGTGCATATTACGTTTTCTTAAGAAATGTGTGAGTTTTAGCTTGAAATGAAATGCTCGTGTCCTCGGTGTATACATAAAATTTCTCTTGTATACTTTTGTGAGACAAAGATATTGCATTAATGAAGACATTATGTGAATACTGGCCCTAAGTTTCAAAAATTGACATTTTGTGAAAAGCATTGTTGAAGGCAAGCGTAAAAGCGAAATTTGCACGAAGATGTGACTACGAGCATGCGCAGACGTTTTTCACTAGCGTCGCTATGTAGCGTAACGATATTGAAACGCAATGTTACAAAAAGAGAATATGCAAGGTCAGTTTTTATACCAATGCACCATTTGACGTACATTTAGTGAGTTTGATTCAAAATTAGCCATAAAATCTTTTTCACATTATAAGAATCAACATTATATATTTGTGTGACCATAAATTAGTAACAAGTCACACTTTAACAAGAAAAAATTCTAAAATGTTTTAACAAAAAATGTACAATTCACTGTACAATTTCATGCTTATTATTATTATAAAGCTTTCATTTTTAGTTTATCAATTGAATATTGAATATCTATGCACTCCAGGAAAATCAACATACAGACTCAGTAAGTTACTGTCCGACTCTGTATGTTGCAATTTCTTTTCTTTATGCATTATTCTAAATACTTTGAAATTTTTACAACTCCTCCTTCAAAGTTGTTTGATCAGTTTCATCTGTTTTGAGTTCTTTTTCATTTTCTTTTTCTGCTTGCTTGACTTCTTCTGCGTAATCTTCATCTTTTGCTGGTTCTTCAGCTGTTTCAGGTTCATCTGGTTTGATTGATTCATCTGGTTTAACTGTTTCATCTGGTTTTACAGGTTCATCTGGTTTTGCAGGTTCTTCAGGTTTAACTGGTTCATCTGGTTTAACTGGTTCATCTGGTTTGACTGGTTCATCAGGTTTAATTGGTTCATCAGGTTTTTCTGGCAAAGCATTGACGTTGTGTCTATATGGCTTAGGTGGGTCTTGCATGAAGAGAATAAAGTCTTCTGTGACTCTATCCCCATCATATTCCACAACAAACTCGCCATAATAGTAGTGCCTTAAAGTTGGATATCCATTTACATCCTCTTTGTCACACAGTCCTGAGAAGTTGAAATATTTTAAAATTTGTTACTGAATTAGATACAATGCAATGGGAATTTTAGATGAAGACAAACACCAAAAAGCTAACTTTTGATATTCATAATATTATCTCTCACAAAATTTGTCTGGTAATTGTTGAGATTGAACTTACTATTGTCTACAGTACAATCTACAGTAGCAAATATCTTGTTTGGTTTGGATTCAAAAACTTTGGCTGCCCTTTCATATTCTGGCTTGGCTTTCTTGCAGTGACCACACCCTGAAAAGAAATGTGTGCCATCACAACTCTATTATCATGGTTAGCCAATCAATAAACCCACAAGTAAACAAATGGATTTAGCAAGGTCAGGCAAGTGAAAGTGAATGAATAAATGTATAGTTAGCATTGTCAGTATATAGACCCATTTCACTAATTCTCTAACTCTAACTGGAGGTTAAAACAATGAAAAAGGTCAATTCTCAACATGAAAAAAGTTATCCATTCTCAACAGAGAGAACAGCATTTGTTTGGTCCTCCAATGATTGAACAAGTGAAATGGGTCTGTAGATATACACAATAACATACAAGCATTAATGCATTATGTAGTTCCAGGAAATATCCATATCCCACAATGGAGGGAATTTCATATTAGACCCTCCCTACCTGCCTGAATTTCCACTTTCACATCATTACATTGACCCCCTCACCCATCTGGAATTTCCAAACTAGACAAGTGGCAAACCTTTATATCATTGATACTCACATGGTGCAAAGAACATGACCAATACATGTTCGTTCTTTTTAATAAAGTCTGTGAATGTTTCTTGAGTGAGTCTTTTAATCAACTGTGGGACATGTACGTCTACGCCTTTCCCACTGCCTCCAGCATTCCTAGAATGATATACAAATAGTTTCATGAATGATACTAGTCAACTGTCCTAACACAATACAGTCCCTACAGCTTCTGACAGGCCATGATTTAGAACCCCTTAACCATGCAGGTTGACTGGGATTGGGACACTGGGTCAAGAGGTTTTGAGTTAAAAAGGTTAAATCTATGTGGGAATCATATTTAGACAGATAATGGTTTTACTGTTTATTCCAAGCTTTCTGACCTTCCATCCATCATTGAAAAACGTTTTTGGGTGCAGTTGTTTTAAAAGTAAAAAGGTTAACTTTAACGATAATTTCCATAGTTAACTTTAACGTTTTAAAAATCTAAAGAAAACCATATATTTTTACCCTGGGTTGGTGAGCTAAACTGCTTTCGAACAACTGAGCCAAGATCGGTAAAACAACAAAATCAATAGTACAAATTGGGCATTGGCTACTATGTGAAATAATGAAATTCATGCGAGGTATCAACACAGACAGAGTTCAATGTTTATTCCATTAAAACACTCACTTTCTCATAAAACGGATGAGATCTAATTTGCTCCTATCTCCATCATATTCTTTGTCTTCTTTGCCATCCCTAACCAAAAAAAACCCATTCCATTAGTGAACAATAACAAAATTGGTTATGGAACAAGAAATCTAGTGTTTTTGGTTTACTTATTTTACTTGTGACTTACCTGTACAACCTCACTGTATCCAATCATACAACACCAGGATGAAGACAGGCAATGGATTTATAAAAAATAGGACAATTAATTGAAATAAATAAGAAAAGCTATACATACACAAACAGACATTTATGAGGTGCCACTAGACGTCACAGCAGTAATATTATTGTCATGAGGTAATAGTTCTCTTGGTAAGATAAGTATGATTGCCTTAGCTACACATACCTGTAGGATATCCACTGATCTTTACTTGCCCTGCCACCTCTTTCTGTTTAGTGCAGTCAACAGCTGCTACCTTTGCACTTGGCTGTAATAAAAATGCAAAACATGTTTGAGAGGCTAAATAATAATTTGCCAAATGCAGTCTGGATAAATTTGAAAACATCTTTCCTTGCTATAGATGGGAAACTCAAGATTGCACTTTATAATTGTCGACTTCATATAACAAAATTAATGCTTTGTCTTTATTTGCTACTAATCAATGTTTTCTTTAACCTAAAGGTCATCAATAAATTGTAGTACATTCATCTCCTAGTTTCTCCTGAAAGCCCACAGAAGTTTATAATCAGTATTCTTTTGAAATTGGAACATTAAGACATTAATGACTGATTTGAAAAAAGATTTTATAACATATCTAATCTGTATAACATATCTGTACTTACATTCTCTTCATGTAGGACCTTGGCTGCTGCATAGTAATCGTTCTTCATAGCATTACAGTGACCACACCCTAACAGCCAAAATTGCATAGCAATATTATTGAGACATTATGAAGAGCACCATTAACATAGCCATTAACAACTGTTACATATAGGATAGAGAAAGCCTAGCTGTACTGTCAGGTAAATATTACACTGCTGCTTTGTATCAGCTTTCAGAAAAGTGTCTTAATTACACAGAGGACTAAACCATTAACTGTAGGACAGACTGCAGCAACAATTCCCTTGTGACTGCTTAAAGCAAAAGGTATTTGTCTCCAGACAACAGGTTCCATGATATTTGAAACTGGTTCAATTTTGTTTGTTGGGTCATAGGAACAACAAACAAATTTACAGGGTGATCCTGTGATCTACAACAACAACAACAACTATATTTTGCACAAATAGAACATTTCGTTTACAATGCCTCACAGTTATGTGTCATGCAACGAGACAGAGACATCTATGCTCCAAAGTCAGAATATTGAATTAGATCAAAACAGCCTTAAGACTAATCAGGATAACACAACATCAAATTAATGAGTACTTACATGGAGCAAAGAACATGACCAGTACATTGGAATGATTGGCCAGGAAATTCTTAAAAGTTTTATCAGTCAGGAAGACTACTTTAGAATCATCTTTACTCCAGTCTGCTGGAGGCTTTGGTGGCTTGGGCTTTTTAGGACTGAATATCAAAAATGACAAAAATTAGAAGGCGTAGCTAGCTAATATACTGTGTACATTGTGATCTGCAAGAGGCAGCAGCTAAAAGAGCTAGTGGTTCAATTGAGATCAATACAGCCATAGTATATGTGATACCAGAGCTTGAGAAAGACTTGGATAAGGAGAAGAAAATGTCCTTTGGGGTAAAAAGAGGCATTACCAAATGAGCTCACAAAGTGCTCAAGGACAAAAGTGGCTGTACTTTCTTCTTTCAGGAAATTATCAATAATGAACTTACTCTTTCATAAAGTTTCTTAAGGCTTCAGCAGTTCTTGCACCAGTATATTTGAATTGAAATTCTCCATTTCTAAAATAAGATGATAGGATGATTGAGACTGACATGTTAGTCTAAATTCATATTACACTTGTTAATTCTATCCCATTACTTTTTTTCTCTTCCCTTTCCCTTTAACACTTCTCTCTTGTGCCAAGATAGCATTCTTCCTCATTTTCCCTCTGATCAACCTTCTTTTCTCTCCTTCTTTTCCCCATTCCCATCCACTTTTTCTCAAACTTTTCTTTATTTAATATGTAAAATACAGAAATGAATAAACATGAATGTCTAACTATGACCATAAACACTCACTTGAAGTATTTTACTGTACAATATTATTTGTTGAAGAATGTCAGCAAAATGAAACAAAAAAAGAAATAAAAAACAAGATGTTAGAAGTGATTGGTCTGCAATTTCATGTACAATCATAAAGGGTTTCTGGTAAATAATAATGTTTATTACCATATACTTACAAGTTGGATAGCCTTTGACTTCATGTTTACTACAAACAGCTGTAGCTTCAGTACAATCAACTGCTGCAATGGCTCCTTCAATCTACAAGAGTGGCACTTCGGTTAATACATTCTATACAACAATAAATATCAATTGCACATAAAGAATTCCTGTTCCAGTAACATAGCAGTGCACAGCAGAGAGCTGTTATTAATCCTAGTTTTCATGAGCATCGGAAGCAGAAGCAGAAGCAACATACACAGACTCTGTGGTGATTTTTCACACCTAGGTATGAAATACAACACTGAGTCTGCTGTATATTGCTTCCACTTCTGCTTCCAGTTGTTCATGAAAATCAGGCTTTGATTCGGTACCTTCTTCTCAGTATTGACTTCTTTTGCAATCTCACCAAATGCAGGCTTTAGTTTTTGACAATGTGGGCACCCTATCAATGAAAATATCTTTAGTGCACATGAATGTCCATTTGATTGCCAAAGCCCCCAGGGAAATTAAGAGAACTGTATACTAGAGCATGTTTATCATGCAGATCGTGTTTCTTGAAGAGTCACAAAGCTGGGAATATTCAAGCAAACACAAACTATTAAATAAAAGCAGTGAGAATCAAGTAAAAAAGTACTTACATGGAGCATAAAACATGATTAGCAATGACGACTGGGACTTCGCAAAATCATTAAATGTTTCTTCATCTAAGTGAACAACATCTTTGTTCTCTGCAGCCCATGAACCTTCATTGGGTTCCTTCTCCTTTTTCTCTTCTTGCTTGGGTTTTGGTTTCTCTTTAGTACCAACACTTTTAATAGATTATTAATAGTCATTTCACAAAAGTGTCATCATATTTTAACACTCCAGGATATTTCATTTCAAACAATTAAAATTATAGATATTTCAAGTTTTCATTATATAAACAGAGACTCAATATCTCAGTTTAGAAACCTATTCGAACCCTGACTTGTTCCATGAGTTGCTTAGATACACCTATTTCAACAAACATTGTCGACAAAAGCCTATGCGACTCACCCGAAAGGAAGCATGGGTAAACATTACTAAAGCTATAAAACCTCACAAATATCCACACCATAATTCAACTTCAGCTTGCCATGACCTAATACATCAAAGAGCTTCATTTGCTGATGCTAAAATCAAGACCACAATGCGAAAAAGATAGTGAAATTTTGCAACTACCCATGCTCCTTTTCGGTCTAGTCGCGTAGGCTTGAGACCTCTCATACGACAACCTTTTTTGAAATAGGTGTATAAGATCCAATAATGAAGGAGCAAGGATGGCACTCCAAGGAGTAAGGATGGCACAGTTGGTTAGTGCGCGTCGGTGCGAGAGGTCCCTAGTTCGATCCCCAGATCTCACATACTTGTTTCGACTTCTTTCCTTTCTGTGTAGCTTTAATTAGCTTTAAATACCCTTAAAACAGAGCACTGATGGAAAGAGGGGGGTAGAATGAGCACACCGTCGGCTTCCTGGGAGACTAGCTTATAGCTTTGCTTGTAGCTAAAGGAACTTTCGACGTTAAATACAGAGCTTTACCTTTTACCTTATGAATCATTATCATTGGAAGTTCTGCTCACCTGCTCATAAAATCTACAAGATCCTGTTTTGTTCTTCCTCTGTCATATTCTCCAGCCAATTTTCCATTTCTAAGTAGCATTGAGAAAATATATGTGCATCAACAGATTAAATGAACAACACAATTAAAAGAAAATGAAACATTTCACAAGATCTTTTACCTAAAATGTTTTATTGTAGGAAATCCACTGATCTCAAACTTCTTGGCTGTCTTTCTGTGTTTTGTGCAGTCAACTGCTGCTAGAATGCCATTAATCTAGTAAATAAATTGCCAACAAAATGAGGTCTTAAATTCATAACTTTAAAATAATGTCAAAACAAATACTTGTTGTGATTTCTAGGGTACAAAAGGGTGTGACCCTTGCCATTCAAGGTATACAGCCTATTTTGCATTACCTTTTTGGAAACAATTTCATCAGCAGCTTCTGCATAATCTGGTTTCATAGCCTTACAATGACCACACCCTACAAAATCACAAACCATTCATGCTGTCAGGAAAATCTGACTCCCTCTATCTCCCCTGCATGACCAATATTTATTTTGGGGGGGGAGGGTTGAAGAAGAGGGTTGAAGAAGAGGCAAGGGGAAAAGGAAAGAAAGGATGCCCTTGAATTTTAGCAAACAGATACTTACAAGGAGCATAGAACATGACCAATACAGATTCATGTTCCTTGGTGAACCCCTCAAAGTCATCATCTGTCAAATGGTGTACATTGCTGGGTTCTTCACTCCATTCAGGTTCTGGAGGGGGAGGGGGTGGGCCTTCTCTAGGGTCATCCATAAATTTAATGAAATCTTTTGATGTTCTACCACCACTGTATTTAAAATCTTTCTTGCCATAGTTAAAATACCTAAATGTCGGATATCTGTTGAAGAACAAAGTATAGTTAGGATAGTTGATCTATCATTACACTTAGTCAATTCATAATTTGCACATCTCATGTATACTTAGATGAGGGTGTACATTACTATAAATGAGATACAGTACATGGAAAGTAACAGTATTTGAACTAGAGCTAAATTTCAGCTGTTCTTGGTGGAATCCCTTTAGTAAGAGCTTACCCCTTTACATCATACTGTTGGCAGACACCAACATGTTTGGTGCAGTCAACTCCAGCAAAAGCAATCTACAAGACAACGAAGGATATACATTGTTGATATTTTTCATTTTAACAACTGATTAATACATTGTACAACTGACCTTTGAGTTACTTTTATGGTGTTCAGCAGCAGTTACTACCTCTGGCTTAGCTTTTTTACAGTGACCACACCCTGTTGTGATGGATAGTAAAATTATTCTAAGACAAGCACTTTCCATCTTCAAGAGTTCTCATCTAATATTCAGTACAGTATGGTTTCATTTAAAACATTCATCACACAGGAAAGTGATGATAATCACAATGGAAGGCTGTAGAGTTGATAATTTACATGATTGTACTATATTGTATTTCAATGATGACATGTTCTTAACAGCATTATAATAATGCATATTAGTGTGTGATTTCAAATAGTTTTATTTAAAGTACTTACATGGAGCATAAAACATGACTAAAACATGCTTCTTCTTTTTCAGGGTATTTTTAAAGTTTTCATCAGTCAGGTGCAAGACATCATGTGCAACATCACTCCATTCTGGATCAGGGGGAGGTGGTGGTGGTGGCTCTTTGGGACTGGGAAGTAAATAAGATATAAATCAAGTACAAAACAAGCTTAAATATGAATCAAATTTGTCTGAGCGGAAATAGGAACGATAGCTGACTTTTGAAAAATACTTCACAAAGGAATCAAGACAAGGCTGCGTGCAAAAAGCTTAATAGTCATCTGCAACACGACAAAAGTTTTCTAGCTTTATACATTTAGCCTAGCTGTAATTCCTTTGGATGTGACAGGTGAAGCATATATCTTGGAACTGGAATATTGAAGAAGATAATTTTACAGATTTAAATCAAATTCCAAGTTTTCACTGAGAGATACATGATACATGTACATGAATTTGTACTAAGAAAAAGAAAGCTTTGATCCAAAGTAACTTTATACTTGCAAGGGCCCTTTCCCTTCAAATATTTGTTGTGAGGAACTTACTCTTTCATAAAAGATACTATGTTATCAGCTTTTCTTTCATTGAAGTCAAAGGCAAGTTTACCATCCCTGAAAAAATATACCATTTGGGTTAATGAATGCACCTGCAACCTTCCATTGTCTGAAGGAAAATTAAGCTCTAAAAGAAACTATACTTACTTGAAATATTTCACTATAAGGGAATACAAAGGGACAATGTTAGTAATAGCAAAATTTTATCAAAACCCTGCGACAATCCCTGCTGATATTAAAGTTATCTTAATTCCAATACAAGTGTACAGCAGAATGACATAATATACCTGTAGGATATCCCTCCACTTTGTATTTTTTGCCTAGTGCTGTTTCCTTTGTTGCATCTATTGCAGCAAGGGCTCCTGTAATCTTGAAAATCAAATAATATAAATTTTATCAAAAAACTATTCACGACAATAACTTTGAAAACTTGGAATTTACAAAAATTACAAATTTTAAGTTAAAAGTATGTTTTACCCCTTCATCTTTAAGAGTCTTTGCTGCTTCAGTATATTCTGGTTTCATTTGTTTACAGTGGCCACACCCTATCATAAGAGAATGTATGTACAGCTTGATTTATTTTCCTAGTAACAAATTTATCATTCTCTATCTCATCTGTAAGTGAACACAAGGTAGTTCCATACTTGCATTAGAAAGGCTGGAATAATACTACGTTGTGAATTAATAGGGCTTAGTTAGACTACGTTTTAGCCACTGCAGTACTGCAGCACTGTCTAGTACTTACATGGAGCATAAAACATAACCAGTACAGAAGGGTTCTTTTCCATGAATTCATCAAATGTACTATCTGTAAGATGGACAACATCACTGGGTACATCACTCCACTGCTCTTCTTCTTTTTCTTTAGGTGGTGGAGCTGAGGGTCTATAAAGAGAAAAGTGGTCTTTTCAAAAGTGTTCACTGAAGATTCTTAATAAATAATAACCAACTATTATTGGCTTACTTTTTCAGCCATTCAATCAGAGCATCCTTCTCATACTTCCCAGAATATCTGTATTTTTCATCCCCTTTCCTGAATAAAATGGATAAATACAGCAGCTTAGACTCCACACATTAGAATATTTTATAATGCAACAATACAATGTGAGAGATGCCACTTACTGGAAGTAGATAATTGTTGGAAATCCAGTGATATTATATTTCACTCTAACACTGTAACCTTCTTGAGTATCAACATCCATACCAGCTAAGACCTACAGGGATATAGCAAGCCTTATAGGTCAGTGGACAATGTTTTCCAGATATTCTTAGGGGCAGATTGTTCAAAGGATTGTGGATTGCCCCACCCATTTTCCAGCAAAATCAATAATAATTTGTGATGTTTCACCATATGTTGTTTTGTTTTGTTGTTGTCTTTTTTCTCCTCATCTTTTCTCTAGCTGTTTTTTTTTTTCTTTTCCCTTTTTTTCCCTTGCCTAGCTTATGGTAGTAGAAATGGCTAGTCTATTGAAGATTTTTATTAAGAGTTATAGTCATTTAGAAGTTGATAGGAGCATTCAGCCATCAGCCACCTTAATAATCTTTAAATGTGTAGTTTTAAACTAATGAGTAAAGTTGGGTGTAAGCTTTTTATATCATTCTTAATAAACAAGAAATCAAGCTACAAACCACTTCATTTTTGATGTCTGTTGCTGCTAATGCAAATTCTGGCTTAAATCTTTTACAAAAACCACACCCTAGTAAATGAAATAACAAGACAAACAATGGTTTACAAATTTCTTTTTTTGGAACATTCTATCCACAGTCTGTGCCATTTATCCCTTCCTAACATTGGAGTTCTGTTATATTGCATGAGTTTGCCATATATCTCTGGTGAATTTGTGATTATTTACAGTCAAATGGAATCTCTAAGTCACACAAAATAAATATATCAATGGATGAATGCAAAATGAAATGCATAATTTATGAATGAATGAATGAACGAATGAATTAATGAATGAATGAAAAAAATGAATGAATGAATGGAAAGGGATGAATAAAATTGATAAATATAAGAATGCATAAATTGGAAAGATGGATAAAAGGAAGGATGGATAAAATCTAGTTACTTACATGGTGCATAAAACATAACAAGGACAGGCTTCTTTTCTTTGGTAAGCAATTTATGCAGTTGCTGGAAAAAAAAACAGAGTTATACTTTTATTAATTTTATTTCTTCATAAAACTTGCTCCAATAAATAATTCAGTCACCCTGAGTTTATTGCACGTCATTTTTAGGGTGGGATCCCAGGACAGTGTATCCCCCCTATAATATAGATAAATTAACACAAACTTTCATGGCCACTAAATATAAGTGTCCACACAAATAATGATGTGTATTCATGACCTACCGGTGCTGTCTCAATATGGCTAACATCATGTGCTCCTGGTTCTTCTTCCCAAGGAGAATCACCCGTAGGGTCATTCATAAATTTCATCATAGACTAATAAATATATTAACAAGATTTTAATACAAATATGCATGAGACTACATCATAGCATGGGATATGTTGGTCACAAAATCACATATTATAATATAATATGTATTAACCAACACATCCCATTATATTTATTGACTGAGTGGGAGGGCCAGATGGGAAAATATGTGGCTCGAGGTTATGCAATACAGACCAAGTGCAGCGAGGTCTGTACAAATGACCAAGAGCAAAATATTTTTCGTTCGGCCCAATCTGACTCAGACAATAAGCATTTTATCATATGATAGTTTTTATCACCATTTTATTCATATTTTTGGTGCACGTAGGTCTGGGTCCAGATACACTTTTTTCTTGACCACCTTCAAAAAACCATCTGGCCCTGCTCACATCACTTTTTCTTAAGGTTTTCTTAAAGAGAGTGTACAGGGCCAAATATGGGTCATATGATAACAGGTTTTCATACTGTGTAATTTATGTGCTGGATACTGTGGTTTTTCACAGTCACAAGATACTCATTGTTCATTTTAATTTCTGGATGATTACCATTGTTTAATTACCTTGAAAGTATATTTTCTATCATAATCTTTATTAAAGTCCCCATCTCTACACAATAGAGAGAGAATGTTAAATCATATACAAAGTTTTAAGTCATTAATGAAATCGGTCTTATCATTTTATAGATACTTACTTAAAATGCTTTAATATATTGGGCTTTGGGGATACTTTGAGTTTCTTGCAGAGCTTTTTACTCTCTCTGAAATTGGTTCAAAGCAAAAAATTATTGAATAATAAATGTAATATAATTAATCTCTTCAGGACTTGAATAATATCCCACTCTCAATGACTTGATTTGTTGTTCTATTTTATTATAAAGTTATATTTTTTTATAAATTTCAAAAACTATACTGAATGAATATAAAAATACTATAAATAACATCTTAGAATCACAGAAAACTGTGAAGCAAATAATCAGTGGAAACTAAAATAAACTCAAGCCCAACCAAAAATAATGTATAATAAATTTATGAATTGCTGATGAGTCTATGTGTTATTGTAAGTCTTTCTCTGCTAATTAGTCTTGTATCCATAGCAACTGTTTTTCCTCTTGCTATGTTTGTTAAGGTAATTCCGTAGTTTTGCAGTGCGCATCTCTACTGCGCATAGCATAGTTCAGCCTATTTTGATTTTTTCGATTGTAAAAGATATATATTTGACTTAAAATGATGCAAGCTTTAGTCTTATGAAATTTTTAACAGTAGACACGCTCTAAGAGGCGCTATAGTGGTTACTCGCCTTAGTCCTCTTCGGTCCCAGGCTGTTTACGACGTCTTGTTTCACACTTTAGCGCGTCGTAACGCGGAAACGAGCACGGGCACCTATTCTTTTTATTTTTGCAAATCAACGGTAATAAGGTTCTCTATCATATATATGATTATAGTCAAGATTCCATTTCCAGTTTTTTAGATATTTTCCAAAACGTGCGGTCGGAAGGTGCCTTCACGCTGCTTCGAGGGCACGTACTATCAACCAATTTTACCTTCTTTCTTGTAGCAAACGCATTTTTACAACAATTTATTGCATCATAATACTAGGCTATTGCTCAAAGAGAGAAAATGAGCTCATATTAGTCAGCTAGCACTGCTCAGGTTCAAGAAATTAATTATTTTTGACGCGATTGTGATTTTCGAATCTTGAGCCCTCAAGACACAAAAGATGGTGTACTTTAAAGCAATCTAGCGCAAAAACGGCTACGGTGACCCCCATTTTTCATTTCATTTTTGAGATAAGCAACTCAAAAATTATTACTGTGTGAAGTTTTATGAGAATTCCATTTCTAGTTTTATTTCTACGGAATTACCTTAAAGCTTATCCCATTCAATAATCACATGACTGAAAATGTTTAAATTGCATTTTGTTTCAGTTTCAAAGTTTGATCAATATCAGTACAATTGATAGTTATGTAACATTATATATTGGGTGTAAGATGGCTCCTTGGAGATTTCTATAAATATAATGATTTATAAAAAGGTGAATGTTGTTGAATATTCTATTGTTGACTCAAGCTTTAAGATTGTAATCAAATACCAAAATCATTTCCATCAATACAGAAGCCTACATTTACAAATAGATTAGATTTTTAAGAACATGTATGGCAAAACTTTTTCAATTAATGTACTACATGCTTTTAGGGAAAGCTTTTGGTATTGTTCTGTCAGACAGGAACAAATAAATAATCCCAGTATAGGCTTATTGCCATGGTTACCATGATTAACCAGCTGACATTGGCACACCTGCTCTCCAATCACAATACCCATTTATTACAAATTTGTCCATGTACGTCATATTTAAGCCATGGGGATCATAATTTGAATACTACATACCCACAATCTACAAAGGCTACTGTGCCTTTTCCTTTGACCTCTTTAGCTATATTACCAAGTAGTTCAAAATAGGTCGAGGCACTTTTTTCTGAAGTAAAAACACAACAAATAAAATGAGAAAAGAGAACTGCTTTTTCGTATAAAATTAAGAGACAAGACAGCATCCGTTGGTGTCTCAATTTCCTGATATTAGTGACGACTTTTTTACTTTCGACAATCATTAGTGGGAAGTGGAAATTGGCACCGAAACTAACAAACTTTGCAAATCGCGATACCAATTTGGATTTCTATTACGGTATTTGCAAATGATAAATTCCCTCTCAGACTCGATATGATTTGCGAAGTAAATTGGTAAAACAATAATTTGAAGCGATTACTATTACTAAAAGAAACAGTGGGAGAAGGAGAAAATAATAGATTATTTCTCAAGACCATTATCAAGCAACAAAAGAAAAAGGTAAACTGGTGTACATGTCGACTTACCATTTTTACTAAATAAAACTAATAAATTTGTATGAGTTCTCTGCAGCTTTTTGAAAGGCTTTATATCATTTACATCTACAATATAGCGTCTATTACTGGATTTTTTAGCTTGAACTTGAACTACGACGAACTGCTGCAACTGAATCAAAACAATTTACGGTTGGGTGCAGTTGGCACGACAAGCAAAAGCTCAGTCACGTTCAAGCAACGACTAAAGAGGTCAAGAAATCAGTATTACTTACCACTACAACGACAAATAAAATGCACAGTAGCTGAAGCCCCAGCTGTTGCATTTTTGATGGAACAAAAGAGTGTAAAATCAACTAAGGTTAAAGGGATTTGTTAGACAGTAAACCCGCCACAAAGACCCGATTGTGCCACGTGTGACTAACTGCAGGGAAGTATGTAGGGATTCCTGCGCTGAAAACCTGTTGATTTGTTTTGATTGGCTGATTGAAATGTCTAGTCCAATCAAATCACGACTTGGTACATCCTAGATTATATTTTCTAACAACGTTTTTGATTGGTCATACAATGTAACATCTGCCCAATCATAAACGTTGTTAGAAACAGGTACAACTTTTGAGTTTATTATTTCCAAGATGGCGGACGAACAGAGCGTTGTTGGAAGTACCTTCCGTTCAGCTTCGTACAATGTCATTTTACAAGTTAGTTTTAGGATTTTAACGTTTGTAATGAATGGAGTTCTTCTTCGTTATACCAGCAGGGATATGCTTGGCGTGGTGAATGTCAGGCTAATGCTTTTGCAGCAAACGATCATCTTTGTTTCAAGAGAGGCTTTCCGTAAAGCTTGTCTCAGCAAATCTACAGACAAGCGTTGGCCACAAGTCATAAATCTGCTGTGGTGCGTCTTTCCCATTGGAGCAGTAATCTCACTCATTCTTGGATATATATGGATGTACTTCCTAGAAAAACCAGACCCTTCAATGGTTGCCGGATATCCCCTCGGGGTTGTAGTTTTTGCTGCCACTGGAGCACTGGAGTTGCTTTCCGAACAACTTTGGGTCATCTCCCAAGTTTTCCTCTTTTTTCGCCTCAAAGTCGTCATTGAAGGAATCGCAAACTTTTCACGATGTTTTCTCACTGTGTTCTTGGTGATTTGTTTTCCAAACTTGGGGATCATCTCATTCTGCCTAGCTCAAGTTTCATTCTCTGTACTATCGGTAATATTGTATTACATGTACTTTATTCATCTAATTAGAAAAGGAGAGACTGATTCAATAAAGGACTTCCCATTGAAGTCTGTAAGAGACTTTTTCCCATCTGTTATTCCTAGTAAACCATTAATTAGCTGGGAAATGGCAAAACTCACTTGGAGTTTCTTCAAGCAATCATTACTCAAGAAGATACTAACAGAAGGAGAGAGGTTTATAATGACCATATTCAAGGTTCTTACTTTTGCTGAACAGGGTGTCTATGATGTAATTAATAACCTAGGTTCATTAGTTGCAAGATGTATCTTTATGCCCATTGAAGAAAGTTATTATACCTTTTTTGCTCACACATTAACTAGAGGTAAAACAGCAAGTCAACAACCTCCTGATGCTGCTAAAACAGCAGCTGAGGTACTTGAGGTTATATTGAGATTAATGGTGTTGATTGGTATTACAATACTAGTGTTTGGATATTCTTACTCATATTTGTTATTGGATATCTATGGTGGTGCTACCCTTAGCAGTGGTGAAGGTAGGTATTGAAATAGAAAACAAAAGAGTAGAAATCTGATTACTGGATTTTCAAGCAAATCTGGGTTACCTGTGGAATTTATACCACAGGAAACCCAAACATGGTATCAATATGTCAGTGTGTTGCCTCCCTAAGGATACTCAAAGGGGGTTCAGACTAGTATAGCATGTAATTTGAGTCAAATTAAAAAAAAACTTGGAGCCTTTTTTCACATTTGAAATGGTTAATTGCTCAACCTCTTGAAATTCACAAGAATCTTGCTTTTAAACTGATACAAATAAAATATATTCGGTATTAAAGTCACTGTCCACCATTACAAGGTTGTCGCCTCAGTGATGTCAAACCTATAGCTAATCCAGAGAGAGATCTTGTCACTGAAAAAAGTTTTAATTAGTTTTTCTTGGAGAAATTTAATATTTGTTAAAATGAATGACTCATTCAGGGTTGAAGATTTTGAACTGCTAGCCACAGAAGAAGATCTAGCCACATTTGGTTTGGCTTTATGGAGTGTCTGATGTCACCTACTATTGTCTTCTTTGAGTAACAACAGGTGACAACTGATCAATGGTGGACAAAGAAATAATTGCAAATTTCGACGGCTTTTATTATGGAAATGCATATGTTCAGGGGAGTTTATTTAGAGTATAAACATCACAACTAAAGTGGTTGAAGCGATTTTCTTTTATTTTACATTTTTGACTTGAATTACATACTGGTCCCCCTTTACCATTTTCATTTGGACATTGATGATGTCAATATTGTCTTTAATAAATATAGAATTTTTTGCATGTGCATAATATTGTTCTTTTCTTAACAGGTCCTAGCCTGCTTCGCTGGTATTGTATTTATGTCTTGATAATTGCTATTAATGGTATAACAGAATGCTTCATGTTTGCTGCAATGAGTAAGGATGAAGTTGACTCCTACAATTACAAAATGATGGTGTTTTCAGGCCTTTTCTTGATGGCCTCATGGTACCTTACAATATTTGGCAGCTCAGGATTTGTCATGGCAAATTGTTTGAATATGGTACTTAGAATCTTTCACAGGTAATGGTAACATAACTTTCTTACTTGACCACAAAGAGGCAATTGCTAACATTTCCATAAAAACTAAGGGGATGAGCTTGAAGGTTGCACTATCTAACGTCTAGTCCAGATGCTGGGCCCTCCTTTGCCGCTCCTCTTTTATATTTGGGCGACACAGGAAGCCCAAATAAAACAGAGGAGCGGCAAAGGAGGGCCCAGCGTCTGGACTAGAAACTGGTGCAGTGTGTTCATTATGTTCATTGATGTTTTCTTGATCAATGAGAATCAAACTCTAACAAAAGTATAACTGCTAAAGCATTTGACCAATAATTAATAGAAATAATAAATAGGGAAAAAATGGAGAATTTCATGCTGTTGTTTAAACTTTTCTTTTCGTTTCTCTTTTCCAGCTGTGTCTTCATCATCCAGTACTTCAAATCCACACCTACCCTTCAGCCCCTTAAAGGTCTCTTGCCATCATTTTGGGTTCTTGTTGCCTATGCATTATCAGGAGTTGTCACTGCTATTTCTGAAGTGACATTTTGTTGTAGTCATGGTTGGTTCTACCGTATTGTCCACATTGGTATTGGAGTTGTTTGTCTTCTGGTTGTGGCCATTGCTGTGTTCATCAATGAGGATATTCTTATTAGTTTTGTTTGCAAGCAATGGCTTGGAATCAAGAAAAAGAAAGAAGACTAAAGCAATGATGAATTCCACACTGTCTAAATGAACTGACAGCGAGCTTAAAGAAAGCGAGCTAGAAAGAGCCAGATCCTAGACTGTAAAGGAACTGCACCTCACCCTAGGCTAGCTTGCTAGTCTACTGAGTAATTTGGAGAACAAAATATAATTTTTGTATCCTGTAGACTGCACATCAAATATCCATGAAATAAAACTTAATATGTATTGTCTTATTGCACTATTAGAGTGGTTTTCGTATGAGTGGGAACACTGTATGGTTATGATACGATACAGTTACAGCAGGAATTTCGAATGTTTTTATAGAAACTACGATACTGGTACAGTTACGATACGGTACTGTAAGTTTCCCACTCATATGAAAACGACTCTGTACAAACTAGTTGATATCACTGAAGCAGAACAGTGCAAATATCAATAGCAAGGTATCTAGTGGTCTTTCTCTTTCTTTGTGTAGTTTATGCCTGAGTGAATTCTTAGTTTATATTGGATAACAAAATAGTTGATAACTAAATACTATTATGCACTAAATAGTTAGTATTTTTTTCACAGATATATGGTATGCACTCTAAATGGACTATTATTAAATGTGCAAATTATGTGGTCCACTGGGAAAATAATTAAAGGTACAAAGTATTTAAAAATCCTTATTTTACATAGTATCTCATAATAGTCATCAATTGACTAACAATCTTGAGGACAATGGACGGTGCATTAATACACCTCTAACATAATTTTCCATACATCCACCATTATTAACAATAACACATCTGCAAATAAGATGCCTCATCTGCAGACGTCCTTAGGTTCATCATGCAATGCTTATCTCTCTAATAAATTGTGTGAGGAACCAAAGGACGTCTATCAATATGGAGGAAGGAAGACACAAAGACAAACTAGATGACAACTGACAGACTTTTAATGCAAACAAAATAATTCCATTCTGTTGCTGGTTTTTAGCAATACAAGAAAGATAACCAGAAAGTAACATCTTGCTCATAGTATTGTACACTATTTTGGGCTTTTTTACCTTAAAAAGTTTCTCTCAATTCAAGCAATTTTTTAAAAACTGATATTTGAAAAAATGTTTTCCCTGTTATTCAGTATATTCTTTTTCAATATTTTTATACCCTATTCCTATTGTCAAATGATGACAAGTTTAGTTGATTTGAATGTTTTTAGGACTGAAATTTTCAATTCTGTAGGGCTCAACCATACTCATTGCAGGTAGCTTTGTATACGATGTACATGAATCCAAGATGGCTCCCTTGCTCAGTAACTATTGGAGAACAAGTCCTGTCTGTAAAAAAAGGATAAATCCAATGAATCCCTTAGTACATTAAAGTACAGTATGTTAAAGGTGAAATGTGCAGAAATAAACTCTGCAGTACTCAGAGGAGGTGAAGATATCCAATATTTTGTCCTAAAAGGTGATTCTATCAGAAGTAATTTCTCAAGCTACATGTACATTGGAGTAAGTCCTGTACTATCCAAAGCCTCAGTTTCAGTGGATACTATTATGTACTAACAATGATTTGGCAATAAAACAACATTCGTTGCTAATTAATGAATAATTCACTGATCAAATGTATCAAATATGATACATCTGATGACCAACTAATCTTAGTAATCTGGAGAGTGTGAGGGTGAGAGGAACAAACAAAAAGATAATTGGAACAAAAACTGACAGCGTGGACACACCTATCTTCAAAGACAGACAAGCAGTAATGCTGGTGAGCATAATTTACAGTTAGCCCATCTATACCTATTCACAATGGAGTATAATATAGCATATTGTGGATACCTTGTCAGGTTGTATGTTAGGACATTTCCAGTTATAAAGATAATATTGAAGATTTCCATCACCAATCCCAAATTTGAGTTTTTCCAGAAACTTTTGGTTGTCCATCAAGTCTAGAGCATTGAAAACATCAAAACCAGCCTACAAGTTCAAGTACCAACTTAATGTCAGACATAAACTACGGTAAATAATAAACTACCAGGGGGGTACTCCCTTACAAAAGCAGTAGGGGTGCTCGATGGAGGGTTTTGAAAATGACCCTAAAAGGTACACACAAAATAATTATCAGAGATGCTGATTTTATACCCTAAAAGGTACGACCACATTGTTAATAAAAGAATAATTATTTGTATGTGAGATTGTTTCAATCTTTATGTGATTTTTGTTATCCTGACCCTAAAAGGTACGCTATGAACCTGAAACCCTAAAAGGTATGAGCGGGTCATATTTTTGACCCTAAAAGGTCCGTCGAGCACCCCTACCACTTTTGTAAGGGAGTACCCCCAGAAATAAACTCAACTGAGGTTTACAGAGAGCTGCATGAGAACATTGACATCATAAAACACATAAATGTTCAGTATGATGTTTTTGTTACCAAGAATTGGTTGTTACCAAGAATTGGTTCAAGTTTGTGGGAGGGGGCCTCAACCTTTGATGGTGTCCCTTTATTAGAAACACATACTGATCACTCACCCCCAAACATAATACATACAAAACATTCACACAGAGTGTGCACAAATGTTTTTGGACCTTTCCTTTTCTCCTGCATGAAAATATGTGGAGGTGCCTCTATTTACACCAGCACCCTCCCCTCCCCTCCCTTTCCCACAACCCTGTAAATAATGAACGGTCCAAAAATGATACAAAATTCTGCACTCATAAAGCATCTACCATTAGTGGTAATGTACTGCAGATGGTAGTTAGGGAAATTTCACAGGAGTATGGATGAATTGCATAAATAAGTGAGGAGTTATTTTGGAGTATGTTGCTTTGGAAAACTTAGATAACGGGGTCTATTATGATGGCCAATGGTGGGTTAGGAAATTGTTTTCCATGAAGAAGGGAGTGGTTAAGGTGATATTATGAATGGTTTGTGCCCCAGCCCTCCTAATAAATGGATGTCCTTACAATAAGAAAGTATAAAATACTACACCTGTTTTGCTAAGATTCAATGCATCTTGCATGAGCTGAACTAGAGGAATTTTTGTACTAACATTATAAAAAGAATATGCAGCTTTGAGCTGTTTGTGAACTGGATGGTGCATAACTGTTGAAGGCAGCGTGTAGAAACTGATAAAACCTGTTACTTTATTATTGCCATCCTGTAAGACGAAATTAATTGTCAATGACCCATCTTGTAAATGAGTACCGTAGTAACATTTGTCAGTTACACAGGACCGGATAGAATGCAAAACATGAAGGCAGAAGAAAATTGATAACAACAACTGAAAGGCCCTTCGTATTTGTATGGTAGGTCTCCCAGTTGATTTTAGTTTTTGAGAAGACAGAAAGACTATCTTCCATTTGCAACTTATCACAGATTCCTAGTTACCCTGACACACCTACCAAAGGACATTAATCATCTTAGGATACATCATTTCTGCTAACCTGAACAGTATAACTATTTATGATGCCGTCTCTTGGCATAAACCAGTGTTTAAACTCCTCCTATAGAATAGAGAACAATAAAGATGAAAGTCAACACTATATATATAAAGAAAAACATGACTGGGTCAATCCTTTGTACTGGACATCTCTGCTAAGTGGACTCCTTTTCAAATGGGGGAAAAATTCAATAATTAATACTAATTAGTAATAATTTCTTGAGTTTAATTTGTATTACTTGCACAATACTGTTAGTGGTCAGTGGCTAATACATACCTGTGTAAATTCAGGAGCAAGGTGGAAATTCTTGAGATACTGAAAATATGAGAAACACAATGTGAAATGGAGAAAAAAGGAAGATAAGATTCAAAAAATATATATACAGGCATAGCAGTCTATGAACATACCTCTGTGATAATTTTGTAAGATTCCATCATCAATTCACTAGTTAAGGGCTTGATTCCTCTGGTTTCAGGTGTCTGAGAAGGCAAAATCATCATATTGAAATAACAGTGTTACTAAGCCACAATCTCCTAAAGCCTGGTTTTCACTAGCGACGCAAGCACAAGCGCAAGCAACATACGCAGACTCAGTATTGTATGTATCACATGGGTGCGAAAAAAGACAATCTCTGCTAATGAACAATACAATACTGAGTCTGCATATGTTGCTTGCGCTTGTGCTTGCGTCGCTAGTGAAAACCAGGCTTAATCATGGTTACCACAACAGTGCAATCACAAAATTCCCTGACTAAAGGTATACTCTTCCCTGACCCACTAATTCAGATACTCTATGTTTTCAATTCAAACGATTCTTCTCAATGGCTTGCGAATTGAGCAGATGACAATGGTATAAAACACACCATACCAGCTAGGAGGGACCATACATTTTCAAATACCATGTGAACAATAAATCCTCTGACTTTTCCCTGACTTTTTCTCAAAATCTAATTTTTTCCTGACTGAAAGTAGAATTCCCTGACTTTTCCCTGACCTTGAAAAAATTTTTTTCCTGACTTTAATTTTCTCTGACCTGTGGCAACCATGGTTATTATACACACTGATTATTACCTCAGGGAGACGATATAGCTTGACTGTACGCTGCATAGTCATATTTCGGCTTAGGTGAGAAAACTTTACATCAACAAGCTTCTTGGGATTCAGTGACCTGTGCCAGTACCTTAATTTTATAAAATAATGAGAATGTTAAGACCTTGAATAATATCCAATCTTAATATTATACTCACTATAACTAAATTGTATGTTTTAATGTTTTGCCTGTAAAAATGGCTACCATACTTCAATTCTCTACTTTCACATTCCCCATAATGCCCTCTGTTTTTGGGGGGTAGTTATTGTAATTCAAATGTATTTGATTTTAATAACAACTGATTTGATTAGCATTACAATAACTACCCCCCAAAAACAGAGGGCATTATGGGGAATGTGAAAGTAGAGAATTGATTCAAATGACTAGATCATTGTGAAATTAAAATGTTAAAGACATTTTCAATTGAATTTCAATCCCGCACCCCTCCCCAGAAAATACAAAAAGTTGTAAAATCCACCCTTGATAGAGTACTCAGTATTGAATTTTGTGCTTTCTGGGGAGGGGTGTGGGATTGAGATTCAACCTTTTTTGCATATTCCAAATATTTTTGAGTGGGCATTTTGTCCAGATCATATGGAGAAAGGCAATTTATGGACTTTAAAATCGATTTTCACTGGCAAAATAATATTGTAGAATTGTTAAGCTGAAACTTGCAGCAGAGCTAGTCCAGTTATTAGGCTGTACATGCCTATTCAAAGAGCACATGGAAAGTGGTGATTTTTGGCCAAGACTAGGTGCTGTTGGAGTCTTGAATAGTTGCCTGCCTTGAACCCTTCTCTCTTCACTAACAGTGGAGATCATTACCACAGGCAGCCCAACAGCCCAACTCATCTTACCTCTGTACTCACACAGAGCATGGGAAGCCGGTGGAAGTTATGTTTGACAGTACTTGTCTTATCTCACACCAGATATTAATAGAGAAATGACTCCATCTCATGAAAACTAGTAAATACTAGTATGTACCTGCAGCATGACACTGGTTTAGGTAGAACAACACCAGCCGTGTAGACAGCCTGAAAGATACCCTCCATGTTGACTCGTCTTGTTATCTCACGGATGAGAACTGGAGCCACCCTTTTTGAGCGTAGCTTTTTGTGTACACACAGGAAGTTGATCTCAACCATTGGAATTATCCTAGAAATAACAATAACACAAAGGAAAAATTTGGCAGTGATCAGTAATAAATGCAAACAACCATATGACTAGCAATGATGATACACAAAGCTTATCATCAGTCATAGAGACCTAGTGGTGAGGATCAATGTTGGACTCATAGCTGAGAGGTTGCTAGTTTGAGTGTTTGGTCTTCAACACAGTGTCCTTGAATGGGACACTTTGACTTTGCTTCAGTCTACTCAGCTGTATAAATGAGTACTACTAGCACTGTCGGAGTAAAGTTTGGGTAGGAGTGGCACCTACCCCAACCTTTGTGGCTTACCTCTAATACTGAATATTGAATATTTGGATTCTATAAAATCAATATACATTTTATTAATCAAAGGAACTCACTTTGTGTATATTCTGACATGAGCTGGAATAGCACTGATAAAACCAACTAATTTTTTATTTGAAGCTACTCTGACTCCACAATGCCATTGTTCCTTCCATCCTGGTGGCTTAAGGGCCCTTGAATAAATTAATATAAAACTGTTATTATTGTACATTCCATGTAGAAATATCTAATATTTTTAAATTTATTGATATTATTAATTTTCTTTTTTCGTCTTTCAATGGACTCGTAATTTAGTTCCCTCTTGTTTGCTGAATGTTTTTATTATAAAATGTACTTCCTCTAAACATGCATATCATACCTGTCAAACATCTAATTTGAATATTTTTTTGTACCTGTTAACAACACTCATTTTGGCCTCTGTTCCCTTCGATTTGCTGGTGCTAAAATTTGGAATTCTCTATCCTTGTATATAAAAACTGCCACTTCTCCCAATACTTTCCGTAAGCTTCTTTCAAATTATCTGCTTTCTAATAATATTATTCCTTATAACATTTGTTCTTTCTTCCCCTCGTATCTTTATTCTTCCATATACCCTCTTATCTATTCTCATTTAATCCATACACATATATTATATGTAGACAGTTTAATATCCTCTTTTTCTCTCTTAATTCGTATGTTATTAGGATCATCCTCTCAATTAGTTATGCTATGATCCTAATTCAAATTTCTCAATTATTTTTCTTTACAATACTATTATTATCCATGCTTATAATATAATGTACATATCTCAATATTAATTGTAAAAATCTATGGTGTTGATAAGAAATATCTAGTGTTTTAAAAATTCTCTACCATTGTAACAAAAAAATCTATCATATTGTAAACAAATGTTCAGTCTTGATTAAAAAAATCTACAGCATTGTAAGAAAAATTATCAGACAGAGTATTGTAAAAAGTTCATGTAGTGCATCAAGTATAATTAGCAAAATGTGCACAAGTACTAGTCTTCTCAGAAGAGTTTTGAGCACAAAAGTAGCTGAATACTGGCAAGTTAAAAATGTGGGTTTCTACTGTTTTTGTAGCCGTCTTTCTATTTTGGTTGAGAATGTAGTCAAGGCTTCACTTTAAACAAAATACAGGTATATTAAAGAATAAATAATAATCACTTTATTCTTTATTTTTCATTGTTGTGCGTGTAATCACTAAACCAGAATATGAAAAGTTGAGAACATTGAAGTGCAAGTATGGACACATAACATACTTACCAAAGAAGAAATTCTGGGGAGTAGTCAAATCTAAACATATTATCATCATCTTCAACATAGTTCTCATTCAACAGAGTGTACAGTTCTTTTAACTGAAACAGTTCAAATGAAATCAAAATCATCTTAGAGATATGAAGAAATTTTGAAATTAAAAACACAGTAACTAATACATCATGGCCCAGTTAGAGCAGATTTCATATGAGTGTGAAAAGGACTACACCATGCTATGACAGTGTCAGTGGCATGTTGTCTATAAAAACATTCAAAATTCCTGCCATAACTGTGCCATGACCATGCAGTTCTGTTTTCACAGTCATAAGAAATCTGCTCTATTTGAAAGGTAGTTAGTGTTAATCCTAAAATATTAAATTAAATGGTTTTATTAAACCATTTAATCCTGAATTAGTGCTAATCATCTTTCAAGCAATGGGGTCCAGTGCTTTTTAAAAGTCTTGAGTAGGCCAGCAAATGGACAATCAATTAAACTGCTTCAATAAAACATTATTTTAAACCAAAACTTTGAAAGATGTCCTAGATGAAGCTAAACTAAAAGCTACCACATATACAATATATCAAACTCAAGAATAGGCTATTTGGGGAATATTTCAAAATGGTACAATGTACAACATAACTTACAATTGCCGGTTTACTTATATCTAATGTATCCCATTCAAAGCCATCTGGAAGGGAGTAAGGCTCTTGTCTAATTTCAGAAATAGGTTTATCTTCTTCTATAGGCCCAATGTCTTCTACTTCTTCATCTAGAATAAAATATGCATGAAAAAAATACTTTTTATATGTTCCAATTTATTTTCAGAAAATAAAGTGTGCAAAAATTGAATCTATAAAAGATGTGTACAAATTTATGATTTCAATTAAATTAAAAATGAAACCATTTTTAAAATAAAGAGCGTTTATGTAACATTAAAAATAAAAAAATGTACATTGCTTAAATAATGTACCCCTCCCTACTAAAATTTTAGGTTTTAATTTGAACTTTACAGTTAAGAATATCCTTCATCAAATATATTTTTGATAAATTAGTTGCATTAAATCTTCCAGTGCTGGAGAATATTCTACAACAGAATCACCAAAGAAGACAATAGATCGGCATGAAAAGTGATAGTGATGTCATTTCTTTGTTTGCATAGGTTTCCGTAATTAACACATTTCGGCAAGTATGATTTCTTTCCAACTAAAACAACTGTGCCTTTTCTCAATTAAAACAAAAACATATTTTCTGAAATTATGAATCTTTTTAATAAGTCCTTACCTAGCTTAGGGACCGGCTGAGTATCCCAAAATAAATGTTTTCTTTTCTTTGCCTCTTCGGTAGTCTTGGGCGGTTTCCCTTCAATTTTCATTGCATCTAGGAATTTCTGGAGACTTTTTATTTGGTTGGCACTTGGTTTTTGAGTTGGGTCGAGTTCATGAGTGTGATCATGACCACTACATCCATCAACATCGTCGTGGTGATCATGATCACAGCATACTTCCTTTTTGGACTTCTTTTTCTTCTTCTTCTTTTTGGCACTTCCAGATTTTCCACCTGACGGTTCGGTGTCTGCCATTGCTTTTAATTGTCCATTTACACCAATGGGATGGTCTTTTTGTGATGTTTTTTTGTCATTTAAGGTTGGAAGTTCTTCCACGCTTTTCTCTGATTCATCCGCCATCTTGGAGTGACAGATGTTACAGCCACAGTCTTGCTCGGCCCATAATCCACAGGAAGACCAAAATTATCAATGGCATCAGGTCCCGTCAGGAGAACAGTCTGGAGATCCTTTATATACCTTTCAGAGAAAATAGTCAGGCTACACACTACATTTAGCCGGCTCTAAGGGAGGGGGGAGATGGAAGGAGATGGGAGAGCCATCCATTCAGGTTATCGTTACAGGACCTCTATTTTTCAGGGGAATAAATAAATCATAACCTCTCATCCACTCTCATCCACGTCTTTGTGCATGGGAGATAGAAACACGACAAAGTAGGGGTCTGCCGGGACAGACGAATTAAGTATGGCGTGAGTCTGACTCACGGGCCATTACTGTAGCCGCGAAGGCTGTCACGGGTCGCTCCGAAACGTTGCTGGCGGAGGCTCGATATCGGCGCCTTTAAGTCGACGGTGCTGCGCAGCATCCACAGACAGCTGTATTCATCTTAGCCGACAAAAGTAAAGCAGATTTCAACATACTGAGACTCTAGTCACCATAACCTGCTAGGATGGATGCACGTTATGGTCTCCGTACCTGCTCCCACAGGTCATGGGATGTCATGGAGGTCATGGGATATGGTGTGGTTTCGGGACTACACAAGCCTGCCTCACATTAATCCAACCCTCCGTACTGGTACTTGACTGACTGCTGGTGCGACACAAGTCCTGTGGCAATGGGAGAAAGGCGACAGGGGCAGATGAGGACACAGGCGGCCACTAGTTTCAAACCCATACACATCGTGGTCTTAGTGGTGATGGTCGTTCTTCGTATCCTGTTCAGATGCCGGAGTAGCCCTATTGAGGGATGACACTGACCTCTGGCTACTTGGAGGAGGAGATAAGAAAGGCTCTCTAAAAAATGCTTGCCCACCATGGCCTGCCTGCTAGCCACAGCAGGATGGTCAGTCGCTTGGAAGATATTGTCATCTACAGTCTTTCATAGGCTGATCGCCATGGACATAATCCCTGAAAACCAGTGCAGTTTTCGACAAAGGAAGACTGGTTGTCAAGTGAAAATCGTCAGCATCACACGCTCTTTCCTTGAAGAAATGATGGTTTAAGTACGTGACGCGGAAACTCTGTTATATCCGAACCATTTTTGGAAAGGAAACCTGTTATAGTTTCAGCACCTAAAAATTGTGACATCATCATCATCATCATTTTTTCCCACAGGGCACATTACTGGCCTAGGGGCGCTCCTGATGGAGAAAGCCTCATATCCACTAGTCGCATAAAGGCAGTTTTGTCCATATCATGATTTTCCGTGCTTGGAGTGTGTCGATGCCTAGTACTTTCTCGACATTGATACATACTTTCATGGGTCATGGGTCATGGGTTCGAATCCCGTTGAAGCCCCGAATTTTTTTCGGGCTTTTCTAAAGCAATTGCCTAAATTGCTTACATATCCGTGATGATCTTTCAATATTTCTAGATACATACTTTCCTTGGCGTTGTAACATCAAACAGTACTTGTTTCTGCAATGCATGCACAGTTTTCTAGCCTGCATATATGTCCCAAATATTTAAGGGACCATTCATTTTTTATCAGGGAGGGGGGGGGGCGGTGGAAATCTGGGGGGGGCCATTCAAAAAAATCAGGCCTATAGAGGGGGGGCCACATGTAGAAGAATCAATGTCAAAAGGGGGGGCCATTCAAAAACATCATACCGATGAGCTTTTATCAGTTATTTTTAAGTAAGGGAAACAGAATAGAACATTTCTGAGTTACTACTTTACTGCCTATCGCTGAGCAGCTCGCGCTTCGCGCTCGCAAATTAAAATGTACTGATATATACAAAATCCCAAACTAGTTATATATGCTAACTACTCATTTACTGAATCAGAAATGTAGTACTTTTGAGTTACTTTAATGCCTTACTTTGACGAGCGGCTCGAGCTTCGCGCTCGCATAATGTTGTTATTGTAAATGGTTTCTGAAAATGTTCTGCTTGCTCTCAGAAGAGCAAGAGCTTTATTCTTTACAGAAAATTGATCCACCCTGATTCCGAAACAAATCACCATTCAGAATGCAGCCTACGGGCCTGTAAATGATCATGAAAAACGAAATAATCTGACATTAAAGTACATGGATTGCTAACATTTATACAACTGCAACAAACTTTTGATATGATTCATTTTTTATCAAGGAGGGAGGGGAGCGCGGTGGAATTTTTTTGGGGGGAGAGGGGGGATCATTTAAAAAAATCAGGCTTATAGAGGGGGGGCTAGTTTTTCTTGTATGGACTCCTGCTGGAATTCCACCGCCCCCCCCCCCCCCCCCCCCTCCCTGATAAAAAATGAACGGTCCCTAAGATGTTGTCGATGATAGAAATTCCTGATTGGTAAATAAATGTGTTTGTTATTTCTCAAAGGCGTTTGTTTGAGATTTTATATCTCCAATCCAGCTCACTGACACGGGTCTCGAAACTCCTCCCGCATTTGCTGACCTGTTTGCATTGACTGCGCGCTTGTCGCCCATATCTAAGCAGACATCCAAAGCATTACAGACAGGTTTGCGACTGCCGCCAGGCGCTTTGGCTTAACTACCGCGTATTAGCCTTGAGAAAACGGAAGTCATGCTGCAGCCGAGGCCTGCCTCAACATATACTGCGTCCATATTGAGGTATTTTGCACTTTTTGGACATTTTGGGCTTCCTGTGCTTTTTGCATAGACCATTGAAGAGACAGCTGGACATTAAACTGGTTGACAAGTTCTACTACTTGGGTGGCACGCTGTCACAGAATGCTATGACTGATGATGAGATTTCAGCTAAATTGGGAAGGACGAGTGCCGCTATTGGCAAGCTGACTCAACGGCTGTTGAGAGAACATCAGACTCTCAACTAAGATCCACGTTAATCGTGCTGCTGTGCTTTTCCCTCTGCTCATGGCAGTGAGTTCTAGACCCCTACAGGCGCCACCCAGGAAGATAGCAGGGATCGACTTACACGTGACCCAGAAGTGCATGCTTGGGCGCTGTAAAATACAGGGCATAGAATACTACATTAACCAGACTCGGCTCAGGTGGACAGGGGGCACATTCCGTATGGAGGACACGAGAATTTCAAGGCTTCTCCTTTAAGGGTGAACTGAAGGAAGGCCACAGAAATAGAGGAAGGCATGCAGAGCGAAAAAATACAAAGATGTTTTAAAAGCAAATCTTAAATTTTGCAGCAGTAACCCTGACGTAGGGAGGCAAGAGCTGGCAATAAAACTGCGTGGTGTGGATCTGGCAGCTCTAAAGTCTTGACCTCCTTTGAGGAAAACCGTATCCATCAGCAGAAGATGGACAAATGATGGATAATAATAATAATATCTCTTTATTTAAGTGCCTAGTCGTTCTAGCGCTTTCGCACTAATTGGGGGCACTATCCACTCACACACACTACCACTACATTGACTGTTTTAAGCATACAACTCTCAGCTCACATGTTGATTTTTACGGAGGGAGGAAAACCGGAGAACCCGGAGAAAAACCCTCGTGGCAAGGGAGAGAACAACACATCTAACAAACTCTACTCACATGTGGCATCCGCAGGGCTCGAACCAGTGACCCGACCCGTTGGACCACAGCGGTGAGAGGCGAACGTTTTACCGCTACGCCACCCATGCCACCCATTAAAGAACCGAAAGAATATCATGAAGACGCATGCGACTGAGAAGCGGGCCACTGGAAGTACAGCAACTGCGAGCGTATTTTCAACTTAAATGTCATTTTAACAATTAACTACATGCAGTTGCTCAAATACAGACTAGAAAGTATTTTCTTTTTGGATTCTTGCAAAAAGGTCAGTTCTCATAATATCTTTAGAATTGTCTCACAATAAAGTTCACATTTTATTTCTATTTTTGATGTTTTCAAAAAAAAAAAACACGGTATAGCGGAAAGCAATTTTAAGAGTTATGACGTCACAAGTCAGGTGATCCTAAAACAATGCCATTAAAACTTAAGGACTCGAAGTCAATCTCCCCTATGAGAATTTAGAACAACAAAATATGAATAAATTTTTCAAAGCTCCAAAAACCCAGGCTTTATCTACCTTTAATTCCCCGTCCAAAGGCGACGGATCGAGATCTGTCTTTTGGAGACAGCTCATTTTATATCATCATAAGAGAGCTAGATGGAACCGCAGGAAAACCATAGAAGGTTTAGGCCGTTTGAAAGCGATTTCCATGAGTTGCCGCCTAGTTTCACAAACATTGAAAACTGAATCTAAAACTAATGCAAATCGCTTTAACTGAAAACAGCCTAAACTACTTCCATAGCAACACGAATAATAACTCTGACTTGCTTTGTGATCGAATGGTACCCCGCGGTCCTATAACTGACGTCACAAACGTCTTAAGGCGTCGTATATGGGTGAGACAAAGTAGTTCGATTCGCTTTTCAAGTTGCGACAAAACTACACTGAAAGGCTAGAATTCATAACTTTTAAATATCTGATCACTGGGAAACCACCGTGAACAGCCCGGCAGGTTTACGAGACAAAGGTAAATCTTAATATGACACTTTTTCAAATGATTCCTTGCGGCTGCATCAAACGCATGACGCGTTAATCTCTTGTGGGAGATGTTATACACTTTTGGAATTTACATGTGCATATTTTTGTAACTATGCGGAAGAAGATTGATAAGAGCTTTGCTAGAAAAAAGGGAAGTAAATAAGTTTATAAACTAGTATATCAGAATCACAGACTAGTTCTCTAAAAACGATATTAAACAATCAAGTTTGACTTGATTGTTACTGTGGATTACTGAACGCTTTCTCGGAAAAAAGGTACGATGAGCTAGAGAACAAATTGTTCATGTTAATTTCTTTTCGTATTTTGGTTATTTTCTCATTTCCAGTTGTATGTACGCATACGACAGCGATGAGTTCTCGGAGAAACCGAAGTTCTCATATTTCCGCATGAGATACTACTAGAGTGATTCAGTAGTAAGTCATGATATGGTTTTCGTTCTTATGATGCGCTGGACAAAGGAGCGAACACAACTAACACACCAACGTATGGAATCATTATACCGAGATGCCCAAAGGTCAACTTTCATACAGATTTGCATATTTTCAGCCGAAAATTTGCATAGTGAATCAGTTTGCACATGAACATCGTTCAAGGCTAGTAACGCGTTTTTCTTGCAGACAACTTTTTTACGAATGCAAGTTTCGTTTCTGGAGAAGCGAATAAAGCGATATCAGAGCTATAGTTTCGAAATAGACTGATTGATTGATTGATTGATGGATTGATTGAAGCAGCAGCTTCCCAAAAATGCTTTGACACTCAATCTTATGCAAGAATGAACGGCAAACACTGAAAATCTTCGGTTTGTTTTTTATTTTGCTATTTTTGAAACACTCATCTAAGCATAGATCTCAACATATTTTATCATCCACAAAATATGTCATGCATTATTAAGAGAAATTTATGACAGCTGCTTTTCGGAGAAATCATTTCCCCGAAAACCTTGTCTGGATTCGTCACAGATTTTGGGTCTGTATTAGCTTGCGTAACTCTGCCAGGCCGGTGCGCAGGCTTGCTAAGCCTGTATTTGTTTCGTCGATCTCCGTTGGTACACACGTACGTTAAATCTGATTTTGTTTTGCTTGTTTTATAAGCAAATTTTTTGGTAACCATTTCTGGAGGCGAAACGGGAGGTTCACCATTAATTTGAAAAGCATTGATGACTTCCCTATATAATGGCAGCAAGCCAATCTATCCCTGTCCTACAGATAAGTTTTACTTTAACAGTCTTTTGGTTCTTCAAAAAACCCTTGAAATGTTTCTTATCAAAAGGAATTGATACAGCTACAGAATGAGTGATACAATGGAATTTATTCAGCAAGCAGACGTTTCCTTGACATTTACAATGTGCTTAGAAATATCAACACTCGTTTTTATTCGTTTTTTAGCCGAGTCAAGATGAATCGAAACCTCGCTTTCATATGCCTTGTGCTTTATGTTGCTGTCATTTTACCCTGGGCTCGAGGCCAGTTTCCAAAAGTTTGCGTGACCCTTCAAAGCCTGAAAAAGAAAGAGTGCTGTCCAATCCCAAAAGGTTTCAATGCGCCATGTGGTAGTGATAGAAACAGAGGCACTTGCCAGGAATTGAATATCCGTAAATGGAGTATGAAGTACAGCCATTACCAACCATTCCAAGAAGACGACGAGCGTCATGATTGGCCACATGCCCTTTACCACAAAACCTGCAAATGTAATTCAAACTTTGCTGGTTACGACTGCAGTAAGTGCGAGTTCGGTTACTATGGCAGCAACTGCACCCAAAAGAAGACCCTGAAACGCAAAAATTTTGCCAAGTTATCAGTCGAGGAGAAAGATCGTTACATGCAGTACATCAACATGTCCAAGTACTTTGAAAGCGATTTTGTGGTGACTTCGACCTTCTATGAAGACATAAAAAGAACTGTTCAAGCTGATGGCGACCCCACTGCCTTGTTCCATAATATCACCAACTATGACCTGTTCGTGTGGATGCATTACTACGCCGCACGCGACACGATTCACCCAAACAACATCACGGAGGCAGCCATTGACTTTGCACATGATGGGCAGGGGTTTCCCACGTGGCACCGATTGTACATGCTTGCTTGGGAGAGAACCTTGCAGGAAATTGCAGGTGATGAAAACTTTGCCGTCCCTTACTGGGACTGGACCACAAATAAAGAAGAATGTGATCCCAAGATTTGCTCTGAAGATTTGCTCGGCGTGACACAACAAGAAGATGGCATGGTGAAGGGCAAATATTTTAAAGATTGGTACGTTATTTGTACGAGAGACCAAACCAATGACCTGACTGTACTGTGTGATCCCAAAGTTCGTCAACCTGGATTGGTGCGTTCAACAAAGAAGGAAAAAGACGAAAAAGTAAAGACCCAGGGATACGCTATGACATTTCCAAGCAAAGACGAAGTCAATTTTGCACTTCGCTTTGAAACGTTCGACCTCCCACCTTACAACAAAGAGTCAAGTTGTAATTTTAATAACATTCTTGAAGGCTACGCCAGCACCAAGACTGGATATCGTTTGCCCAATGTCCACACCTTGCATAACCAGATTCACATAATCACTGGGGGAGTCATGGGAGATGTGCCTTCAGCATCCAACGATCCAATCTTTCCTCTTCATCATTCCTTTGTGGATCGTATCTATGAAAAGTGGCTTCGCAAGTTCAACAAGAACGCTTCTGTTCTTTCTCTGTATGACGCTCCCCTTGGCCACAACAGAGATGAAGGCATTGTACCGCTGTTTCCTGTATACACTCACCAACAGATGTTCAAGAAGTCCTCGAGTATATTAAGGCCTGGGTCAATCGTTAATAACTTAAAATTCGAATAAAAATTATTTTGAAGACATAGAACATCTAAATGAACTTTTTTCTTCTATAAGTTACTAAACTCGACGTCCTTAATTTTTTGAGGGTACTTTTATGATGTCACGTGACCTGATGACGTCACAGTGATCAAATATTGTGTTGTAAACTTCAAAGCAAAATGCGGTCGCGGTTATTTCTAAAGACTTCAAAGTAACCATGCTTAACTGTGAGCCTGAATGTGCTTCACAACATACAGCCCGAAAAACTTGTCATCCACTTTACATTGTTGAGTTTTTCCATTTTTAAAAGAAGTAAGTAAAAGTCACGTGACCTGTTTTGGGCTTTATCTCACTAAAGCAAAACTGTAGTCAGGTTTTGCGGGCTGTTTGTTTGGAAGCACATTAAGGCTCATAGTTAAGCATGGTTACTTTGAAGACTGGGGTTATACCCACGACCGCATTTTGCTTTGAAGTTTACAATACAATATTTGATCACTGTGACGTCATCAGGTCACGTGACATCATAAAAGTACCCTCAAAAAATTAAGGACGTCGAGTTTAGTAACTTATAGAAGAAAAACGTTCATTTAGATGTTCTATGTCTTCAAAATATTTTTTTATCAAAAATTTATACAATTAGCGTTTGACCCAGGCCTTAATATACTCGAGTCGTTTGAGTTTGGTTATGACTATGACGATCTTGACGAAAATGGTAAGAACTTCCATTTGGAGTGTAACCTGCGAACAGGCTCTTGCATGGGAGGGAGCGTGAGGAAGAAGGGAATGTGTTTGGAAGGGGAAAAGGTTAGGAAGACCCTCTCTCTCCCTCCCATTTTTCCCTCCCATTTTCCTCTCTCCACTGAAACCCCTTCCCTTTCTCTCTCCCCTTCCCACAGAGCCTGTTAGCAGGCTAATTTAGAGAGTCTACGAGCTTGTTTTGCAAGTTTATTTTGCTAATGGCAAAAATTATAATGCACACCCTGATAAGTTTGTTAGTCATGTTGTTCTAATTAAACACAATGGTTATTAGCTTCTTCGATTTTTCCTATTTCTATCGAATACTTAATTTCTTACCGCGAAATTAAACTTGAAACTGAATTGCACTCAAACCACTCTTCAACGGTCGCCCTGGAGCATGGAATTATTAACTGGTGGCTATAGAGAGGTAAAAACAGTAATGTGTATGGAAAGAAAAGAAGTGATTTTAAACCCCTTTCTGGCTACTCTATGGGAATATAAATTAAGCACCAGAAACACCATCCAAATGATAATAAACAAATAATTACAATTATATATTCATTTTATCTTTAGGCAAATCTTCTGACGATGAAGAGCCACCGCAGCCTATATCTTTGGGACAGTGCCCAGTTCCTTGCCGCGTAGTTCAGTCTGCAGTGCCAGCCATGAAAATATGTACGTGGTTGATGATATCCATGCTTATTGTACAGGAGCTGTTATTGGTTGATTAAGGATCGTGAGCGGACTAGAATAATTAGAGTAGAGAAGAGTCAGTGCTCAGGGGGGAGGGACTCAGGCCCGGGGGGGGGGGGAACTCCTATATATAACAGGACGGGGATGATCGTCGGAAATTTTAAAAATGACCCCTAAAAGGTACCTGAGTGGGAGTGGCAACAATTCATTTCTATCCCTAAAAGGTACCAATTCAAAAACAATAATAAAGAATTAAAGTAATGAAACATTTGTTATCGATGTGCTTTGAAGATTCAATTCACTGAGATCATCGAAATCGTCCCTTTCATGCTTATTTTAGGTAGTTTATTTACCCCAAAACAGTCCCCTAAAAGGTACCAGCTATGTCTGTGGTAGTCCACCTAAGTCTGAGACACCCTAAAAGGTACCAGATTGCAGATTTTGACCCCTAAAAGGTACAAAGAGCATCCCCGTCCATTTACGAATGGAGTCCCCCCCCCCGGGACTCAGGTATGTTTCGGTCGGGGATGATTGGGTTCAAAATGGTACCTTTTAGGTTCTCAAAACAACAACGACGCCAAACTGATGGAAATTTTTAAAAACGCTTGATGGATGATATTGTCAGAATTGAAGGCAGTGACGATTTGAAGAGGTCTTGTCTGTGCAGTGTAGCGTTGCCTTTTAGGGGTAAATTAGCCTGGGTCACGCCCATTTTAGTATCTTCCTGATGATCATCCCAGAACAAAACATATAGGATTCCTTGTTTGATTTGTTAGTTATACTGAGTAGGTCTTTGACTTAAAATCAGAAATGTACATTACTTAGGTACTCATTATGGTAGAACGTGTAGAATGAGTGAATATTGTAGTACGATGAGAGGTCCCACAGAAGTAAGTAACCATAAAACATATTTCATTAGCAATTATAAATTTATACTTTGATTGTGTTCCCTGCATGCAGGTTAGGATTATCGGTTGTTGTAATTTTGCACTTAGATCGAATAAACATAAAATAAACATCGTAATAACGTTCATAAATCGCTGAAATATCGCGCTAAAGTCGCTAAAATCGCCGTAACTGAATCACCACAACAGGAACCGCCGGCTGTTCACATGCGCCCTTTGAGGTCACACAAAATTGCTACAAACTACACGTTACAAAATTACACTCCCATTTTGGTACTTTATTGGGTTATTAAAAAAGATGAAAATTTCCAACCAAAATATATGTGAATCCCTCGTCCTCCCCCCGCGACCGCATATCCAAGGGGCACAAGAGCTCTTCGCGTTCTTCTTCGTCCTCAGGAGGGAGGGAGCGTCTCCAAGGAAAACCGTGGTACAGTGATGTCTGCGATGTGACGTCACGGTGGCGTGGCATAGCTTCAACATGGCGGCAAAAGAAGGAGATTTCAATTCGCAGGTTTGCTCGCAGTTTTTACACCAAAAACTTCCAAGTATATTTCTGAAAACCTCATAAAAATTTGAAGATTTTCACGGACATTCATCTGTATGAACCTCAACGTTATTGAGCAAAGAAATCGTACGTTTGGATTTTTTTCGTAACCTGTGTCGTTTCAAAAACTGCTTGAAAGACGAAAAACTCAACGAACATTTTCAAGGCTGGTAGACTCTCTTGATGGATTTGTAGCTTCAAAAAAGTTCCTCGTATAACTGAGTCATTGAAGATTATGTATGTCACGTTTCGTAAAGATGCCTTCGGTAGAACTGCTTAACAATCCCTCCAAAGTTGGAAAACAAGAGTTGTCTGCAAAATGTGAACGAAAAGGACTTTTCTGCTTTGAAAGACAACAACTGAAGAAAAACGTTTCAAGGTAAAGGACATGCATAATAAAAGAAAATGTGATGCCAAAACGTCTCTTGTACCTATTAGACGATGTATTTTTCATTTAGAATTTATGAATGTTGAAAAATAAATATTTCTGTGGTAAAACTGCCGAATATTCAAACGTTTAGTACAAAAACTTCGAAAAACTGATTCTAACACGTGTAATCGGATAGTTAATTACAGCAATTAGGCAGTTTTAAAATTAACTTTCCTTTTCATTGAAAATATATTTCATTCTCTCTGTGTAATTACAGCTCAAGTTTAGGTCTATAATATTATCAATAAAGAAATTGACAGCAAAAAGGTGCAGTTACTTGCATGTAAAGTAGAGTTGTCATACAGAAATCTGATCTTCAATCTAAATTGGAAATGCTGTATTCCTTGTGTTCTTTCTATTTTGTATGCCAAATAATTGATTTTCTATATCTATCTTCAATTTGCATCTAATAACATTTAAGAGCTAGAGAACTGTTGTTTTGCACTCAAAATAAACCAAGACAATACTTGCATAAGTATAAGGAACATTCAGTACTGCCTACTGTATTCCACATGAAAACATACAAAACCATAATTATGAAGACTAAACAATCAAAATGTTATGTTCTGCAATATCTGGTCTGTTAGAAGGACAATAATATATGGTTTAATTGTATGGATCAAAGCAGTTTTGGAGCATTAGGTGCATGGGCTTCAATTTGCTTTCTATTCATTAGAATTGTGAACAACTGCAGAGTCAATACAATGACTGGATCTGAAAAACATAGCAAGACTGACAGGAGATTATTAAAAGTATTAATATACACAAACCTTCAAACAAATTATTAAAAGTTTTATCCACAACCTTTATTTCATCTTTTACAAAATGGAATATTTTGGTAAGCTATTTACCACAGGAAGCCCAATGTCTTTGATTGAGATTTATCGAAAATGTTTTTAATTGACATCATCAGTAGTATACAAATGAGAGTTCTGCATCCGGTGCAAGGCGGCGCCCGCCGGTGCAAGGGAAGTGTCACGCCCCGATAGAGGGGATGTCACGCTCCGGTGCCAGGGGAGTCACACAACGGCGACCAGGGAGTCACGCGCCAGCGATCCGCTTGCAGGACAGACGTTTTATAGACCGAGGGCTTAGGGTTTTCGCACAAATCAAAAGGAGGAAAAAGGGGCTTTGGCGAATGCGAAATCGTACTGATTTTTTGCCATAAACATGAAAACGAGGCCACGAAAGCGCAGTAATTAGATTTATGACAGGCGATATACCGTGTGTTTAATCTTGTTAAACAATAAAGACACCAACACGATTTGTCTTTTTTTGTTGTTGTTGTTCTTTATTCGATAACATATCCAAATGATTATAAATTACATTGTATATTAGAAATTAGATTGTTTCTAAAGGTCCTTAAAATATGTCCAGCAGTAAAAGGTATACACATTATTGTAATAATTTAGTTGCCACTGATTTATGTTTGTTTTTATATACATCGACTAATGTAAAGTCCACCAGTTTTTAAACTCCTCACCGACGACTTTATTGGTCGTTACAACTTTCTTCTTATTCTGTTTCACTTTGGTCTTGGCTACTTTTCCTACATTACACTGTCTTGGTTGCGATAACTCGTAGACCCTTTCTTGTTGTTTCGGTGTGTTTATATTGGTATTGTTTGCATCTGTTGTTATATTTTGGTACACAACGAATTTGACTTTCGGTTGTAATCTAGCTTCTTGTAAATACTTTCGCCTTTGCTCGATATCCAGTAAGTGTACATCCGCGAGATGATTTGCCAGTCTTACGAGATATTTTGCTCCACAATCTGGTATAGGACAATCGCGACAAACACGTTTAACCATGTTTACAGTTCGAAGAACAAACCCAAAATATGCTGTATTATCCTAAATTGTGGCTTATATAGAAGGTCAGTAAGGCCGGAAAACAGGCTGAAAAGGCCATTACCAGGCTAGAAAGGCCAAAACCAGGCCAAACGGGTAGGAAAGGTCAGTCAGGCCAAAATCATAGAGTATCGTACCTCTGTCTGTACAAACATACCCGAGGCATGTTTAGCCAGTCCTTTGTTATGGATAATAACGTCACAATATGCTCCAAATGAAATAATGAAAAAAAAAACACTATAATTTATCTATTATGATAATCTACACTAGACTGCTAGAATCTAGCTAGAATCTACACTAGCTAGACTACTAGAATCTACACTAGCTAGAATACTAGAGTGGTTTTCACCGGACTGTGAAATAGTTACTAAGCAAATAGACACTAATAGACTCTGCACCCATTGTTTTCTTTTGTTGCAATACAACTATTAGACACTATTAGACACTGACTATTAGTAACTGAATTGTTTCACAGTCCGATGAAAATCACTCTAGAATCTACACTAGACTACTAGAATCTAGCTAGAATCTAGCTAGAGTCTACACTAGCTAGACTATTAGAATCTACACTAGCTAGACTACTAGAATCTACACTAGACTACTAGAATCTAGCTAGAATCTAGCTAGAATCTACACTAGCTAGACTATTAGAATCTAGACTAGCTGGAATGCTAGAATCTACACTAGACTACTAGAATCTAGCTAGAATCTAGCTAGAATCTAGACTAGCTGGAATACTAGAATCTACACTAGACTACTAGAATCTAGCTAGATAGATCGATGTGGGGTCGGGTCTAGTAGTCTAGTGTAGATTCTAGCATTCCAGCTAGTCTAGATTCTAATAGTCTAGCTAGTGTAGATTCTAGCTAGATTCTAGCTACAATCATTGCCAAAAAGAGTTGGTCCGATGTGAAAATGTTAGGGACTCATTATATAATGCACTTTGTGATTGTATATGTGCATCCCCCGCCCCCCTTATCAATGTTGATGGGTGCTTTAGAGTGTGCTTGACTGAGTTTAGGCTGGTAGGTGCACTCCAACATTGAAAGGGGGGGAGGGGGATGCACATATACAATCACAAAGTGCATTATATAATGAGTCCCTAACATTTTCACATCGGACCAACTCTTTTTGGCAATGATTGTAGCTAGAATCTAGCTAGAATCTACACTAGCTAGACTATTAGAATCTAGACTAGCTGGAATGCTAGAATCTACACTAGACTACTAGACCCGACCCCACATCGATCTATCTAGCTAGATTCTAGTAGTCTAGTGTAGATTCTAGTATTCCAGCTAGTCTAGATTCTAGCTAGATTCTAGCTAGATTCTAGTAGTCTAGTGTAGATTCTAGCATTCCAGCTAGTCTAGATTCTAATAGTCTAGCTAGTGTAGATTCTAGCTAGATTCTAGCTAGATTCTAGTAGTCTAGTGTAGATTCTAGTAGTCTAGCTAGTGTAGATTCTAATAGTCTAGCTAGTGTAGACTCTAGCTAGATTCTAGCTAGATTCTAGTAGTCTAGTGTAGATTCTAGAGTGATTTTCATCGGACTGTGAAACAATTCAGTTACTAATAGTCAGTGTCTAATAGTGTCTAATAGTTGTATTGCAACAAAAGAAAACAATGGGTGCAGAGTCTATTAGTGTCTATTTGCTTAGTAACTATTTCACAGTCCGGTGAAAACCACTCTAGTATTCTAGCTAGTGTAGATTCTAGTAGTCTAGCTAGTGTAGATTCTAGCTAGATTCTAGCAGTCTAGTGTAGATTATCATAATAGATAAATTATAGTGTTTTTTTTTTCATTATTTCATTTGGAGCATATTGTGACGTTATTATCCATAACAAAGGACTGGCTAAACATGCCTCGGGTATGTTTGTACAGACAGAGGTACGATACTCTATGATTTTGGCCTGACTGACCTTTCCTACCCGTTTGGCCTGGTTTTGGCCTTTCTAGCCTGGTAATGGCCTTTTCAGCCTGTTTTCCGGCCTTACTGACCTTCTATATAAGCCACAATTTAGGATAATACAGCATATTTTGGGTTTGTTCTTCGAACTGTAAACATGGTTAAACGTGTTTGTCGCGATTGTCCTATACCAGATTGTGGAGCAAAATATCTCGTAAGACTGGCAAATCATCTCGCGGATGTACACTTACTGGATATCGAGCAAAGGCGAAAGTATTTACAAGAAGCTAGATTACAACCGAAAGTCAAATTCGTTGTGTACCAAAATATAACAACAGATGCAAACAATACCAATATAAACACACCGAAACAACAAGAAAGGGTCTACGAGTTATCGCAACCAAGACAGTGTAATGTAGGAAAAGTAGCCAAGACCAAAGTGAAACAGAATAAGAAGAAAGTTGTAACGACCAATAAAGTCGTCGGTGAGGAGTTTAAAAACTGGTGGACTTTACATTAGTCGATGTATATAAAAACAAACATAAATCAGTGGCAACTAAATTATTACAATAATGTGTATACCTTTTACTGCTGGACATATTTTAAGGACCTTTAGAAACAATCTAATTTCTAATATACAATGTAATTTATAATCATTTGGATATGTTATCGAATAAAGAACAACAACAACAAAAAAAGACAAATCGTGTTGGTGTCTTTATTGTTTAACAAGATTAAACACACGGTATATCGCCTGTCATAAATCTAATTACTGCGCTTTCGTGGCCTCGTTTTCATGTTTATGGCAAAAAATCAGTACGATTTCGCATTCGCCAAAGCCCCTTTTTCCTCCTTTTGATTTGTGCGAAAACCCTAAGCCCTCGGTCTATAAAACGTCTGTCCTGCAAGCGGATCGCTGGCGCGTGACTCCCTGGTCGCCGTTGTGTGACTCCCCTGGCACCGGAGCGTGACATCCCCTCTATCGGGGCGTGACACTTCCCTTGCACCGGCGGGCGCCGCCTTGCACCGGATGCAGAACTCTCATTTGTATACTACTATCATCCACTGATAGAGAGTGAAAATAAGTTCAAAGCAATTCATATTGGTGCTTCTAGGTCTATATGTTTTGTATTTACTGAGCTGAGTCGTTCAGGAAAACCAAAATACAAATCTGATACGGTATGTTAGGAGATACAAAGGGATTGTTAAGGAAAACTATAGAAATTGGAAGTTAATAGCACAGTTCAGGCAAAAGGCTTATTACTTACGAGTACGTGGAACTTTTTTCGGGATTCAAAATGCTCTAAAACCCCGAGAAAAAAATTTTTTTCCTCGCGCGTCCTTCTCCTCGAAGAACGAAAAATGGCGGTTACTGAACAAGACAAGCACTTCAACTTTCCTTTGTTTTGAGCCGTTTTCCTCGTCAGATTGGTGTCAAAGACAAGACTGATACAGATTGAAGGTAAAGCAATATCAATATTGCAAAAGTGAAGGTAAATGTCTTAAGGAATTTCTAAAAAGTACATTTTCAAGTACATTTTGGAATCTGTTTTTCGGAGCATTTTGAGAACACAATTTTGGTTGCTATGTACGCCATCCGTGACGTCACATCGCAGACATCACTGTACCAGCGCGCGCCTAATAAAAACCATTGGAGTCACCTCCTCCCTCCTGTTCGTCCTGTTAAGCGGGAGTCCCGGTATAGAAAGAAAGGAAACATCAGCAGTCAAGCTTGATCAGCCGCTAATAATTTGACAAAAAATAAATCAATAAATAAAATAAAATAAATAAATAAGTAAAAATGGCGGAGACGCATCCCCCATCATGGGGTCCCAGTTTAGTGGCATATCGTATCGTTATATTATATCATATCGTCAAAATCAGTGAAAACAGGTTTGAAGGTATGAGCAATAATTTGTGAACTTTTTGACAAGCACTTTGAATGTTTGCTCGATGTCGATAAAGTACAGTCTTCGTTGGAATGTAAAATCAAGAATTTACTTACTAGTAAAGATGAACTAGCCTCTCTCAAAATGAGTGCAATTTTTGATAACAAAGATTTTGAAATCAACATGGCTGAAGACGATGACCGGAGGTTCAAATCTCTTTACTCGTCAGAAACCATTTTGTATGATAAGTGTCTTAGCAGATTTAAAGCGCTTTCTCTTGGTTCCATCCTGTTTACCGATACAACGACTGGGACATGCATCAAGACTGTTTTTGCAGGTCTGTACAGGGACCGCGGAGCACATTGAAAAGTGGGGGGGCTATCATTAAAAAGTGGGGGGCTGAAACCTCTCTAATCATTAAATTTTCTTTGTATTTCTCAAAAAGTGGGTGGGCCGCAGCCCCCCCAGCCCCCCCGGCTCCGCGGTCCCTGCTGTACCAAGGGGAGGGGTCACCCCCTCCAATATTTTGAATGCATGCCTTCGCTTTTAAGTTGTTCGAGCCGGTCATGCATTTTCACTTCCATCGAGAATGAAATTGCCGATCTTAACCCATACAATAATTTGTTGTACACCAGAAAAGAACGATTACGCCTACTAACCTCAGCCTTTTCGTCTTCAAAATTGCTTCAAGTTTCCACAGAACCTCATAACTCCCTTATGTGTTTCTGGTTTCCAACAAAGATCTTTGGAAGCAAATTTAGCTTAATCATGCACACGTTTGGTTTCAGTCGTCGCCCAGCTGGGCTCCCCAAAGGATTTGCCTGGCTACCGCCCTGTTTTTGGTACTCGATATAGACATCCCCAAAGGACATACAAAGACACCATGTAAGAAAGGTAAATTTTATTCGAATATTTCTATTGAAAATGTTGTGTTGAAAAACCCCATACATTCTCTTATAGTTCACTGACACAGAGCTTGGATTACCTGTGGTGCAGCTTGTCGGAAAAGAACTGGGTAACCTGTATGACGTCACGAATTCTGTTGCACATGGCAACCGGCTGAGCTTGCAGAGAAAATATATCAACTTCAAAAGTCCTTGTAGCAAGCCGATAAAATGGCAAGTATTATAGCTAGAAAGAATCAAGAGAAGCTCGCCGACTCTATATATAAAAGGACAAAGTGTAAGTAATTATATGGGGCAAGATTTTGTGATTTAGCTGAATTCGCAGTTGTTATTGCCACCTTGAGTAAGTTGATCGAACGTCGAACGTTTGTTTTTTTCATGACAGTTTCCAAAAAAGAAGTGGAGAATTTACTGTCGATGTTCACAGAAGAAGTAAAACCAAAGGATAAAATGGACAGAACGACTTTTAGAGAAATACTGCGAACGAAGTTTAGTATGACAGATGACATGTTGATGGACAGAGGTCAGTTGACATAATGTTTAAGCTTACTTGCGTGCAGCAGAATCTTAAGTTAAATCCTATCAGATAACTTATAAAATTACAAGTAAAACGGATCAAATGGTCCTAGATGACCTTCTATTTGTGACGAGTATGTATATATTCTTTTGATCGAATTAATATGTAACCACTCAGTGGTATTACAGTTGGATAATGTCTGTGTGGCTAACATAGTTTTCAGAGCATTTGACAAAGACACAGACAGTTTTATCAGAATGGAAGACTGGGTCCTTGGTTTGTCAGACTATTTGAAAGGAACTTTGGAAAAGAGAATAGAATGTAAGTTGATGATGAATAAGTCTTGTAATCCTGGAGTAATTATTCGAATTGATAATCGATGAAAATCGATATCAATCGATATTAATGAATAACAATTAATCAATTAGTATTGGTAATTGATCATAAATCCATGAGTAGCAAATTTGTGTTTATCAATTACTAATTGATGATGGTTAACATTATTGATTAGCATCGATTTATATCGATCAACATCGACTAGCATCGATTTTCATCAACTGACATCAATTATTATTATCGATGAGCATTATAATAAAAAATTGATGGTAATCGATAAAAATCGATGTAATTAAGGAACTTTGCCGTGTGACTATCAATTAATCATCGATTACCGATTAGCCAATCGATGATCGATTTTTATTGATTAATTACTCCGGGTTGTAATACATTGTTTGGATAATAGGTATGAGAATTCGTCAGTTCATATTCATCATATCTCATTCATCCATTCATTTGCAGTTTGCTTTAATGTTTATGACTTAAATGGTGATTCATATTTATCAAAAGAAGAAATCCTGCAGATGTTAAAGAACGCAATTATTAAGGTGAGCCTTACATTGTGAAGAAGCAGGTGAAGAAGCCTCCTGATACCAAATTTTTATTTACTCGCTCCAAAAGATAAATCAGATTTTGATTTTGAATATTCAGGTAATCTAATATGAAGTGACCACAAACCCAGTGAACATATCTTGTTGTGGTTTGAAATTACAGAACTTCAGATTGATTCCTATTTTCGACCTACTGTTCATTATTGTGATAATGAATATAACACTGTCAATGACAGGGATAATTTTTGCTGTGATCTTTGTAAAGAAAGTATATTGTACTTACATGTCCTATATTTTTTATACCCTTACTTTCCACTTTTTTTCACTTTCACTTAGCAACCAACAGAAGAAGACCCAGAAGAGGGCACACGTGAACTTGGTGACATTGTACTCAAACTACTGGTATGTATACATAAAGTTAGTTAGAGTCTGCACTTAAAAATACATGTTTGCTTTGAGGATCATAGAGCAGATTTCATATGAGTGTGAAATGGACCATGCTGTGCCATAAAAACATTCAAAATCCTGCTATGACTGTGCTGTAACCGTGCAGTGATGTTTTCACAGTCATATGAAATCTATTCTATTAGGTTAAGTGTCTGCCACTGACTTAATTGAGAACCAGCTTCACAGAGAATCAGCTGGGATGCAGATAGAGTACACAAAAGGGATGAAAAAAAGGAGTTTCTAACCATTGAACAACGTTGCCCAAAGTAGACAAGATGAACTTCTGTTGCAGGCTATGTGTTTAGTTTTCTAAATACCCACAACTCCTTTTCCATTCAGGATATGGATGGTGATAACAAAGTGTCATTTGAAGATTTCAAAAGTGCTGTTGAAAGGAATGAGCTGCTGCTTGAAGCACTTGGCCAATGTCTCCCAAATCATGATGTATGTTCTAAGTATTTGTGGACCAACTGCAGTAATATTTTTTGTCTCCATATCTTGCTAACATGACTTAATTTGATATGAATGTGTAAAACATTGTTTATGGGAAAGTGTCAGATTTATTGTGATGCATTTATTATGCCAATGATGAAACAAAAGCAGTGATTTATACTTCCATATATATAGTAGTGGTTGAAGAAGCTAATGTGTCTGTTTTTTACATTTGTACAGGAAATTGAAACATTTCTTGAGGAAATTAAGGATGAAAAAGACAAGCAATCAAAAGGACTCTCTAGTTATCATGCAAAGAAAGAACACCAACACTCCAATTCCAATGCAAAGAAAGAACACTGTGCAAAATAGTACTTAATCAACATGAACTGTTCATAATATCGTTTGATTTTGATTTAAATCAACTTCAAATATACCTTGTATATCTGTGTGTAAATAGTATTAATGAAGTGTCAGTGAAGTAATGATACTAAGGAAGTGGATGCAAATTAGAATTACAAGGAGTATTAATGTCAAATGATTCAGTGAGCCCAAAAATTAAACAATCAATTTTTATTATATCAAAAGTCAATAATCTATTTCACATAAAAACACACATGGGTGCAAACACGTCAATATCCAATATTCATGACTGACTGCCATCCATTACAGGTGCAATGGTGATTGTTAAATGTACTTTCATGTGATTCCTCAGTATTTTTCACAGTTCCTAGATGAGTACTGAGTACACTCGTGGTCATTCGTATTCTCTACATAACCAGGAGCTTTATCAAGCTTTGAACCTGAAATCATTGAAATTTTCGTCAAAATGTGCATCATCCTCATGAAATATCGATCCACACTTGTTCTCACCTGTAATAAGATTATGCAAGTTACAGTAGTTGGTGCCTTTATCCAGGACTGCATACCATGTCTCAGATGTGGAATAACCCTGATAACAGAGGATATAACACTTTGATGATCTGAATAACCTAAACTATAAAATAGTTCTTAGAGTGGTTTTCATAAACCCATGAAATACACTTTAGCTTATATTTGGCACTATTTCAGTCTCTAATTCTTTTGTTTTCTGTAATTTGTATTTATCTGACTAGTACGCTGTAACTAGTACAGTTTCACAGGATAATGGAAACCAGTGTCTAGATTTTGATATACTATAACCACTGTTGGCGAATTAGTTGAGTTATAAGACTAATTTGCATTGACTGCATTCCCAGAGCAGAGCAAAAACAGCAGTACTATTCTATTTATCACCATGCATCACTGCTGCAACACAAGTGCAGTTCAAAATTCTGCAGAGAAAAGTTCAAAACTTTTGAACATTCTCAAGGATTTGTTGTTGCTGTTGTGAATGTCATTGCCACTGTTTTTTGCCAGACATATTACACTCGTAATAAATATTTTGCTTTCTTGATGGCAATGCAATAAAAATAATCTATTGATAACGATGCATGTACCATTTTTGAACCAGCTTGATCGAGAAGAGGTGAAGAAAAAATAATCACAATGTCACTTATACCATTCATCAGGACAATATTGTACCTTCAATTGCTTTTTCAGTGCAAGAAAAATTGCAGCATCTATATATTGCAGGTTTAAGAGACTTGCAAAATTGTTTGTCAATAAATTTACCATCATAGTTGAGAAATACATTTCTTTGAAATGTTTTAATATACATTGTGTGGGGAAATATCAGGCTCAGTAAAATCCACTATGCTCATCAACAACATTTTGGTAATGATTGTAGTTTTGGATAGAACTTTAAAGTACCTTAACAGAACAACTTTCTCCAGAGTTGGTGAAGGTGAAACTCAAATCATCAACATAATGCTTCACTGGTGTTTGATGTTTGGCTTTAATCAATTCAGGGCTTGACTCTTGCAGCTATTAAACAATCAAGTTGTGTGTGATCAATAAAAATGATAATTAGTGAGATTAAATTTGCTGGCATTCAAAATCTATGCAGTTTGGTTATGCTTGATCCATTCACATACCCAAACATCTTTTTTCCTGCCCCTCCCCCCTTCACATTAATCCGCCTAGCACCTCCCCCCAACCCTTGACCTAATTAAGTATGTAGCAATGTTTGTTGTATTGCTTTCTTTCTCATAAAGTTTTATTGATTGTCATTCTGTGCCTTAACTTGCACACTATTAAAGATAAGACAAACATCAAAACATGATCATGCCTGTAGTTAATGACTCCATATGGCTCATCAACTTTACCATCTGCAGGATCACTATTGTCTTGTGAATATTTCATCTTTGAAGTGTTAGGAACTACTTACAGAATAAAGGCACTTTTCACCACCATGATCACAGCCCTTAGAGCCGCTCCAGGCTTTGATCTGCGAGATTATCATTTCATTGATAGCACTGCAGTTGATCTTCCACTGCCTATATAATTAACATTCGGTGAAGAAAATTTATAAATAAATTTCACATTCTTTAAGCTGCTAGCAGAGTTTCCAGTCGAAAAAAGATAGATTTTACTAGCAAGAAAGAGTCTCGCACAACTACATCAATGACATACCGTATGTCAAGTAACTTTGCAGAAGAATTAATTAATTTTGGTACGATTTGGTACGCACAACGTAACATCGCTTCTGAATAAATTTGATGATTATGTAATAATTACATATTTTAGGTTTCAAGCTTCTCAGACTACGAAATGATCGAGTCACTTACCACTGAATCTTACAGGAAGCATGGAGACTTCCTTGAGAGTTGGAAACCAGAGCAAATGGCAATAGCACGAGCAAGCACAAAGACAAAGAGAAAGACATCTTCAACTTTGGCAATTGTTTCAAGGGGGTTTAGAATATGTTGTAACGTCGAGCACAAGGTCCAGCACGTGACTCTCCTGTGTCATATAAACTTTTGCATGAAACAATACGTAAATGAAGAACTCTAAAATAAGTCACGAATCAATCAAATTTAGTATGTCAAGGCAAAGTATATTTCATCAAAATCCTATATTTACTTGGCGTTTGTTTACCATCTTCTTTGGGCTTCCTGTGGTATTAATTTTTCCCATAATGCACTGTTCAAACAACGTGCGATCATCAGTACGCTCACCCGGCAAGATGGCTTCCAACAATATGAACGACAGCGGATCAAATTCGGGACGAATAGACGTTGACAACCCTCCTTTCTCTAGAGTCTTTGTAGTATGTTCTAAAAGACACACTGCAGAAGATATGAGAATGGCGTTTGAGCCGTATGGAACAATAGAAGATGTATGGATGGTGAAAGACAAGGCAACGAAGGAGAATCGCGGTGTTTGCTATATAAAATTCGAAAAAGCCTCCTCAGCAGCTCTTGCTTGCGAACAAATGGATGGTAGACAAGTAGGGGAAGACACTAAAGCAATTAAGGTATTAGCTTTTTAGAATTTCACACTTATTTTTAAAGAACTAAGTTTCTGTGGTTAGATACAGACACTGAAAAGGCTGATAGTTGCGTAGAACGATACGTGTTGTCCACAGACATTTCTCTGCATGTGGTGGTATTTTCTTTCCATGTGCGTTTCTTTGATAAATATACCCCGTGGTCTGGTGCAGCTTATAGTATCAATGGCTCATTGGAATGTTATTGGTCTGTCTATCTTCCACAAAAAGTACTGTGTTTCGCGTGTGTGGTTGTCTACTATACTTTGGTTTTTCGTTTCTTTACTTTCTCTCTATTGTATTTCGTGTGGCAAAAACTGGCGAAGGCACTTAGAATTAAATAATTGATGTCGGATAACCACTTTCATCACTTTTCGTTCACTAGAAATATAGCTACTTTTAAGTAAGTCATATTAGCAAGACGTAAACGTTTGTTTATGTTTTAGAAGTGTTAAATTACCCTTGTGATGTACTCTTGGTTATATCACTCACAACTCTAGACTCAACGTATTTTATTCATTTTCCACTTAACAATAATGCTGTCAGTTAAAGTGAAGATTTTACAAGGGATTAATATTAAGGAAATGAGAAAAACTAATTTCTTTATTGGATTTTTGTTTTCAATTGTAATAACTTTTTCTCGCAACTTTATATTCAAATGTTTTCTTCTAGCTTAGATACACATTAGAAAAAGAAGCTATGAACAACAAAGAACGTCTTGGTTCTGGTATAAACCCATTCATGAAGCGATTTAATAATTAATCAGGTTTCTTTGGTACCTTTATTATTTTGTGCGTGTATTTCACTTCATTAGATATTCATAACATCAGGTTTTTTGTTTTTTTTTTTGGGCTGATGCAAAGCCCCTTTCAAAAATACCCATATGTAATAAGAAGAATAGCTGTTCAACTTCCAAATTCACAAACTGAAAGTTCCTCCCTTTTTTAGTGTACAAGTTTTTTTTGTCTTATATTTAAATTGTTTTTATAGCCTTTGTTGTTACATCTTGCAAAATGGGCTTTTCATTATTAACCAAGTTTGAACCAGTTTTTTGTTTTCTGTTCATTGGAATTTGAAGATGCAGGCATACATTTTTCACTCTTCTTGCCTTCACTTTTATGCCCTTAAAGCTTTGTGAGTCTGGTTAGGACTTTTAAATTTCACATGAGCAAAATTCCCATTTGACAGTAATGCTCTTGGCAATTTATTGAATTCATGAATTATTGCTGCGTTGAAAGCAAAGCATTTCCCTACAGCAATGGATGTTTCACTGCAGATATCTAACAAGAATATTAAGTTTCACTTAATTCCAGCAGTGACTCCATTCTTTGCCTCACTGTGCTATAGTTATTAGCAAAACTCTCTTTCCAGATGTCCTTGAAGTTAGGATTTCAGTTTCTAAATGAGACAGAAAAAGTAATGATATCTGTCTAGCATTTAAGTGCAGTATTAGATTATACGCTGTTATTAATGATTATCCCCTGAGTGTTGTTGAACTATGTGTTATGTTTTGTATCTGCATTCTGTAACTGTAACTTTATCTGCATCACATATTGAATGACAACAGACTAGTATTTGCTTGTAAGTCCTTTATCATTATGCTTTATTGGATCACCCTTTCTTGGTATACATCTCAAATTATAATGTACTCCTTGAACTCCTTGAGAGGATTGAAGTGATCATTGAAGAACTTTAAAAGTCTCTAATCAAAAATTATTAGTTTGCCAGAGGCATGTCACACCTTAGATGTACTTTGTAAATGAATAGTAAAAAAATTACTGTAATAATCTCTAATGCATTGTTATCTCTTCTGGTATTATACTTATTCAAAGCTTTTCACTCCAAGAGATACCTGTGAGATTTCAAACTTAGATCTCCCAAGGCTTGTTATTATTACACTGAAACTTGAAAAAATTTACCAAAGTAGATAATTAAAAATGGTGTGGTAGAAGTTGGCAATGTTATCTTGAAAGGAACTTCCAAGTGCAATGTAAATATACATTCAGCCTGAGGCTAAGGAATACAGATTTTGTAATGGCTGAAATTCCCACTACATAGAGTGAAGGACTAGACTGCTTTATACAAACACTGTAGGAACCATAAAACAGCTAATGATACAACCACAATCCCCATATCAGTAAATCACCCTTCTTTGTGGGGATATCCAAGCCAAGACTATTTTAGTTAAGGCTGTGGCCTTTGGAAAAGCCTTTGAAATCCTTTCAAAAGTTATCAAAATTTAATCACTATTTACCTCCCTGAGCTGATTCCATTGAAAGAAAGCAGAGGAGGTAGATATATCGGTGGTAAAAATAAGACTCTTCCAACAGTTTAGCTTCTATGACTGTGGGAATTAAGGTGGAAGATAAGATCTACTATAATATAGTCAATTTATGTTTTTCACTTGTTCTTTAGTTAGAAAAGTACTTCTAAAGAAGGATTGTGTCATCAAGGTCAATGTTGCTGAAGAAAAATTCTTCTGAGTCCAAAGGGCTTCCAAAATTAAAAGTTAGGGGCTGAGCCATTTTGTTCAGGCTCTTATAGTAGAACAAAAATTTGGTCACCCAATCTCATAAAGAGGTGCCAGTGGCTATCGGGCACCAGTTAGGAAGTTCTTAGTTCTGATCATTTTAAGTATTTAAAGTAACATTTTGAGATCCTATCCTTTATATGCTAACACCCTTTTAGTGTCGGGGTACATAATTGGATGTTGTAATTGCAATTCTAGTACCATCTATTTATTGTTTTAATTTTGTTACAGTAATAATTATTATTATGTGTATGCTTCCTCTTTCTACCTAAATGAAGAAATTTTATGGTTAACCAATTAACACTGTTCAATTAAGACATTTTGCAACATGAACTCTACCCAGTAGAAGCTTCTAGAACAACTGCTACAAATGATTACAGCGGCCTGTTATAGTACACTGTGTATCTACACTTTCATTCAAGCTTTGGATTTCATTTAAGCCTTATAGTTGCATTGTTGATCACCTATTAAGCAGGTGGCTAGAGATAGGATCACTTCACATGATTGTTATTTAGAGATACCCATCATTTCGGTACTCAATAAAGCCTTTATAGATGTTCTTGTCATTTATCTACTCCATGATCCATTAAGTTTCTATGTTAAAGTTCCGTACCTTCTTGTTTGTATTTTGGCTCATAAGAGAAAAGTATGACTAGAGATTTGTTGCAGTTCAAGCATACATTTTATATTAAAATGGATGTAGTTTGATTATCACATTTTGATTAAATGGTAATAGTCTTTGTTTCTCTTTATTAAAAGGGTATTTTGTTTCAGACCATAAGTGTCTCACCAGCAGGGTGGTATGATGCTTTTGTACCTTTACCAGTGATGTCATGAGCACCCCGAGAGTTGCAGGTGGCTAATTTTCTTTTTCATTGTTTTAAGGAGGGCAGCATTAAATTAATATAAGGTTTAGACTAACTCATCTAGCATATACAACAAGCACATCGCCAGGAACACTACTCTGATTTGAAGGCAGCTATAGTGAGAACCACCTCTGTGCAGTTTACTGGACATCTTATAAGGATGAATTTTCAAAGGAGGAGACATATTGGGTTGGGTTTTCATTTAAAGGTATTTACCTTGAGTTTTCATGTTTTTGGCTCTTACAGTGCCCTTTTTAATGTTTCGATGTGTAATTTTTTTCATCCATAATATATTTCTTTATTTTTTATACAGTTCTATTACAAGGATAACCTAGTGTATTTTGTTCATATTATTAGAGTAACAAACACTGAATCAGCTATGTTATTCAATATTTTATTTCTCTGCATTATCCCAGTCTTTCTTGGATGCCATTTCTGGTGAACACCAACAGTGAATTACAGTATTTGCCAATATTTTGGATAATTTCAATTTTCAAGATCTCATTCCTCATATTTATATTCATGTTTACAATCTCTGTGTAAAAAGTGGCTGCCAAGTTTCTAACCCTGCCACCACAAAATTCACACAATTCTAGCAATGATGTGAACATTCTGTGAATTTGGCTCACATAACAAGATTTGGTCAGTAACACATGGAGAAGCTTCTCACACTTAAATTTTAAACTGTTTTTATATTAGTGAATTATTAAAATGTAACACGCAAGTCAGTAGTGTTTTCTGTTTTTATCTGTATTAAGTTGAGTTTCACAGTGCTATTTTTCGTTAGTTGTTAGTTTTTGTATTTCACTTGAGTCTTTATTTTAAAAGTATATTTCAAAAGTACTCTTATTTTAATGTATTGAACTGAAGCATTTTAACACGGAGTGTAACATTTTGGGGCCTGCTGTATTCATTCTTGTATTTTTGTTGTAATACTTAAGTTCATTTATTGACATTCTAAAACCCCTGTATTTTATTACAGTGTTTATTTATGCTGGTAGTAGTGAACAGCAAAACCATTTCAGTATCATTAAAACAAAATCCTATTTATTAATTTTCATTCACAACACCACTTGGGGAGGCAGAAAAATATTCTACAAATATCAGATTATAATCAGAATGTAATAACTAGGGTTTTCATTTCAAAGAATTCTTTTGAAATGAACAGACATGGCTATGTCGAACAGACATAGCTATTTTGAGTAGTTTCTTTATCAGTGTTAAATTATCATTTCTGTTTAATTTGTTTCTTTATTAACTGTTTTGCCACAAAGCTTATCATGAAAATAAATAATGGCTGTATTTTATGATTTTTTTCTGAAGAAGTTTTTAAATAAAAACCAGTGTTGTAAACTAAAGCATCCTAAGGTGCTTGTTTACAACTTTTTAATTTTGGTTACTAGTTATGAAGTGTACAACAAAGTTGTGGTTTTGAGAAAAAAATATTTGTGTTTTTGTTTGTTATGATGCTTGCTAAGCATGCATCTGAAAGTACAATTGGGATACTTACTATGCAAGTAGATTACTGTAATTCTGTTATGGTACATCTGTTGTATATGCTTCTAGAATAATTTTCCCCAATTAAAAATATCAGTGCAAAAACATTGTAAGTGAACTGTGATCAAATGATAAATTCTCCCTTAAATTTCTTTATTAACACAGGAGAAGTTGGCTTTTGATCATACCTCACGTATGATGTTGTGTAAGGCTTCCTCAAGTTTTGCCAACCTGTAATCTTGCCAAAAGGGTGAAGCAGAATTAAATAGGAAATGCATCTTAAATAAACGAGTTGTTTTAAATGTCTCTTCATTTCTAAGGAGACATTTTGTCCATTTTGACAAGTGAACATAGAAATATTTTTGTAAATATAATTAATTTCCTTCTATTTCTCACAGTAACAATATGTTATCGTCAATTTGTTTCCCTGCATTCATTAATCATTTCCTAATAAATTATTAGTCTAAGATAACACAGAGCTAATATTCTTTAACTTTCTGGAATCTTTGAGTCAGAGAATGTCTGGGTTTTAGGCTTGTCAATAATCTAAAATACCTTCAAAATTTCATGTATGTACACATGCAAATGTTAGTGTTTTGCATCCCATTGCTAAACATTGTTTGATAAATTTAAATCAATTTATAAATAACAATATTGTTTTTGTTCTATTTCAGGCAATGATCGCCCAGTCTAAACATTCAGGCTCAAAGATGGACTTCCATGATCCTACAACTATGACAAGACTCTTTGTTATCTGTCCAAAGGACTACTCTGATGAAGATTTAAGATCTAAGTTTGAAAACTTTGGAGACTTAGAGTATGTACAAATAGTTCGTGACCACCAGACCAGAGAAAATAAAGGGTATGGCTACGTCAAGTTCTCCAAAGCCTCAACAGCATCATTAGCTCTTGAGAACTGTGATAAATCACTTAAAGCAGTCTGGGCAGAGCCAAAGTCTGCCAAAGTTGCCAGATATGCAGCTGTTGCTGCTTCTTCAGTTGCAAATGCATTTGCACCACAAAATCCATTCTTGGATCAGAGCCTTTTCTCTGCTGCAATCACCCAGACACAAGCACCTGCTCTTCAACCCATGGAGTTCTTCACTAACCAAACTGGTAGTAATCCAGTTGCATCTGTCACAGAATCCATTGCATCCTCTCACACCCCAACAAGATTATTTGTCATTGTGTCAGTCTCCCTCACCCAAGAACAAGTGGCCCGTCTCTTTGATATAATACCAGGAATGCAGATGTGTGACCTCAAGCGTAATTACAAAACTGGTGAATCCAAGGGCTTTGCGTACATCACTTACAACTCTGTTGGTTCTGCTATCTATGCTAAAGAAAAGTTAAATGGTTTTGAGTATCCCCCAGGTTCTAAGCTTGTCATCAAATATGCTGAAGACCCACCATCTAAGAGTAACAACTCTGACTCCGGAGCTGCAGCTTCTAATAATGTATATGGTTCCAAATCATCCATCCCTGGGTCCACAAATTCTTCACCTTTCACCATAGATGGCAGTCAAGTGTACACAACTGCAGGGCTACCAGCGCCTGCACCTTTTGCAGACCCCAACTCTGAGGTAGCATCACGATTGTTCATAGTATGTCAACCAGCCCCACCCCCAGATGCTGTTTTAAAAGATGTTTTCAGTCGATTTGGAAATCTTATCGATGTGTGGATGATGAAAGATCGAAATTTTGGTTATGCAAAGTTTGCATCCAAAGATTCAGCCGATGTTGCTATTGAAGGACTAAACGGTCACGAAGTTTTGGGCATGAAACTTAAAGTCATGCATGCAGATCCGCCCAAAAATGAGGCCTCGCGTAAACGTCCTCGCACATGAACCATGAGTTAAAACTCCAGAACAATCGATTGTACACTGAATCGCCTACCAGAACTGCACTTATCTTGAAGGTAATGTAACTTTATTGTGAATGAGTTGGAACAGTTATATTAGTGGACAGAAACAACATACTTGGGAATTCATTACAACCAAATAAACGTACTCCATACAGACAACGCCTACTCATAACAACCTTGGGGACAAGAGACATGACATCTGGGCTGGAAGACTGTACGACTTGGTGGACTGGACTGGAGTTGGGAACTTACAGATTGACCGTTTGAGAGACGTGAACAACTTGGAGACTGGCTGTGACACACACAGGAACGTTATGTGATATCAGCTATCAAAGCTTGATGTACTGTTGCATTGCTTAATCTTATCTTGTAAAAAAACTTTTGAAGTGTTTTAACACAGAGGTAGTTTTTGACGTAGTTTTCTCGTTCTTCAGGTTGATGTTGTTGGTCACCATTTATTTAACTTTTAAACGAAATTCAGACATATAACGAGTTAGCTTATAGTATTAAACCACAATCTGTGATGAATATTAACTCGATATAAAAAATGAGTTTTGTATGATGAATGTAACAGTATTCCTAGCACATGAATGATAACTATATGGTACCAGCTGCCTGATGATTTACTGTAGCACTAGAACAAGTTTAGCAAGTCAATAACGACATTTGAATACCATGTAAACTACCGTCTGCATATAGTTAAATGACTGTAACATATATAACCACTGATAAACTTTGTTACTTTACTATCAAAATAGCGCGCAATTATTCCTACAAAAACGCGCCGACAAATGAGCTAGATAACTGATCCCCTATTGGATGTCCCACAGAATTTGATGCGTTACATATCATTATTAATGGACCTTTCCTTAAAGCACTGCTATAATACTAACACCTTTGGCACGGAAACTCTAACGAACAATTTAATCTGTCCAGCCATATATGTTCATATACCACAGTTCTCTTTACTCGACGGGAGCAGCCTTGGGGTTTATTGTAACAAATTTGAAATTTACTGTTTATTACCACAACAATACCACAGCTGGACCAAACGCGATAGTTGCAGATGAAGTGGTATCCAATTTCCCCCCCAAGGGTGTAAAAATTCCATAAACTGTTGGTGTGTCCTTTGCATGACTCGACAGTACTCAGTCTGAGCGACCTACAAAATGCAAAGGAGGGAAAAAAGGACTTAAATAGGTGTGGCTGTGATGAGAATATTTATTGATTTAGCTGTGAGAAAGTTTCCTCGACAAATTGGTGGACGGCGGGTGTTAACTGTTTAATTTGAGGTGGTAGTATTCGGTTATCTTTTGTGGTCATGCTTTAATTGAATATATATGAAACAAATTAAACTAAACAAACAGTAAAAATAAGAGTAAATGCCAAGGAAAAAGGGAGTAAAAACTCTTTTATACAAAAACATAAATCTTGTTAACACTCCAACTCCGTTGCGCCCACAAATAAAATATTGAAATGTTTCCCTTCTAGATTTCAACTTGTTTATAACCGACTTATAAATAATCAATGACTCTCTAATTAAAATCTTCGGGGTGCGAAAAACACTTGAGTGAGTCGATTTTGTCAATACCAGAAGTGGCAATTCGTGGTTGTCAATCATTAAAAAGATATATATTAGTATCGAATTTATTTGCCCTTCATTGCGATTTTCGTATTTATGTACCAATTTGTTTCAACAAGTGCGCTAAGTTAAAATCGAAAAATCCCAATTCTCTGGTAAAACAACTTAATTTCGTCTGAAGGCTCAGTGATGTCGCTTCCAGAGGCGTTCATCTTTATTCATTTGCTTATTGTTCAGAATTCGAAATGAAAGGTTGGCAGCGCGCACTCCGGGTGTCAGTTTCTGATTCCCTCTCTCCTTGTATCTTTTTGGGATAGCAACTCGAGAACTGTGACATACACATAACCGCGGCAGCGCATTCCCGGAGAGCGCAGTGGCCAAAATCTTGTTGTTCTCAATTAAAGAAAAATATTTCTCCTGCTAAGAATTCAAACGTCAGTTCATGGTGACAAAACTTTTCATTGACTTGTTTTCTCCTGTCATCTCACTTCATGCTTCATGACCAACATTCCTCTTTAGGCTGCTTATCGCTGCGACTTGTCCTTGTCGTGACCTGACCCTTGTCTAACTCGTCCATACAGATGCGAAGGCCACTAGGACGTCCTAAAATACTGTATAATTGATGTGTTGTTTGTTTTGTACAGGTCAAGGTGAACCTGCATGGGTATATACTGAGTCGACGTCTAGAACCGCCAAGAATTAGGAATTTTACAATTTATACATATCAGATTTTATTTTCAAAAACAAATAAATAAAACCTTACAAAAATTCCTGTAGTGCTTCTGTGTCTTATATGATCAGCAGTTGGTAATAGCGATGCACGACTACCCATGTAATGAGAGCGCGTTTTCACAATTACAGCTGCGTCTAAGCCGCTCGTCTTGTCAAACAGACAAAAATATCGTGTTCTTATACTAGCTTATCCGTCATCATCCTACAGATGACCGAAAAACATCGTGGATTTACCGTCATAATCGCTTCATATCCTGCCTCCAGGCAATTAAGATGGATCATTTGTAGGAGGGGTCGTCACGTTTTGTTAAACTACCATATATATTACTCTGCTCTATGGGCCCTTAGCTGGTCAACTATGAGCATTGAGAACTAATCTTTTTTCACGTAATATTGAAGAAGAACTCGACTACGGAAAAAAATTAACTATTGCATACAATTAGTATTACGCGTGTAATACCGTCCGAGGCTTTCGTGAAGCCGAAAGCCGATTAAGGGAAATGATATACCGATCGAGATCTTCACAGCTATTTTTTCATGAGAGGCTTAGCCCAGGAAATAATTTCTCAGCGTGTGTTTATTGTTAGGCGTTAACTGGATTAGTTCAAGTAATTAAACTCTAAAGTGTTATCTATCAATACACTATGAGATTAATGGAGAATGTAACACCATTTATTTCCGAACCTTTTCTCACCCCTGTCCCCCATCCCCCTCCACTTCCCTTCTCTCTTCCCTCCCTCCTCTCCGCCCCGTTCTCCACCTAATCCCCTAAGGCTGTTCACAGGCTAAAAAAATGAAAAGATAGAGCTCGCACTAACGGTAAGGCCGGTTCTCACGACGACATAAGCATAGCCATAAGCATAAGCATGAGAAACAAAACTTTTCCATTTTCTTATGCTTATGCTTATGACGTTATGTTGCGTGTGTGAACCGGTAAAAAAACGCTTATGCTTATGTCGTCGTGTGAACCGGGCCTAAAAGGTATGAGGAGCCTCCCTTTTATCACTACACTGATAGTGACTCGAGCTCGATCGCCAGGAATACAATTATGACTTCATAATGGCTGCTGCATAAATGCTGAAAAATGAATATTTCTAGAAGAGCAGCTCTTAAATTTGCAGTTATGAAGGTTGTTGCTTTACATAATGTGTGGGAGTTTCTATATAGAAAGTAGTAAATCTGTTAACAAGGTATGAAAATTCTCGGATAATCCAACGAAACGAGGCCACCAAGGCTCCATACAAAACTCTATTTTTGACTGCGCATATTAGCTTCTTTGATATTTAACGAAAAGCGAAAAAGTCTAGAAATATTTCTCATGAAGTACTTCTCATATGGCATTGAATTTTTCTTGCAAGAGGCTCTTGTTTCCTCTAGCGAAGCAAGGGTGACCAAGCGGTGAGAGCGCCCCTGGCTTGAGTTTGTTGTTCGTTCTCTCTCTTGCTTCGAGGGTTTTTTCTTCGGTTACTCCGGGGTTTTCCTCCCTCAGTAAAAACGAACTAGTTTCGATCTAAGCTGTGCTCCGCGATCAAACATGGGTCGGATGGTGAATGCTACGCGCGTGCGTGTGGGTATGTAACTGTTTTCTAGCTCCACTATATATTACACAGGTATGGGTATAACGTCCAATGATATCAATAAGTTGCTTGTCTTACTAACTGTACATCACTTTGTCTCTTGATGCATGGTGTCAACTGCAGCGCGCGTTTATACATAATTTCTATAATTTGACTTAATTCATGAAATATAATTATAGTTGATGAAAAAAATGGTGCGCTTGCGGAATCAGGTTGCGGTTTGTTTCTTCACACACAGCCGGTGTAGATGTTGTAGTACTTGTAGTATCTGTAGTACTTGTAGTATCTGTAGTACGTGTAGTATCTGTAGTACCTGTAGTACCTGTAGCACCTGTAGTAGGAAGGCCGTGTACTTATAGTAGGTGTAGTATTTGTTTGTAGTTGGTGTAGCACACATGGTATAAGCGTAGTAGCAGTAGTATCTGTAGCACCTATATAGTTAGTGTAGTACCAGTAGTAAGTGTAGCTGTAGTCAGTGTAGTGCACGTGGTACCTGTAATCAGTGTAGTATCTGTAGTATTTTTCAGGGCGATGCGGCATTCTGGTACAACCTAAAGGCGGCCGTGTTAACGATCGAGACGATTTTTAACGACGATTTTCAGCGCAACGGCGTTGCGTTAAAAATCTTTCTCGTGTAACATGACACTTGGAACGATTTTCCTGGCAATTTTCGCTTCGGCAACGCGTTGCGAGTTTTTGAATCCAAGTCAGAAACTCGCAACGCAAAATACTGCAAGTTCTTGCAACGTTGCGCGGAAAATCGTCGTTAAAAATCGTCTCGTGTAACACCGCCCTAAAAAGATCAAGTGAGGGCGATTACTCAACGCTGGGTGCCCTGTGTCATATATGTGGAAACAAATGGGGTAAGAACGACGAACTGACTCAATTAAATGTGTAGCTCGAGTGTACAATCACGAACATAGCTAGGAGAATTCCAGAGGACGTGGATTAACAACTTCCCCTCCCTTCCCCTACCCTACCCTCCCCAATCCCCTCCCCTCCCTTCTAGTTTCCCTTGCAATCACTTGAAATCGTACGTGCAAGAAAAAGTAAAACTCGTTTAACAAGTTCTTAACAAGTTCTTACGATATTTCTATTAAGAATTTGAATAAGAAAAACTTACAGACATATGCTTTAAAAGCCCGTGGCGCTGGCACAGGTTCTTTATCAGTACGGGATTCCCTACTAGCAAAGACTCAGCAGATTAGGGTTAGGGTTTCACGAGGTTTTCTTGTCCTCTTGCCCAACTAGACTTGAAAATACAACTGATGAAACCCTAAGTGATAAAGTTTATTAAATCTCTAAATGTACAACTTTCAGTTGTCTGAGTTAAGATATTTGTAAACGACATACTTAACTTTGCTGACATTTCAAATCTTCGCCCTTTGTCTGGATAATCATTGAGATCTGCTTTAGGACTACTCTTTGATAGCAAATGTGCATGGCTACCAGTTGCAAAAAAAAAAAAAAAAAAAAAAAAAAAAAAAATCCCCCCCCCCCCCCAAAAAAAAATCCAGCAGTAGAAAATAAAGATCCATACTAAAATACAGCGTAACGTCTTCACGTTACAAAGGAGCTTGATGGACCTAAAATGCATATTGTTAACGCAAATTTGTTGATCTTTCTTCAAAATACTCGATTTTTGATTGGTTCCTCTATGTCCCCAAGGATTTGGGACAAACATATTAGCATCATAATGAAACTTCGCCGAATAGACTACCCCAATTAGACATTAAAAATATTAAGTGTCTAGGTAGCGCAGCGGTCTAAGGTGATATCTAAAGGTATGGATTAGGGTCCGGATATCGTCTCCCTCCATGGCCTTCCGGCTAAGATAACTGTTTTATATAGCACCGGGATAGCGTGGATGGGGCCGAAATCTTCATCCGTAACGTAAGTCGATTCGATGTCTCAGCTTCCTTGAATGTCTCGGGAGAATCGTCCCAAAATTTAATTTTTCGGTTAAATAATCATTTCTACTTTTTGTCCGGGGGTGCATATCTAACAGGTTCGAGTCGAATCCTTTTTCTTTTTCTTTTTTTTCACTCTTTTTCTATAACTTTTTCTTTTTTTACCTGAATATCCTGACTACTTATTGTCTTGCTACGGATACTAGTGTTTTTACCTTAACTTTTTTAACTATTTTGGATCGTTCATAAATATATTGAGATTGATTAATATTCATGATTATTAATATATGGATGTCGTTTAATTTCTCTATATTTCTTAAATGTGCGATCGAATATCGTGCGTTTTTATGCGTTTTGCAATTGCCCCGCTAAACAATTGCCAAGTTAATCAAGACATACTATTTTTTAAAAGTTTAAATTCAAGCAAAAGGTATATTTTTGACTTGTATATACCGTATAAACTGTTCATCCAGCTGGGTAAACAGTCGCACGAAACTCCTGGCTACTTCACTGATAGACCTGGATTCCCCTCACTCTTTTTGGGAACTTTTACGGAAACAGAGCTTAGGGTAATGGCTACTCAAAATGTAATAATAACTCAAATAAAGGTTTGGTTGGGAGGAGTGAGAATGCGAACGCGCTTGCGCAAAGGCCGGCAGGCAAAGAGAAAGAAAAAGCCTCTATAAGTCGAATATATGGTCTGTTTTCTTTTGAATTAATTTTCTTTACTCTCCTTCTTTGGCCACAATCCCTCCGATCGAGTAACGTCTTCCACTTCAGTAAAACGCGACATTTCGACAATTTACTGAAAAGGTTAAGATAAAGCACAATATTTAGGATCGGTAGTTCCTTCAGCTAGTTAAGCTGGTTACGTACGTTTCCCAGGAAGTCGACGGTGCGCTCTTTACCCCTCTCTCATCCGTCCATCAGTGCTCCGTTTTAAGGGTATTTAAAGCTCGTAAAGCTACACGGAATGGAAAGAAGTCGAAACAAGTCTGAGGTGATTTGGAATCCAACTCGGAACTCTGGCTCTGGTTGTAGAGCCTCCTTAAGTCAACATTGTGTTACATTTGTCACAAACAACGCATATAATTGGGAAGAAACGAGGGAAGGACGCAGAGGCTCTCCCTTCTTCCCCAGCTCTTTGCCTCTCTCCCCACTTCCCAGATAACATGTAGGCTGGTGTTACGTAAGGGAACTGGACCAGGATCACTTTGACTATAACATTAGAACATTAGACCATACCTTCGTATTTCTCAAGCTTATATTTCTCTCCAACGTTTCCAACTAATGCGATTACAACTGACTTGGCGATCAACCAAGAACGACTACTTGGGCAACAACTTCAATTTCAAATTAATCAATGCTAACTCTCTGAACTCTCTGAACTACAAAACTTATTGCAATAGTATTTCTAGTAACAGGTAGAGCCACAGCTCAAACAAGACTCATGTTACATTCTTAAGCATAACCAATCATGGTGCGCATCAGGATCTCCAGACCTGGTGTGGTCCTGAATCGACCAATAAAACTTGTTCACACAATCATTTAAAGTGCTAGTTCGATGAAGATTACAAAATCGCTAAAAATAACATTCTACAAAACTTAACGTATAGTTTTTACTGCCCCAATCTTGTTCTGATACGAGACTGCGAAGATGACTTATTTAGGTCGTAAAATTCGGTTTTTCGAGTCCGCCATTCAACGGTTCCGTTCTAGTAAGCTCATTAATAACAAAGAAAGCCAGACGTCATATGCGTCAAGCTAAGAGTTTCCTGGCTGCTCTGGACTTGTATTTCCACTACATTTGATACATTTCTTAAAGATTTTTCAAATAATTTTCTAGAACAAACATTTGTTTCGTCTTTTTCACTTGATATTTGTAAAGAACTATACAAGAGCCTCGTTCTCGATTGCGCGTATGACGTCACATCAAGAACGCGATCTAGCAATGGCGGACAAGATTTAGACGATTTTCAGAGCAAAATTTAGACGCGGAGGTTTGTTTTTTGAAACCAATATTTGTTTGATACCGGACTTTATAGTATGTTTGAGCCTATAACACACAGAAAACATGTTACAATTTTCACAAGACTAGCACTTTAACCAAGGAGTCTTATTTGCACTATACTTACTTAAGTTTCAATCACACCCTACAACTGCGTCATCGAATAAAAACTAGATTACACACAAAAATTCTTTCACACAACGTACACACTCAATCTACAAAACCATTCTGTAAAGGCTTGGGACCATTTGTGAATCTACAAATCCAGAACTAAGGTGAAACACACAATCTGATACAACCCAGGATAACCCGTCTAGGCAGAGCGGTTGGTCCTGCCCCTGCGAGGTCCAACAATAGCCAAAGGCACCCAATGCTGTCTTGAAAAATCTACGTCACAAAAATTAAGTCCCTAGCAAAAATAAATATAAATGCATAAAAAGTGTCGCGTATAACACAGGGTAAGTTATTTTATTCTAAAACGTTTGTCTTGTTACGAATGAACCGTGTAGGCATAAAAATGGCGGTTGGACGTCTCTTTAAACTCTCCGTCATTCTTCCACATTTATTGCTTGCTCTTGCAATACATCACAATCATCTTGGCTACAAAACTAGCTGCAGTATCACTGATATCAAATTAGAGCAGACGTTTGCAAGTCCGCCTATTTTAACACGCAAATCACAGTCAAGTTGTTCTGCTACGAATCGTCCCCTAGTACGGTGGAATAAACACGGCGGGACAGTCATTGCTCTCCCATCAGACGACCGACGATACGATATCAACATTTGTATCCTTATCTGTGGCGATGTACATCCATTACCTGGTCCTGATTCTTTACTTTCAAGGAAACCAAGCAATCTAAACAAGTCGCTTGACCTCCCAAAGGCAGGTGTCAACATCGTCTCCTGGAATATTTGTCACATCTCAAACAAACTCGACGAACTAGCCTATTTACTTCTTCATGGAAGTATTGATATACTGGGTCTCCAAGAAACTTTCCTTAATTCTAATACTTCAGACAGCGAGCTTCAAATAAATGGCTTCAACTTATTCCGCAAGGATA